>BMAW01059827.1:0-73784 GCA_019974015.1 Nephila pilipes | reverse complement strand
GGATATATATATATAAATATATATATATATATATATATATATATATATATATATATATATATAAATATAAAGAAAATTAATTCTTTAGAACCTAATATAAACATTTTGCAAATGAGATCATTTCCGAACGTTATCAAACGAAGCATACATTTTAAAGGACGTAGAAAACTCTCTGAGGTACTTTGACGGAACTGAAAATTGTTTCATTGATAAATGGATCAGAGTTTTCTTGAAATATACAAATTTATATGTCTCAATGATTTAAAAATATTGATATTCGAGAAAAAGTTTTGATGTGTTTGGCTAAGTTATTTATTCAGTGAGAATTAGGAATTATTTCATGGAGAAAATTAATGTAGTTATTAATGGATGAATTTATCAAAGAAACACAGTTGTAATAGGGCTCAGTTGCTTTCTGGGCTAATTTAAGGTATTGGAGTATTTTTTGTTGTGACAGAAATAGCCAAGTGTAGTCATCTCAAAGGTTCCTCCTTGATCGATTCCTGCATTATGTAATGTTGCAGGATCAGAATATCTTTCATCATTACCTAATCCAGGATATTTCTGACTCCTTTGGCAGCAATTTTTATACGAATCTAAAATTATCCAAATAAATATAAAAAAATTAAAAATGTATGAAAAATGAAAATAGATAGCAAAAATAACTATTTGTGTGAATATTTAACGTGATATTATGTTTAATACTAAGCGGGATAAATTTAATGTTAGGGATTTCAAAACAAACTCTAAAACTCAAACCTAAACTCTACCATAGATATAGAGAATCAAATGTCATCTTATTTGCAACGAATATGGACATCGTAATACTAATTGCCCTCATAAGAGTAAGAGACTAAAATGTTGAACATGTGAGTTATTCGGACACATTTCGAATCATTGTCCTCAAACAGACATAAATCGGATTTAAATTAATGATTCAGTAAAATACACAATTTTGTGTATTCGAGTAAAATACACTAAATAATTGAAATTAGAGGTGAAAAAACTAGTACAGTGACTGATAACAGAAATGACGTAAGTTTAATAGAATCAAGTGTATATGAACTAATGGGATCCCCGAAACTAAAATTGGATTGCGGAAATTTAATAGGTGTTGGTTGTGAAGATCACAAGGTTATTTTCACTCAGAAATATTGCATGATAATTATTACACATACATATATAAAGCTTTTTATTGTTCCATTTATTTATCATCTGAAAAATTCTCCTTTCACGCGACTTTTTCCACAGACATCCATTATCTTTGTAAAAGGTCCGGCCCTTTGGAACCACATCAAATAGAAGTTGCATAAAAGCGGAAACCTGATATTTCAAACCCCTCTTCATAGGTGTCCTTATCCCAATTCAAATCAATTGACGTGAGGCTGTAATAACATTTATCACTTTTAACAAATTATTTTCTTTCCTACATATTTTATCAGTCTGGAAATTCAAATAGTTAATCATCAACTTCTTATAAGATATTTCTTCACTTGAATTCTTATTTTCATTCCTATAGGTTCAGTGCTTGTTTGAATCATGTTAGTTGTCTTTTCTCACCGCATAACTCATGGCAACTGGAGTCACATTTGCCAGCTGAGAGATACCTAACATTTTTAAATGTAATCAATTTCAAAGACGTATGTTATTTATTTTAACAAAAAGAAAAATAAGTTCCAATTTGTTAAAAGCCAAGAAAATGTTAAAAAAGTTATGAAGACTTTTTTTTCCAGAAACGAAAGTCATTTTTGACTGTTTCAAGAGGAATTATGATGCTGATGAATTTATTCATCAATTTATTAATGTACTCTAATTTCTTAACAGTTACACAGGATTTAATAACATTATTCATTACCCTAAAATCCCATTATTTGTTGAATTCCTAAAATTCTTTTGAAAAAGTTCGGATTTGTGAAATTCATAAAAGGTTATATATATATATATATATATATATATATATATATATATATATATATATATATATATATATTTTTTATTTATAATTTTTATTTTAAAATATTTTTTTATTTTTTTATTTTTTTTTTATTTTTTTTTTTCCTCCTATATAAAGTAAATATTCCTTTTCTTTAAATTTCAAATATCGTTTAATATCTGCCTACAAAGTTATTTGATTCGAAAAAATTTAAAAAAGGAAATAAACATGCTGTTTAAAAAGAATTACTAAGATAGCAACTGTATTAAAACAATCACATTAATGCATCTATAAGAACATTTAATTTGTCGTGTTATTTAAACATAAGCACATAATAAACAATAAAAATAAAATTAAAACAAAGTAATAGCATAATTAAATATAATGAAATACACTCCATAACACAAAAAAATGACACATCAAGAAGGATTTGTCCAATTGAGACTAAAATAGGGGAAAGGAATATTATGTACAGAACAGAAAATGATTAAAATTTCAGAAAAATGGAATGATTTATTTCTGAGTTAAATAGTTACTAATTCACGAGCTCAATAAGGTGTTGACCCACCTCTAGCCTGGATACAAGCTGCCACATGACGTGACATAGAGATATAAAGTTCCCTAATAGTCTCCTGTGGTATTTCTTGCCAAATTTTCTCCAATTGTAGGGCTAGGTTATCAACATTCCCTGGTAGAGGAAGTCGCCTTCCCATCATATCTCAGACATGCTCGATTGGAGAGAGATCTGGTTGGCCAAAGAAATGTTTGACAAGCTGTAAGACAGTTCATGTTTGACAAGCTGTAAGACAGTTCATAGCAACACGTGCCATATGTGGTATGGCATTATCTTGCTGGAAAAAAAAGGACAGGGTACTGCAAAAGGAACCGTAGCAAAACAGGTCTCAGAATGACGCCGATGTACCACTGTAATTTGTAAGTGCGCATCTAATGACGACCAAAGGGGTCAAGTTATAAAGGGAAATGGTACCCGAGACCTTAACTCCTGGTTGAGGGCTTGTGGTGTGCAATAGTGAAAGCAGTAACGGCACGCTGCCCTGGGCGTCTCCAGATACATCTTCAATGATCGTCACAAATCACAGTTGGAAGTGGGATAAGTCCCCAGTCAGCATCATTCCTACCTGATCGAGCCAAGTACCACTGTAATCTGGCTCAATAGTATGCAGGCGTGAGTGGCAGATATCGTAGCAGTCGGTACGAGCGTTGATTTCGCTCTATCAGCCATTAGTGAATGGTCATGGTGGGCACTCTTGTGCGGGTCACACACGTGTAGGCTCGACAGTGTACAGGCGTAAGTGGCAGGTGGCGTGGCCGTCGGTGCGAGCTTAGATTTTATTAGATTGATGGTTGAAAACGATGTATCAGGCGCTGTGACAGCAGATCTGACAATCACTCTGATCTCCCGATCTGCTGTGGCCCTAGTTCGACCGTTACCATCATGACGCTGAAATTTGGCACTGTGCTCCCATTCTTTCCAGAATCTTCTAATCGTCGCATCGCTTCGACCCATATGACGAGCGATTCTCCGATTTGCCCAACCTGCCTCTTTCAATGCAATGATACGACCTCTTTCAAACTCTGACAGTTGCCCGTAGTGAGCTCAATTCTTGAGGCGAGGAATTTTTTGAGTCGTTGAAAGGTATCCTAAATAGCAAAGCAACAGAAAATTTGACCATCAAATTGAGAATGGCTTCTTATATACACCTGCTGAGTGTGCTGTAGCTCCCGCTATTCATTTCTTGAACACCAAAAAATTTGCATATTCGGTCCAAATGTTTTTGCATACGAAATTTTATTACAATTGGGCTACTTCTTGGTGCGTCGTTTTTTTTTTTTTTTTTTTTTTTTTTTTTATTATTATAGAGTGTAAATGAAACCTTCAAAGACAATTTTATAAGAGTGATTTTTTTTCATTATATAGAAATACAAATCACACAATTTAAAATTCTCTCGTTTTGTATGAAACAATTCCCTTCCATTTCGTGACGATTTAGTTTTGACTTGAAAGGTATCGCCTCTTGAAGATCAATTTGAATCAGTTTTGCTTCTGCTTTTTGATTGATATCCAGTTACATTGATTCTAAAAGTTTATTTTTACTGTCAAATTAACCTTATCTATATTGTTAAACATGCATAGATCAGATAGATTCTACACAAACTCTAGTAAATAAAAGGATGCGAAGGAGGAGTAAATAGCATCCTCAGAAAGGAAACAACACGAAAGGAATGCAATGCTTTTTTTAAATAATTCGAGATAAAAACCAACGTTTTTAAAAACAAAGTTCTTATATGGTGGCAAAGGTTATTAAAATTATATTGAAATGTTAGTTAAAACTTGTCGCAAATGTCTAAATATTGCATTGTTTGGCGAGTAAGAACGATTCTCAAGGTTTCAGAGCTCTAGCTTGATGGGAATGAAGTTAAATTAACGATCGAAAATTTGATGACATACTGATACTCACACACCAAGTGAAATACATAAAAACGTTGTAAAAAAGTACATTTCTAATCTCCTCATATATGAGTGAATTTCTTAAAAAACGTTGTAAACATATTAGAAGAAGTCAAGAGTAGCTTGAAATATTTAGAAGAATTAGTCTGGATAGTTAGCCATCCGATTCTGTAACAATATTTTCAGTAGAACTTATCAGATTTGATAGAACAAAATTGGAGTCATTTTCTGTCTCAATCAAGCTAATCATTCCTAGCACAAAATGCTTGAGTTAGAAATTTTATGAAATAGTTTTAATAATCGAACTTTGAACCCTTTCATCCAGTCAATTAGAGAAGTTATGTCAATGGTCCTTCTTTTATTTTACGAGCATGCAGATCTAGTACATACTCGAGTTTTTATAAACTGAAGCTAAATTTCAAAAATCCTTTGGGAAGCATTTCACTTTTACTTGAAGTTTATTGTATGACATTTCCATCACAACTTTGCTTTGCTCATTTAATAATACAAATAGGATAATAAATACAATTGAATCCCAAATAATTACTCTATCCAAATGGTATATAGTATTTTCTTCAAGATTTAGCAGATAAATGAATTTTTGTGTATTTCTTTCGAAGCTTGATCGTTTTTATTTTAGTCATTTGTTGAAAAAACTTTCCTTAGAATCTTTTGTGCCAAGTTTTTAAGAGATTTTTATCTTTGTAAATTTTTACCCTACCGTTGAGTATTACTTAAATTATTACAACTTATTTGTTGAGTTTTCTAAGAGTATAAAGGAACTAAATTTTTTTTCAAAATTTCTTTAACTGTTCACTTTCTCATAAAAAAGCCTTGTGGTTAAGGTCGCGGCTGGCGTTGTCTCCATTGAGTCATACGTTCGAACCTGATGCCACTGAAAAGCCGTCTTGTAGAGGGATGATGCACGTTAAATCTACGGAGGCTCCAAGCCCACCCGTTGGTGAAATGTGAAAGCTTGGAGAGAGAGGTTCCATCTCAGGTGTCGCCGTGGTCACTTGAATTAGATACAAAATTACGAGGTCTGTTGCCAAAAGCCCTCGGGTTACTTCTAAGTACAACTCTAATATACAATTAACCAAACCTAGCCCAAACTATATTTCATACATATCATGGACATTCAATTCCTTTTTTTCTTTTTCATTATGAATATGGCAAGAAAAGCAAATAAGTTAAAAAAACATAAAGCCCTTTTCACTCAGATAAAACTCAAAACTATTGGAATAGCGAAGAAAAAAATTTCGCAATAAAAAATCTTCTTCACAACATAAAATCACATTAATAGTCTATTCTATGTAAAAGTATGTGAAAAACATGTAAATAAAATTTCAGGTTCATTGATGCGTAACATTTTGAGTTTTGAAGTAATGAAACATTGCAAAAAAACATACTCGTTTGTAGAGATTTTCCATCCAGAGAAATTTATAATCAAGTAATATTAAAACAGCTGTAACTCATTTTTAAATAAGATAGAAGCAAAATTCAAACAGATTTTTAAAAAGAAAAGTTTGAATTTAGATATGAGACCCAAAATTTAACATCAATATCGTGCAATTAAAACCAAAAATCGTATAATCGTACTAATTTTGACCATAAATCATACTAATTACGAGTCATTCCATTTAGTGATTTATTTAGATAAAATTTAATGATGCTTACCTATCCTTGTAATAATTTTAAGTGCCGTTTATGGATGATCTCATGTATGCTAGGAATTGCACTTTCCACAAATAAGATGATATTTCTGAAGACATTTTCCCTTTTTATAACTAAAAAATTAAAATTACTGATATACCAACATTACTGATTTTCCTTTGTTAGAAATCAAAACACTCGAGTATATTGAAGTATTTGATGTACACACAATTTTCAAACCCTTGTCATACAACAATTGTTCCTATGAATAATACAAAACAAAAATGTAGAAAACATAACAAATTTTAATTATGTATTTGACAAAATAAATTAAGGTATTATAAATTAATGTATTTGATTTAATTAATGTATTTGATTTAATAAATGTAATTTATTTAATTTAAATTAATGTATTTGACAAAAATGTAGGAAACATAATATTTAAGCATTTGAGTCTGCTTCGAAAATAGTTCTGCACTTGTAACAATAAAACGATATAAAATACCCATAACTAATTGAATTGTACAATTAAAAAGTGAAACTCGTTGCGGAAACATTGAGAAAAATATATTTTTAAGTGAAACATATTTGGATAGTGTTACATTTCGACTTTATTGAAACATTATCTAGCCCTCAACAGCTGGTAACTTGTAGATTCTTTTAATTTTCAAAGTGGTCGCATTGTTGTCTCCTCCTGTATTTGTTAAGCTAAACCTTTATTCCTAGAAGTCTCTTCCTTATTCCTTAGTCACTTCCTTTCTGCCTCGTTTGGAAGATTAATTCAAATCACCGGTGTTTCGTTTCAATAATATTCTTACGAGTCAATTCCTTCCTTCCATCCATCACAGTACGAAATACAACGCATTGTTTTAGGAGAATTTCAATACAATAAATTTTCTACACATTTTTCTTACCAGGAAAGTGCGGTTTTATTTTAAAAATACAATCTAATAAAACCATTTGTTAAGAAATATTTATTTCTAACTTTAACTCACCCTACTTCACACACACGCAATATGCTTTCAATAAATCCTATCCTTAGAGCACGAAAAGATGTGAACCGAGTCTTTCCTCGAAGCATTTTCAGTCACAGAAGCTTGTTAATCAAATATTTATTACTTAATTTTTTTTTCCTTTTCTGAAAATAAATTCCTAGAAAATTTCAATTGCAAAGACCAAAACACTATTAAAATACCATTTCGCAGTCACTTTTAAATAAAATAATAACACTTTCATGACGCAAAAAATTTCTCGTCGCAGTTAATCGTTTTCTTTTCACATCTTCATCAAGCTGATAGGATGAGAAAATATGTGTTTTAAAATAGTTGGTTCAGTTGCCGAAGCAACATGAAGCCTATTGGCCATGGTATTTTGAGTGAGGAAGATGTTTTTACCAATATACTAGACATTTCTAGCCACGATGGCCAGAAGAACATATTGGTATCCTCCATCTTAATTCTTAAAGAATTACTAGTTGTATTATAAAAATAAAACTTTGTTCGAAACTTCTTCAGCACCGTTGTCACTCGCCGAAGGCCATACTCTGCGCTTGTCTCTCTCCTGATCTCTCCTTCCAGACAATACGTCATGAATTGTGCCTTGCGGTGATTGGATGACATTGCGCAGAGGCGAATCGTGTCTCGAGCCAATTGGTTGATTTCGGCGCTAATATACATCATTGCATTTGTAGAGGAACTGGAAGAAACGGGAAAGTTACAGGAGCCTCAGTCATAGGAAAAAGACGACTCCCGAGCTGGAGCCTTACTCTCCAAAATTCTACACCATCTTATATGAGATTCGACAGGTTTAATTTGCATCAGCATGACTACACGTCTTTAGTGGACTTGAAACCTTGGCACCCCTGTACTCATGACCTAGACCATTTGGCCACAGAGACCACTTTAACACAATCGCATTTTTACAGTCAATTACAAAGAGACATTACTTAGTTGCAACCATTGAATTATTCAAGCTTGTTATTCCGAGGCATGAAAGGGATTTATTTAGAGTTTCATGACATGTACAATTTCACTTTCACATGCAGGGAATGTCTGGAGAGACGTCTTTCGTCCTTCTTTTTAAGTTGCCTTATCACTGAGGGCACGCATTCCACATGTTTACCTGTCATGATGTTCCCTCTGATATCAAAGTGCTGATATGTAAAAATGCATCACCTTTCAATAGAGCAACCCTTTTCACTGCACTGTTCGCAAAAAGCCCTTTTCAACAATTTCATGATTGTATATTGAAAAATGCATTTGCTACTCAAGTTTTGCACGAAATTCGCTCTCTCTCTCTCTCTCTCTATATATATATATATATATATATATATATATATATAAATAAATAATTTAGTCTATTCATATATTTTTATTTTGAATTTTCTTTCAAAAAATTAATAGGATAATCAGCCTTTCCACACACATGTAATACAGAAACTATTTAAGTTATTTTGAAAGTTGACAGATAAATTAATTAATTCGATGGGTTTTTTTTAATTAAATATTTATATAATAGATTTCTAAAAATATTTAAACATAAATTACTATCAAAAGAAGGCACTTTATAAATACAGAAACCGTATTTATATCTTCTATCATAAATATTACTAATAATACCATCATTATTTACCTTTTTTCACCTTCACGTCTAGACCACAGTTTAATCTTGTTTGGCGCAGCATAGCCATATCTGGCTCTTGCGCCAATAAACTTTACATTCACTCACTCACTCAATACCATCATTAACAATTTTTAAATTCATATCTAAGTAACGTTTTATGAGAATTTACATTGGTTTTAATCAGATTTATTTATGGATGATAAAATGATAATTCAAGTATATCTGTAATATTATTAACTTGAAAAATAATAAGATCAGCAAGATATATAATTTATTTGAAGTTACTGAAAATAGATAACTGTCGCTCATGCGATTTAAGCTTCATTTCAGACTACTTATTACTTTCTCTCCAGTATACAAAATTCACAAATAATATTTTCTTGCTGAAAAGCCAAAGACAAATTTATTAACAGCTTTGAAATGTTGTTTTTCTATCATATTATTAGACTGACAATTATTTTTATTTTATTTCAGATTATTTAATTAGCTTCCCATGGAGAATTTCTCCAGATTTCTAGCAATGATCTGAGATCCAATAAAAAAAAGGGGGGAAGATGAAAGTTGTTAATTTACTTTTTCTGAAACTTGACGCATAGAATAACTGAAAGCTGTAATTCTAAGCCATTATGTTTATGGTTGTAATTTACTTTTTCATTGTACTTAGCTAAAACATTATATATATTCCATAATTTTTAAAATTAGGGCTTCTTCCAAGTACAAGAAATATTTAAGAAATTGATAGCTGCACTGAATTATAAAATATATCACACTGGTTATTATTTTCTTAATATAAAATTTTCAATTTTATCTTTGAATGAGAATGAGTTAAAAGTAATTTTTAAAGCTTCCATTACGAACTAGGCAAAAGTAATTTTTATTTTTCGTATATTGAGTAATTTATGTTTTATGTAAGCCCTAACAATATTTTCAAAATAGAGCAATTTTAAAAGTTTTCGAAGAATAATATTATAATTTTTATCTCTTGATTTAAAAAAATGCTTTAATTAAGCATACATAATTTAAATATAAGAAATAATATTTATGAATTAATTTTGATACATAATTTTAAATGTACTTGATTTATGCCTAGGAATAACATCAAATGATATCCAAAAATATTTACTATAGTTTTTCAGTAAAACAAATAAAAGATAATCACGAACGAGAAATACAGAGATTATTAAAATAAAAAAACAATTTCTTCATTACCCAACTCTTAGTTCAACTCGAATGGAATGATTATTCAAATATATTTCGAAGCAAATGGAGAGATTACGTTTCGTTAATAATGGAATATTATGTATTCAGTGTATATATGAAAGAAATAAGATGAAATTCTTAGAGAGAAATTGAGTAAAGGTACAGGTTTTAGAATTATTATCTCTAACAATAATAATTCTATTAAAGAAAAAAATTAATGAAGTAATTGATTATTTTTTAAAAGCATTTTGTTATTAAATATAATTTACACATTGAAGCTTTTAATAATATAAATTTTACATTAATGAACTATAGAAATATCTCAATTTTAAGATAACAAAAAGCACTACGATTAGATATTAAAAGTTATAAGATTAGCTCATTATGTGTTACATTGATAAGGTACCAGGAAACTATGTTTTATTAGCAAGAAATTTTATGTTAATTATACTTATAAGCTTTAGATTAATAATAATTTTTTATTAACGCAACTAATATTAACTTTAATAAAAGCATTTATGATAGAGAAATCACCAATAAAATTAAAGCTATTTTAGAAAATATGTTATAATTCCAATATGATAAAATTTCCTCATATATTTTTAACTTCTAAAATTCACAAAGAACGTATTAAACTTAGAACTGTGAAAAATGATTTCAATACTTACATTACTAAATCAGGAAAAATTTTACAAGAGATTTTACAAAAGAATATAAATGGTTTTGATAAGACTGTTATTAAAAATAGTTATGCAATTATTAATTATATATAAAAGATAAAACTATTTACTTTATTTTTATAGTTATTACTTAGAAAATTTGTTTAAATCAATACATAATGATGATTTAATTAATGTTATCTTGGATAATTATAAAAATTAATAGTTTTACATCTTATGAGAAATTTAAGTATTTTATTAACCTTGTGTGTTTAATTATACGGGTTATTATGGGAAAAACAATAAACAAATTAAAGGCATATCTGGGGGATAGAGGGTTGTCCTGCTAGTAATAGTTTTGATAATATATATTTACATTTCTATGAACATAATTTCTTAGATAATAATAATTTATAGTTATTTTGGACATATTGAGGATTTTGTAATTTTTCCAAATTAATTTCAATCTAGTAGCTAAGTCAGAGTTATATTTTTAATCATCTAGTTATTTTTCTCCAAATATCTTTTTCTAAAAAAAGAATTTAAATTATATTTATTTATTTTATTTTTTTGAAATGTTTAATTTTTCTCTTTAAATTCTAATTTTTTTCATCTAAATTTTAATTTTCGTTTTTGTAATATATTTCTCTCATTTTATATTTTTTAATAATTTTTCTAACAATTTTTTAAAATGTTTTTTGAAGAAATATATTTATATATCTATTTTATGTGTTCTTATATATTTATTATTATATATTTGTATTTTATATGTTTTACATTAGAGAGCAACACAATTTTATCGCATGATTCTCTTATTTTATTCTATGTACACTCATTCACAAAAAAAGAAAAAAAAAAAAAAAAAAAAGGACGCGCCAAGGAGGAGTTGTCCTAGGGAGACAAAAATTGGCAGTAAGAAAAATTATGTACAGAATAGAAAATATTTCAAATTTTAGAAAAATTGACAAGCTGTAAGACAGTTCATGTTTGACAAGCTGTAAGATATTTCATAGCAACACGTGCCGTATGTGGTCTGGCATTATCTTGCTGAAAAATAAGGCTGGGGTGCTGCAAAAGGAATGGTAACAAAACAGGTCTCAGAATATCGTCGATGTACTGCTGCGCTGTAAGTGTACCTTTACTGACGACCAAACAGGTCTGGCTGTCAAGGGAAATGGCACCCCAGACCATAACTCCTGGTTGAGCGCCTGTGCGGCGTGCAATAGTGAAAGCAGGATCAGCATGTTGCCGTGGACTTTTCCAGACACGTCTTCAATGATCGTCAGGACACAGTTGGAAGCGGGATTCGTCGCTAAACACTATACGTCCCCAGTCAGCATCATTCCAACCTGATCGAGCCAAGCACCACTATAATCTGGCTCAACAGTGTACAGGCGTGAGTGGCAGGTGGCGTGGCCGTCGGTACGAGCTTAGAATTTATTAGATTGACGATTGAAAACGATGAATCAGGCGCTGTGACAGCTGATCTGACAATCACTCTGTCCTAATCCGCTGTAGCCCTAGGTCGACCGCTACCATCATGACGCTGAAATCTACCATTGTCCACCTATGATTTCTTTTATCCCAATTTTTTAAAATATTTTTCAATACTTTGGGTTTTCAAATTCAATAATTTTTAAATTTTGATATGAACGATCAGTAAATTTCTGTATATAATAATTTATAATATCTGTAAGTAAATAAATCAGTGCTGTAGTTATGGGTATTAAGAAATTCTTGACATAGCATTATGGCACGTTGTTTGAAGAATATTACAAAAATATCACTGTGCTTGAGTTTGTTTTGGTTGGTTAGATATTCTTGAGATGCATTATGGCCCTGGGTGAAGTAGAGAATTTATAATAGTTAACGGGACTTTTGAGTTATAATTTTTATTGCTCTTTTTAAGTTGATGTTGTTGAAAATGGTGTATATAAATATGTTTAGATAATATTTTAAGATTACATCTGTATATTTAGATCTAAATGAATCTTCCATTGCTTACATCATTTCTTTGTTCATTTTATTGTTTGCTGTTTTGTATTTGCATTTTTTGTTTAATTTTTGGTTTTGTACTATTTTGATATAATGTTATTCACAGAAGCGGGATGGTTTAATCCGTAATATATTGGTACAAACAAACATTTTTCCACTTCAAAGTAGGGAAAAGTATGAATTACATTAACTCATTTTCTATTCTTACTTGTTTCATTTCCCTTACTTTGCTTTGTTGTCGTTGTCACTTGATTTTTAAATTGTTTGTAATTCAAATTAATGGTTTTTGGGTGTATTAAAATAATATTTTATTTAATGTATTTAATTAAATTGTTGGCTTATTTTCTTTACAGTTTTTTTCTTTTGATATTTGTAATTTAATTTTTGGTTATCATTTTAACACTTTTCCGTTTTTCTTTTAATTCAGAAATATTTCAGGTTTCTGTTCTAAGTAAACTTCTTAAGCGCTTTAGAGTTTATACTCCGTACTGTATATGATTTTGTTTTAAAACACACACACATATATATAGTCAGAAAGTTACGAAGAACTACACCGTTATTGTAAATAATTAGATTTATTGCTGGAACAGAGTAACATCCCAGAACTAAGACCTTGCCCATAACTGATTAGACTTAGCCTTTATACAAATACATAATATTCGAGAAACATCCAATTTGAAAACTAGATAAAGATCTAGAATCATCCAGATATCAAGAAAACAATAAATAATACTTGAAATTAAAAATCCCGGTTTGGGATTTAAGAAGGCATTCCAACCACCGATGAAAGTAACTAAGTCCAAAGCTCTGCCAACCGAAGCACGGAGATAGCTGGTTTTCCTGCTTTTTATGATATTGCTCCCATCTTAAAAAGCCAGGGCCTCCCCGTTATTCAAATTAAACAGCCTTCTTTCTGAAACGCGTCATGGAGCATTTGTAAACATTTTTCTTTTCATGAGGATAGCTATCTTGGTTTTGTTTTTCTTCTATTTCAGTTTCAATTTTAAGGACCGGATCATACGTAATACAGGAACGGCATCTCTTGGAATTCTTCTCTGGGAGTCAGGATCAAATTCTTGTACCTCATAGGTAACATCTGATAAACGACGTAACATTTGATATGGTCCAAAATATCTTCTTAAAAGTTTTTCAGAAAGCCCGACTTTTCGAACTGAGGTATAGACCCATACGAGATCTCCAGGGGCATAAGACTTCATTTGGTGTTTAGAGTCGTAACGTCGACAGTCTTTATCCTGAGCCATCAGAGTTTGCATTCTGGCTTATTGTCTAGATTCTAAAGCTCTGGCAATTATCTTGGAGATGTGATCATCTTCTACATTATCCAGACTGAATGGTAAAAGGTTTCCAGCGTCGATTCAGCTTTACATCCAGGAAGTAAATAGAAATGCGTGAACCCTGTGTAGCAGTAATATAAGAAAATGTTAATGCGATTAAATGGTAGAATTTAATCGCAGTATCAACATATTACATGGATTACATATCGTTCAGAGTTTTGTTAAAATGTTCTGTCAATCCATTTGTTTGAGGGTGATATGCTGTCGTCTTATGATGATCGATGTTACATAATTTGAGGAGAGCTGAAACAAGTCTAGATTGAAAGTCTGCACTACGAACTGTGATAATCACTCTAGGAGCAGTGACAAGTAATCTGCGCAGACTATGATCCATTTGTTTCCTCGCCTGGATTTTAGAAATTTCCCAAGAAGATCCTTCCCAATGTGATAGAAAGCGGATATAGCTAAGAGAATGGAAACTAAGCATCCAGATGACTATTGAGGAACGGTTTTTCTTCTTTGTCATTCCCGGCAATGCATGACATATCGAACAACATTTCGGTATACCCCCAGCCAGTAAAATCTTTTGAGGATTCTGTCATAAGTTTTCATAAAACCAAGATGAACATAAGATAAGTTTTCATAAAACCAAGATTCAGTAGGAGCTGCGTGAAAGTATCTCAGTATGTTTGCTCGTAGATGTTTGGAGATTATTAGAAACCTCATCTTTCCAACCGGATAATAATTCTTTCTGCATAGGACTCCATCAATACTAAGTCGAAGTGTCCATATAATAATTCTTTCTGCATAGGCTCCCTCAATAGAAAATCGAAGTACCAATCTTGCAAGTCTTCCAGGTGGATTCTTGAGACTCATGAGCCAGCACAGTGAATGATGATTTGTGACAACAATAAAATGTTTTCCGAAAAGGTACGGCCGAAATTTGTTGATAGCCCATACAATGACTAAGCATTCGCATTCCACGTAGAATAATTCTTTTCGGCTTTTATCAAAGTTCTTGAGGAATGTGCTATAACTGTTTCGACTTCATTCCAAGTTCGCTCCAAAATTGCCCCAATACCATACCCGCTAGCATCTGTATGAATTTCTGTTAAGGAGTTTTTGTTATACGTTCCCAATATTGGATCAAAAATAAGATCTTTCTTCAGATTTTTAAAAGCTTCTTCTTTATTAGGAACGCAATGAAATTTCGCCTCACTTTTAACAGTAACTGCAAGGGTTCAGCAAGATAACAAAATCCCTTAATAAACCTTCCGAAGTAGGAGCAGAGTCCAAGAAAGATTCGTATACCATGCATATTTATTGCAGTCGGAAACTTGCTTAATGCTTTCACTTCTATCGGGATCTAATCGTACGCCATTATTAGGTACAAGATTGCCTGATGCTTTAACTTCTAGGGCTGCAAAAAGGAACTTCTTTGGGTTTAGTAAATGGTCAGCTTCTTGTATGCATTTCAGAACAATCCTTAATCAGCTAAAATGGTATTCAAAAGTTTCTGAGAATAATATTATCATCAAGATAGGAAAGACACATAGTCCATTTAAAATGTATCAGCAAATTATCCATCGTTCTCTCGAAGGTCGCTGGTGCATTACAGAGTACAAATGGGATGACTTTAAATTCGTATAAGCCTTCTGATTATTCTTACAGAATACTCAAGAAACGTCTAATTTTAATATTAAAAGAAAAATATAGAATCCACAAGATGTTAGACAAACAATAGATACTTCTTTAAATTAAAAATCCAATCTATGGATGAAAATACTGAGACTAGGATTCGTACGCCGGACGAACGGAGTCCAAAGCTCTGTAAACAGAGACTGGGAGATCACTTACTTTTTGTGGCTTCAAAGGATAAAATAATAGCTGCTATTATTATGATTATTGTTCATAATGATATTATATTTGTTTCCAATAAGCGCATACTCAAGTAGGCTGAGTGTGTTACAATTTTTTTTAAATTAAAATCTTTGACACGAAATCGAAACATAAATATGTTGAGAGAGAAATAACTTTCTGCTCATTAATTACGCTTCGGATTAATTTTAGTTTACTGCTCTCCGATCAACTAATGTGAGAAATGTGCTAATTATAAATTTGTAAAAATGTATTAGATATTCCTTTTTTGCTATTTACATGCAATTTCTTTTATTTTGAAAATATTTAGGGCACTCTACTTGAATTTTTCAATTTTGATTGAAATAGAAATTTGTGTACCTCTTTTTACATTTTTCAAATACCAATGTAAATTCCACTTTATGTCTTTAAATGCTAACATTTAAATATTTTCGTTCTTAAAGAAAGGAACAATATTAAAATATTTAATGGTAACGCATGAAAAGAACAATTTCGCGTTCAATTCCTGATATCAATTTATTGAGTTATTATGATTTAATAGGTTTGCTTTACAAGTCCAAAAATTGTGAACCAGAACGACTTCCATCCAACATTCATAAATTATTTATCATATTACAAAAATCGGAAAATGGATTCAAAATATATTCTGAAAATATATTGTGTGTGTGAAATTGTTTTTTTTACACATGATAGTGAATTAATTTATTAAAGGAATATGAGTAATTGAGTTAAATGGGAAAATATATGTAATTTGTCCATTAATATTTATTACACTGAAATACTTTATAGACTCAATAAGTGATTTCACTGTAAAAAGAAAAAAAAAATGAAAACATTTATAGCAAGGAATTTTTTTTCTTTTATTAATGAAAAATATTTCGAATAAGTTACGAAAAAATTTCCAGCTTAAGCACACGTTTTTCTTCGGTCTAAAATACCTGCCAACATTAAAATAAGATTAAAATATTTTGATTTAAATTGCAAATTGTTCGTCGAAGAACACGTTCAATAATTTTGCTCTTTCATCCCTTATAGCAGGATGACAACAAAAAACTAACCGCATCCTATTTTTGCATTTTTAAACAAGGGGCATCCAACCTCGGATTTTTCACTCATTTAATTTCTGTTTCAGAAAAGGCGCATAGTTATGTAATTAATTTGCATATTTTATTAATAAGTAATCACAAGATTTCTTAACCTCAACAATTTAATTTTAAACGTCAAATATTTCAGTTGGAGTATGCATAAAATGTGTAGAATTAGTGATTTTACCAGTTAAGAAAATAATAAAAACAACTGACTGTGTCACCGACACAATACTCTTATTTTACAAAGAAAAATACCTTTTATTTTTATCTTGAAAATGATTTTTGAAAGAATCAAAGTGTGTCTAGAAACGATCTCTTTAGTAACATTGGGATTATTATCACTTTACTCTGCAGCAATATTTGATCGAATGATTTTTGTTTCACTACGCTGCACCCAACAGTGACTCAGTCAATAATGTTTTGAGCCGAATAAATCATATCAAATTAGAGTGAATAGTTCATCATGAGGCATTTTTCCAAAAATTCCGAAAAAGATATTATAAAATATCTATTAGAATAATTCATACTTAACAACGAAATGTATTGACACAACCATAATTTCCTCAATATTTATACGAGTCAAAATATACGTAGATGTCACTCTTGAGGACCTAACCAGGTCTATATTAGAAGATTTAAAGGACTTACATCTGTACAATAATAATTCATTAAAATAATTCAAATGAAAATTTTAATTAAGAAACTTTAAATCAATAGCTAAATAAATAAAATCTAGCGGGCAAGTCGACAGAGATCTTGCAACGTTTTTAATTTGTTTATGGACTGTCTCACGGGAGGCAAACTAAGCACAATACACAACACCTACAAGTTTATTATGGCATTCATATTCTATAAGACGTTTCTCTACATTCAGGTAACTCCCATTTAATGTATCTGATTTATTATTTGACTTAGCCTGAGAGTGAATTATTCTAAAGATTAAGGATGTTTTCGGTTAATGATAAAGAATAGTGTCCTAACTTCGAACACATTTTTAGGTAGAATAAATGCTCCAATAGTAATATAAATTATTTTGGATATGACACATATAATTATTTATTAAATAGCGTTCTTAGAATTTTGATTTTTTTAAAAAAAAATATGCAATTTTTTGTCTTTATGCAAAATGAATATTCATTTTTCTATATTAAAGTATAAGATACGAAATGTTAGAACACATTTTCTACATGAAAAAATTTATTGATTCAAGCAGAATTGAATAAGTTAGAAATATATACTTTTCTCTATCGAATAGTGTGTTGCCAGTTTTATATCGTTATTAACCAATTCCTTAAGGTTTCAAGTGAATTTTTATTAATTATTGACGTACTTCGGACTATCTGCAATATATGGCGACAGCATATTTTTTTGAAGAACGTACTTTTGGAATGGAATGCTTATTTTTGGCGAACATTTACAGTGACTTTCTGGAATGAAATTATAGCAACTTGTAAATTGGGACAAATGGTAAATAATGGAGAAAGCTTTATGATTCACAGAAGCGTAAGCGAAGCTTACGAACTAACCACTAATAAACTCTCCGATTTGGGAATATTTTAAGTGTGTTTGTAAAAATTTATTTATATAATGTGGTAAATTGTGTTATTGAAAAGATGTTTAAGAAATAAATTTTGATTCAGTGAAGAGAAAGGAGAGCGGAGAGAATCTGAATTAAATTAATATTGAACCACACCGAAATCAATTTAATGGAATTAATTACTATATTTCGTACAAAAACAGAAATAAAAAATGAAATTTTAATTTAGTCACTATGAAGCCCTGAATTAATTTGTTTTCTTTTCCAACAAAAGTTATTTCTAATTTAACTTAACTTTTATTTATTTATTATTATTACTTTTCAAAGTGAATTACTCATCTCACAAAATTTAAGTATTAGAACCACTGGAATAATTATTACTAAAATATTGTAATAATTATTATATTACAATATTTTAGTAATAATTATTCCAGTTAATATATTATTAATTTATTTTTTAGTAATAAATTAATATATATTGTTACTTAAGCTGAATTCAAAATAATATACATTATGTTCGCACTTCAATTTATGTTGTAAAGTGTTGTAGAAATCATGAGATGAAATTTATAACTGCTCAATAATATTCATTGTATTCATATGAAAGAAACAAAACACAAAAATATTGCTTCAATCAACTGTAATTTTTCTTTGAGATACAGGCACGTAAGGAAGAATGATATACAAATAAATAAATATTGGTAGTGAAAAACTAAAAAAAAATTTCAATGTTTCGAGGTAATTGTCATTTGAACATTTAAATAAGCAACTATTGTAAATATTTATTATGTTTGTGTTATTTCTGTCATAAATGTAATTATAAGCACACATTATATTTTTAAATTGCTGTAAATAAATATAATATCAAAAGATTAGTTAATATTTATGCATTTTAGTCTCATCTCTTAGCAATCACTTCAAAACTATTATACGTTTTTCACAAAGAAAACTAAACTGAATTCTGTGGAAATGCTTTCCAAATTCCTTAAAAATATAACCATAATCACAGAAAAATAAAAAATATCTATGATCCCAGGGTGTTTTTTTATTTACTGCAACACTTTTTATATTTTGTTTTTCTTTATCACCTCAGAAACTTCCCTTCTTTTGGCAAATATTAGACATGAAGACATCCTGGTAATCTTTCTATTTCCCTTGGATTTTACCGTCTTTGATGAATATGGGGACGCACCCCCGGGATATCCTAGCGATCCTTCTCTATTTTCAACAGTCCTTTTTGTCAATTAATTTTTACCTATCTTTCATTTTTCAAATCTGTTTGGCTCACAATTACATCTTGTTGGGCGCAGCATGGCCATATCTGGCTCTTGCTCCATTAAACACTACCATCACATAGCATCCATATAAAAATAGCCTTAGAAATCTTGTATTGATTTAAAATTAAGAAGCTTCACATTTTAGCATTAATAATGATAAACAACTGATAATTTCGATATTTTAAGTGCCAGTTAATGAAAGGTAATCATTTTGAGACGAAAATGTACCTAATTTGAAGCCTTTAATATAAAAAAAGCCTAGATAAATTTGAATGATTACTCATGAATGCATTTATATTAATATAGAAATAATCTGAAATCCCTAAAATTCATTTCCTATCAATAATCCGAAAAATAAAAAAAGAACTTTGAACACGTTAAAGGAAATTACATTTTGAACGTTTTACAATATCCACAAACAATTGTCAAGAAGACGAAATGTTCGGTAAAAGCACAATAATTACCTTTTAAAAGGAACTGCACAAAAACAAGGTCTTAATTGTGTTCTTGTCATATAAATGATACATTATTTGAATTGAAAACAACATTTAGGTATGAAGTATCTATACAAAAAGTTGCTATTATATTCTTTTACGGCTGTTATTGAATACTAGAAAAAATTCTTGCTTCGTTTGTTTTTCTTTTGTAAGTTCACTATCATTACTTGGCAAATTACATAGGATTATGAACATATGTCTCCAGAAACAACCCATTACCATTTAATTAACTCTTTGTTGGATAATTTTTTTTTCAGTTATACAGTCTTGTCCTGCTTTCTCTTTCCCTCTTGATTTTAAATTTGTCTCTCTCTGTGTAAAGTTACTTTTAAAATTAAAAAATATGTTTTTTACAAAATTGTTTTATGTACATCCCTTTATTTTTAAGTTTTTTTAGGAGCTTTCAATGCCTAAAGTCGTAAAAATCATAACTTATTTTTTTTAAAATAAAAGTATACTTGAGAACAGCATATTATTGACCATTTCAAAAATAAAAAAAAAGGAAAAACTTTTCAATATTATTCCAACTACCTTATGTTTTTGAAAAAGAACGAATTGAAAATACCTTCTCAATCTTACGAAATGAAATAAAACGTATTTTGATCCCGATATAAATGAAAAAGTCATGCCCTACAAATTAAGCTGCTCTCCCAACACCAATCGAATATTATACTTCACGTTAATGCTTTAACTTCTCAGATGGTTCGTTAGGGAAAAGGCTCCCTTCCTTTCATCAGTATCAAGTTTCAATCAAAGGATAGCCTTTAATTCATTCTTTTATTAGGATTAGCATCGTACCGAAGAATGTTAAGTTTAGACTGTCCTGTCTTCACCATCAGCAGAAAAACTCCTTCTTTTGAATTGGAAAAAAATGTATCTCACTAGGAAGCCTTAACATAACAATTGTAATATATGTGTTAACAAGAAAAAATCCAGACTAATTAAAAAAACTGACTCATATATATGAAATCACTGTATTTTGGTATGTTTCTTATTTTTATACAATTATTCAACTGATTTTTGATAAACAAAATGCACTCAGTTAAAATCATGAAATTAGATTGTCCCTGAATTGTGCTCTTTTATCAAACAAAATTCAAATCGAAATAAATCAATAATCAAATCGAACTAAACCAAAAATCAAAATAAAGAGATTACACCACAATCTCGCCAAAATAAACTTTTACCATATTTCTAAATTTTATTTTTCCAGAATATAACTAGGAATATATGTGATATAATTTTTTTTAATTTAATCTGTCGGGAAGCAGATCTAACCCCTACGTATTAAAATTCCACTCATCAGATAGAATTATCATTTGTGGCTCACCTATGTGTGTTGATACGTTTCATATGAATAAAAACAATTTATTTTAAAAACTTAAATTACAGTAAAAACCATATTCAAAAGTAATTATTTTTATGAAAAAAACCTTATATGTATTCAATAGGCGGATAAAAAAAAAGAAATAGTAAACAAGTCCAAAAGGAAAATAGAGTATAGTTTTCTTGCTCTTTTCTTACGTAAACATAGGGTAGTAACAGCTTTTTAATTGAAATTTGCATTATCTGGCAGTGTTTACAGAAATGCCGCACAACCCAAATAACATTTGAAAACAAAGGAGTCCAAGAATTTGTGAGATAAGTTGAATTCATTATTTCGAAAAAAATATTCAGTTTGATTCATAAAAAAACTATAAAAATAACTTATGAAACGGTAAAACCTATAAATGAAATACTCCGAAATACACAAGAACCCAAAGCATAATTGCAATAAGAAGTCACACTGAGAAACATATGCATTGGAAAACTCAGAATACCTTTTCACTGTTATGTTAAAGGGTATTGACAAAAATGGGTAACCCATCAAGTGAACAACATGTTTTATAGAATTGATGTTCTTGAATAATTGTGTCAAGAAAAATATTCCAGTAAAGCCATTAAGTGGTAGTAAATTATTCCATTTAAGTCATACTAAGAAATTCAATAATAATAAAAAAAAAAAACATTTTATCTGTCAAATCTGGTTTCAAGTTCGGTTTTAAGGAGACAAAACAGTTAGAGGCTCATTTGGGTAAAATAACTAAGTTTTCCATACGACTGTATTTCAAAAGAGGTATTACCAAAGTCTAGTACATATATATATATATATATATATATATATATATACATATATATATATATATATATATATATATATATATATATATATATATATATATATGCAGTATATATAAAAAGAATGATGACCGTGAGGAATTAGGAGTAACCAAATCAAATAATTTATAAATATATAGCTGTATTTTTATAAGAAAATTGCAAGTTCAGAACCACGTAGAACTTGAACAGTGATTGTTCTTTCTTAATGTAATACAATAAGCATTCAAAAAACCCTATTCAATGTCCTGGAAAAGCATTGAATCAGTTTAGCGATCCGCAGAGAAAATATTGCTCTTCCCAACTTAAAATAGAAAGTAAAAAAATTAAACTTATATCCTTGATTGAAAAATGAAGTACACATAACCTTACAGGACACAAAAAATAAGTAAGGAATGAAATATAATACCAAAATTTTTACCTGCGTGAAACCATTGAATGCTAGTAAGGATTGGAATAATTTCTCTAAAGATTGATTGAAAGTCTGCTGAACCTTTCCTCTTCAACGACCAGAGAATCAAGAGCTAAGACCTTTCAACGCACGGAACAACGAAAAAATATTCACTTACCAGAACGGAAAAGTTTGGTATCCTAGAGCAATGAATCTAGCAGTAAATAACGAAACAACAAAAACAAGGTACTATATTCCTCCGCAGAAAAAATGAAGTCGAGTTCCGAAATTCGCTATAATAGCTGCGGAGAGAAAGACTGTGCTTGCTTTTCGCAATGATGGCCTAGGCACATTTCTTGATGTTCCTTTCTTGTTGTTTTTATTGATGTGATATCTCAAGCTAAATAAAAAGCTCTTCAAATTCTGATCTTTTCTATCGTTATATTTGCAGGTAAAGATAGGCTTCCTTACAGAGATCATCAGAGCTATTGTGTTATTTTTAAATTTTGATTTTTCAAGCAGAATAACTCTTTGGAAAAAAAATCTAACCATAGATTCTGTTTTAACTGAGAATCTTTTTTTTCTGTAAATGCATTGACGATATGCCTGTTAATTGGATCAATGTATCGAACTTTAACCGAGGAATAGAAACAAAGGAACAATATTTTTCTACATTCCTCAAACATTTCGTAAACAAATACTGGGTGTTCAACGTATTAGTTAAAAAATTCATTTACCCTCAACTTCCGAATTTATTTGATGTTATTTAATTAGAGAAAAATAAAGCATGAATTTAAGAGAATTTCTGGATTATTTTCCCAAACCTATCACTTTTTAAGATTTTGTATTCCATATATTTTGTTCTGCATAACTTTCACGTTTCTAAAAGGAATTTATAAAAATAAACCGACTGCCACCGTAAGTTAATTATTTAATATTTTTCAGAATTTGTGGACAAGTAATTTTGGTTATTATTTCATCACTTTTCAAACACTACAATTGAGCGGATCAACACAAACCACGAAATTCTTCATTGAGTTCTTAAGTATTTCTATTAATTATTCCTTTAACTAAATAATTCTACACTGAAACTTCGACTAAGTCAAAAACAACCAAAGGTTATCATTTGTTAATAATTGCTATTGTTATCGGTCTGCTAATAAGTGTATCCAAACGATTTCTAAACACGCATGTGTGTTGGCTAATTCAAACGAAATTGATTTAAAAATTAGATTGGAAAATTCTTGTCTTCGTACTAAAAAGAGATTTTATTATTTTAAAAGAATTGAACCCAAAAAGTCAAAACTTCAGATATAAATATATACATTCTTTATTTATATAATATTTTACAGAAGAGGTGGCTAATCTTTTGCATACCATGCGCCATATAACTCAAACACTTTTTATACCGTCTTGCGTTCATGTTGGAGGTTGGTAAAAAGAGATAAGGATTGAATCTACTTCTCTTTGGAGAGGAAAATGAATGATTTATTCACGTAGTTGAATTAATTAATTTACGGTGGCTTATGGAAACACTAATCTACAACAGTCAAGAATGACCTCTTGTACGTGAGGGTGATCTCTTCATGATGGTGCTTCCAGATAGCCTCGTTTGATGCAGATAACTCTGGCCTACAGTTGTTTTGGCACTGAAAGCAGCTCTGAAATTGGATTTGTTTGCTCTCTCTGATTATTAAAAGGAGTCCTGGCCCTAGCATATATTTAATAATCTTCTCTATATAAGTGCGTTTACAGACATAATTAACTTTTTTGAAATTATTCAATTACTGTATGTAAAACAATATCTATTACAGTTCATAAACAGAGCTTACCGTTATTGAAACGTTAGAGCCTTTTTCGATTTCTCTAGTCTTTTAATGTTTGGTGTTAAATTTGTTACAGAGAGCAATAGAGAATTCTTCGAATCTGAGTAAGTTTTTTGTGATCTTGTTTTGCTTTTAATCTATTTCATTGATGAAAATATTTTTTCACAATTGTTCGACGTCCCAAAGCAACATATATAATTTTTTTGTACATTTTCTTAGCTCTGGATAATGTCCACATGGTAATGAACGTCAGATATTAATTGCGTCAAAAGTATTTGGATGTGGAAAAAGCTCATCAAATTTTATTTTTGAGAATGAATTTGTTTTTAAATCAATAATTTTCATTTGTATTTACTAGGCATATGCATTATGTTTGCTAGCTACATGAAAATTGGCTTTTAAAGGCGCGAATGCAGTTTTTTTCTTTAGCAAAACCATGAAAACGGCTTTAAATAACCCTTGAAATATTTTATTTTTTTTCAATCTATTTGATCAAATCGCTGTTATTCGACATTCAATGGCTCATTCAAAATTGACTGAAGTGCCACTTGTAATCATCCAATGAGCTACATTTAGTGTACGCTCTACGGTTTGGCCACACCTGTCTTTAAGTAAGCCATCAATATCATTTGAAACACTAAGTCAAAGTAATCGTAAATAATAATATTGTACCAATTCAAGTACCTAATAGTTTTCATTCTAGTTGGCATTTGAAAATGAACTACCATCTTTTTTTAAAATAACATATTACTAGAAGAAAGAAAACTTGATATATATAAAATAATAAGTTACATAATAAAACCTTTTATCAGACCACATTTTATGGGTTTTCCATCTTAGAAACACGTAATGAAAAATTATTAAAAGTACAACCCTTAAAAAGATATAAAGTGTTCATTCTTATAGAACAAAAAGACAGATATGAGTTCCTCAGGGAGACCTCCCAAGACAGTGATGCACACTGTTATGCACATGTTTGACTAGTATGTTCTTTATAAGACGTGACATTTGATAAGAGGAGGGTCGAATCATGTGTTTCACATGACAGTAGCTTAAAAATGATGAAGTCTGCCAGCAATAGCTCTAGTGTTGCTTTTAATTGCGATGTTAATAAGCAATCAATCAATCTACTGATGTATTGAGGAGAAGGATTTTATCTCATGTTCATCTTCATGGGATTTTGAATTCCTTCTCCGATACCTTTAAAATAAATATGCCTGGTGTATCACACACGGGCTCCATGGGATTCAATTTTGGGGATTATGCTGATCATATCATATTCAAATATCATTAGCACTGTCCAATGTGAGCGGATATTTTTATCCATGAACAGATGATCTGCGCCATTGAAAAGACCCAAGAGGTCCTCAGCTTACTGTCGTTTTCATATAATTGTACTGACATTTTGAGACTAGAAGTGGTGTCCTGACATTGCGCATAACACCCACTTCCACTGTTTTCCTTTTTAGTCATTGTGACTAGCTTCATGGAAAAAAAATTCCCCTTCTATCTCGGAATTCTGACTAGTATCACTCTTGATGCGTCAACACAACATCACTCTGAACTATTGTTGTTGACATCAAGGAATAAACTTCAGGATAATCTTTCCAGATGATGACGATCTTCTAACGGAATGCATACAACATGCTTCCACCTATGTAGACCAACATTATATCATTACACAGAAACGGTACTGGAAGAAACGCGAATATTGGTAACTTTTCCAAAGCTGACGATAATCTGGCTTAAATTATGATTTCTATTACTTTCTATCTTTGATATTTCACTACCTGCCGTTCGTTTTGGATGATCAGTTCTACCTTCAGAGCAAGATAACATTCTTCGACACACATATTATTGTATAAGCTTCAATGGCAATTTATCCTACTTAATATTTGCAAGAAAATTTAAAATTTTCGCGTAAATTTTTTTTAAAGAGTCATGTTTTGCTTTCTAAATTGATTTTTTTAGTGATATGTGGTTTTCAGTAACACCGTTTTGCATAAATCGGTTGTTTCTAACAATGTAAAAAAGTTTGTATTCCAAATTCATTTTTCAATAACGTTAACTTTTTGTTCATCCCTAGAATAACTCATTTCAAAAACTCTAGCAGAAGAATTAAATATAATGTCATTAAGAAAGCAAGAAGCAATGAAAATTTTGATATTTTTCAAGTTAAAATGAATGAATAAGAGTAGAATGTTATTTGAGATCTTTATACATGAAAATTTATGAAAGCATTACGAAATCTTTCATTCAAAATTAAGTTTCTCAAAGAAATATATATATTGTTTGTCTTTGATATATTTTGCCTTGTAAGCATTAAAATTGTGACACAAATTAGAATATCAGGAATACGTTACATTTTAATGACCAAAATTCACTCAGCAGAGTGTACATGAGTATTAAAACGTTTGATAAAGCAATATTGTTTTATCTTTTTAACATCAAAATTTTAGCGTCAATTTAATTATATGTTGTTTTAGAAAAATTTAAAGAATATTATCATACTAAAAAATGTGTAATAAGGAATCCATTTATCATATATAAATAATATATTAACTCATGAAATATATTCATACATAGACTTAAATTGAGATTATAATGAAATAATGATGTTCAGTTTTCAGAAAATGGAGCGTTTAAACTCAAAATCTATTCAAGGATATCTTATTTTTAACAATTTTTTCACTGATAATTTTTTTTCTTCATTTTCAAAGTTCAAGCAAAGTTCATTCATCAAGCAAAGCAAACTTCACCAAATGCCCCTAGAGACAAAATAAATAAACAAAAATTTCACCCAAAACACTGAAAGTTATTTTAATGACAAGAACACAAAAGAGTGTTTGTAAGCCTGGTCTGGAAGATGATTCAGACTGTAAGCAAAGCAGACAATTGTCAAATTTAACATTCCTAAGCCAAGAAAACATAAATGATTGATAGTTTACGTGATTGATAGTGAAATAATTGTCCGTGTATTTGTTCTGACAGAAATGTGGCATGCATAGTATGGCGATAAAATTTGGTTTAGTTTTGGTTTTATTAACGTCGTACTAGAAGCAATATGAGAGCTATTGGCAACAGACCTCGTAATTTTGAACCTTCTCCTAGCATTCACATTATGTCAACGGGTGGACTTAAAGCCCCAACAGATTTAAGTAGGCGGGTCTTTGTTAGCACCAAGGCTCGAACCTCGACAAAAACCACCAGCCGCCACCATAACCACTAGGCTACTGCGAATAACACAATATATCGAAATATTCCAACCTTTCTTATTTCAATTGAATTCTTTTTCAGATTGGCTAAAATAGATGTCTCCGGAGAGACATTTCAGCTTGAGATCACTACAAAGTGGAATTGCTGATGCTCAGGGGCAATAGAGTTTTGAAGACTGAACCAACATTCCTCTTCATTTGCCCAGCATGTTTATGTAAAAACAAGCTCATAAAATACATTTCGATATTTTTACTTTGATCAATAGATTCTGCTTAGAGTCCTCTTCAATTGACAATCTTATCAAATCGATCCAATTTACTTAGCACGATGCAATGAAGAATTCGTGGGAAAATGTTTCAAAAGAAATTCCTTAAATTCAGGAGGCAGACTACGTATATAGCAAAGTTGTAGGAGGTCGATTATTCTGCAAAGCATTGAAATGAATTTTAAGGAACGCGTCTGAATAAAGACTTTAATTACTATACAGTATCGAATTATCTTTAGCAAAAATTCTCTATTATAGGATGATATCGTTATGCGAAAAGCATTTAAACAGAATCACTCATTTTTGATAAAAAGGATTTTTAAAAAACTCCTGTGTGAGTGAAATTTCAATATTTTCCATATTTTGCAAAATAGGATATGTGTACTATTATTTTTATAGACATTAATAAAATGTGTTGAGATCGTTGTTCGAAAACATATTTACTCTTCGAGATCCAAAGAATGGTAGAAAGTAAGAAAAAAAAATAAAGCTCTGGTTTTTTAATATTCATTGTGCTCCCTGAACTATTTTTGCATGTGTGCGTAACTCTTGCTTAAAAATAAAATTTCACAAAAAGTAATTATTTGCAAGTTGAAATTCAATCCATTTTTCATGTCTCATTTATTTTCATTCAATTCTTGCAAAACACAAAATGGCCGCGGTAACCTAGTGGTTATGGTAGCGGACTGGTGGCCGGCGTTTTTTGTTGAACCGTGGGTTCGAGCCCCGATGCCACTAAAGCTGGGCAGATGCATGTTAAATCTGTCGGGACCCAATGTCCTTCCATTGGCGTGGTGTGGAAGTTAGGAGAGTAAGGTACCAACTCCGGTGTCTTCCCTGTCACTTGACTGAGGTTTAAAATTACGAGGTCCGTTACCCGTAGACCTCGTGTTTATTCTAGCGCGAGTTTAATAAAATCAATCCTTTCCAATACAAAATACAAAATTTCGATTACATTTATTTCATAAGTGGAACATTTTGTCTTAATTTTTACAATTGAAACTCGATTGAAATAGAATTTAATGATTGAAAGTAGAGAATTTTTATATGTAATTGAAATTCATTTTTTCTTTTTCATTTTAAATACATTTAAGGTTTTTCACCTATCTACGTTCTTTTAATTTCTCGTTTTCATAATATCTATTTGAAAAAGCGCAAAAGTAGGCACTAAGCTATTCAATACAGACTAGCAATTATATAGTGGATACGCTTCTGAATAACTTTATAAGCTTGTAATACGATACAATCTAAAAATGTGCTTCTCTTAACATTGTAATTCTAGATACTGTAGAGTGGTCGTGGTAGCCTAGTGATAGTGGTAGCCGTTGGCGAGATGTGGATATTAGGAGAAGGGAGTGGCAACTCAGGTGTCACCCTCGTCACTTGACCGTGGTTCAAAATTGCGAGGTACATCGCCAATAGCCCTCGTGTTACTTCTAGTGCGACGTAAATATAAACTAAACTAAAAAATCTAGATACTGTAGACTTACTCTATTCATGTATTGTTAAAATGTTACAAAGAAAGAAAGCGCACACTCAAAGAAGAGGGAGGGAGTAACAATATGATTGATCTTCTATTGTAAAAATACTAGAAAAGCAGGATTGCAAGAAAAAAACTATTAAATCTATTCGATGATAATATAGAAATTAAAATCAGGGGTCATATTTTTCTAAAGAAATGTCACATGTGACAGTATTTTTCGGCAGGTCCAGAGGAAAAAGTTTGAAAACTACAAATAGGTCGGCAGTATGGTTTATTACTACCGGAAACAAGTTAGTTTAGAAGACACAGCTTGGAAAATGGGTTTCATTTGGAAGTTCAAAACGTAATCTGTGATGACTCGTGAAACACACGGTACATGAGATTTATTTATTTTAATATACGCTCGGAGACCTTTCGTAATTGTCAATCAAAAGTATAAGTACTGTCAAGCTTTTCAAAAGTAAAACCACTCGTAGTAGAGAGGAGGATAGATTAAAGCATTTATTTCTTAAATAGTCATAGAGTAGTGATAATAAATGTTTCAGAAATTCTTAAAGCTCAGTAAGAAGCAAGATTTTTTTTTAAGAAAGTTTTCAGAAAATTAAGACCGTTTAGAAAAACGTTCCGAATCTAGTTAAATGCTTCACATCCAACTAGGAGGAAAATTGGTTTCTTATTTCAGCGAAATTGGGTTTCGTGAAATTACAAAAGTAAATTTGATTGAAAACTTGGTATTCCGAGTTTCGAAATTACAAGATACGTCATCAGTAGCCCTAGCATTGCTTCTAACAGAGACAATTAATCAATCAAAAAGTGTGTTCCTGTGTGTCTGAAATTAAGAGTAATTTAATTTCATAAATAACTTCTCATTATGGGATAATAGCCTTAGGTGCTCTACCAAAAGTTCCAACAACTGGAATCCAGATCAAAAGAAAGGTTCGAATTCACAAAACAGGCAATCACCGTTCAGTAGAAATACAGCTAAAACTCCAGAACTCCTCATCAACCCTTATTGAATAAACAAAAGAAAGATCTGCCAAGAAAAAGTGGTCATCAAATGAATTCCTCCTAATCATCCTCCAGATCCAGCTAAAAGTAGCCCTTCGCAACCATAAGGCAGGCCGAAAACAAGTCAAGGAACTCCAACTTCGAGCCTTTCATGATCACGAGTCTATTTTGCCATAATTTTTTGTTTTTTTAGTGATTGGTTACAAATACAGCCATATTCTGATAAATATCCTTTTGAGCACACATACCATTATTACTTTTCAAAATTGTAATTTTATTATTGTAAAAGCCATTTAGCCATTTGAAACCGAACGTTATTTGAGCACATGGCGCATGTATTGATTCCCTGGTACTCAAAAATCTCTTATTCTCGACCATGGTACCTGCACGATGCAATAGCTTAGGATTGACATAGTGTAAATTTATCATGGACGGACCGTCCTCTGGCCCTCGAGGGGTCAATTAATAATTGTCAGTTTGAAGCTGTAGGGGGGAAAAGGTGTAATGAAATACTTTTACTGTTTAAGCAATCAGTAAAAATAGGAGGTTTTTTACTGATTTTATTAACAATTTTTGACAATTTTTCAATGGCAGCCTTTCGATTTTTGGTTAGTGCATGTAGTGGTTTAATCCAAATAAGTTGAATAGTGCACGTTTTAATTATTTTTCTAACGTTGAACAAGTACGTTTCTTTTTCACAAGATTGTTTTCTATTCGGTATTTTCCCCTCGATTTGTACAACTTGTTATCGTATTAAAAAGCAACTTATTACATGCTGTATCTTTTAACAAATTATTTTAGTTATTCCTTATTGAGAATGAAGTACCCAATAAGGCTTTTTCGGAAATTTAACTGTTAATTAATAAATAATTTATATTATTCAAAGTTAATTTAAATTTCTTTTGTTTTATACAGGTACTACAATATTCTATAAGAACTATATAGAATTTATGAACTATTTAGAATGTTTGATATCTGGGCAAATAATTTTTTTCTCTAGCTAAATATTTAATTTTCCTATATAATGATCCAGTGCTTAAGGAAATCTAAGAAAATAAAATTGTCATACCCATTCAGTCTATAAGTCGTACTATTTTTTTTACATATTTTTAAAACTTCAGATGCTGAAATATATCTGATTTTTTTTCTCAGAGTAGATACGGCTATATAAAATAATTTATACATTTGATATTTCTATCCTAGTTGGAGAATTCAAGTGTTTCTTGGAATTATTTGCTTACCTACCGTATGAAATTATATTTAAACAAAAAAGTATGAGATTTTTAGGCAGGAAAATATTTGTAAATGAGAACGAGAATTACTCAATATTTAATTTTAATTCATGTCAATTCATTCTTAACCATCAGAGCAATATTTTTAAAAGAAATTCTTCCTGAACACATTATATTTTATGATAAACTTACAAGTTTATCGTAAGCAAATAATTTTATAAACAGATACATATAAACTAGATGGGATTAGATCAAATTTTTATTATTCTGTCAACGAAGAAAACAATATCCTTGTTTAAATCAAAGATTTAAAGACACCACTTAGTATAATATATTTTCTTGTATACTTTTCTCAAAAATAGATTATATTGATGATTTTTTTGGCCATACGTGTGAATGAGGATAATATTGCGGAATATCTTTGATATTCTGTTATAAAGTATATTATTAACATTTCTTTAAAATGTACTCAATTTTTCTAAATTGATTTGCCATATTCAGCCTTTAGATATTACAGATAGTTAATATATCAATGAATTATCCGTTTCGAGTACTTTTCCTGCTGTGTAATGTTCCTCTATCTTTGAAATTTAGAGTTAATAGTCTGACTTATGTCTAAGGCACGCCATCGAGGAGGACTGCCGTAGTTGCTTTGGGCATAAATGATTCCAAAAGTTTCATGTTCTATTCATAATGAGAAACGAGGCAAATCACATAAAAAGCCGAAGGGGTGGTGCAGTGGTGAGGAGGGGCATTCGGAACCGCAAACAGAATAATGTCTGAAATCAGACAAGAACAGAGGAGTAAAAGTTTGGCTGACATTCATACCGTCGATCGGGAAATGGGAGCCTAATTTATTCCCTTGAAGTTGAAGCTGCACAAAACCAAAACTGCAACTACAGAGAACTGAATAATTATATGAGATTGATTGTTTTATTAACATCACTCTTAGAAGCAACACAAGGGCTATTGGCGACGAAACTCGTATTTCTGAACTGCAGTCAAGTGACCAGGACGACTCCTTAGCATTCATTCCCTCCTCCATATTTCCACATTATATTAACGTAAGGATTTTGAGCCCTGGACAGATAAAACATACATCAATTCCACTTAACGGCGATTTTTAAAGGACTGGAACCCATGAATCGAAGGGAAAGACGCCATGATCATTTGCCTGTCGCGACCTGTAATTATGTAAATATAAATGAAAAATGGGAAAAATATTTTCAAAAAAATGTATATGATATTTTGTTTGTCCAAGACAGGTAACCAAGTAAAGTTTTATGGAAACTTCACTATTTTGAAGTTGCATATGCATTTCTTCGTGTTTCTTTTTTTCGCAAAGAATGTCGAATGTCTGCATCGACAGAATTGTCATTCGAACTCCGGATCCGAATCCAGATGTGGGTTTTGTTGTTCCGTCTCGCTATCTCTACTTTGGATGTGAGTCATCCAAACTCATTGAACGTGGATGGGTTACTAATTCGCGACCTCAACCCAAAATTATAATAGGAAATTCAACTTATTTCAATAACAACAAAATTGGATCAGAGTCGGGAATAGTACTTATGAACTATGTGTCTGAGTCAAATAGCAGTTTTCTGATGATCACGTAACTTTCCTGAAGGAATATTGTGCGCAATACTGTATTACTAACCTTCAATTTCTTCTAGACACTTTAGTACGTTCAGTCATAATATCTCGTCATTTAGTATCCACTACACATCTATAAAATTAGCAATAACGTTTAGCAACATAAGACACAATTTATACTTAAGGCTAAATTTTTCAAATCAAATAAAGTTGTCAAAAAGTTTAATTGAAATGGGGAAAGGGAGATAATTTATTATATATACAGTAAATAAATATCAAAATAATTCGTTTTATTTCCTCTTTTGCTTTTAGGATAAATCTTGAAATTTGAAAGACCACTTCAGTGAACAATTATGTAACTTTGCTGTTTTGAATTGAAGACATCAAATACATACTTAGAAATTCATTTTCAATCTATCAAAGTCTTTGACACTCTAGCTCCCGAATTATGAAAAAAGTAAAGAAAAAAAAACCTTTCTATGAATTAATATACTTATATTCTTCTTTTAAATTCTGTAGAAAAAAAATTATTTGTTTAGCTTGATTCCATTATGAGAAATTTGAGGAGCCTCATATGAGGCTCGTGAGTTTAAAAGATTGCAAACATGCCTATTTCGAAAAAATAAAAGAAACAGACAGTTTGTAAATTGAAGCTATTTTTTTATATTTATTTTAATGTTCTAAAGGATATTTTAGCTATTATTACTTAATACAATGAAATTACAGATATATTAGAACGATTATCTTGAGGAGAAAGCGTGGAAGCACTCAGAACATAGTGCTTCCTTGCGTCAGGCACATATGTATCTAGTTTTCCTGGGACGGTCTGCTAAATGGAACTTGAAAGCATATTTCCCCTCAGTTTTAGATGGTAATGCTCACCACCATCTCTTCTCAATTACGCAAGAGCTTGCACTTTTAAGCGTTTCTTTGTTGGTAGATCCCGCAATATACTTGGTCTGCTTTACTTTTTAGTTCCGATTCGAGCTACATTTATTAACCCTCAAAGAGTTTTACTTTTTTGTGTAAGGCCATTCCTAAAGCGATCAACAAAAGAGCTAGTGGTCGCGAAAAGATTTCTCTTTTCTTTCACAAAATCTTCGAAAAAGCAAGATACTTCTATTCGTTCCCCCTTTTAAGACACGGGTGGTCGACAACATCCCCAAGGAGAGGACATTTTTATTACAGAGTGTGGTGTCTTTCTCTCTTTGAAGAAACTAGGTGATTACTCGTACACAGCAGTTCAGTGGCCAGAGGCGAATCTTGGGAGAAGGGCCGTTCCATCGTTTGGGGTTCAGACGTCCATTTGAAAATTGTTCACCCGATCCATTGTATGTCAGTAAAGCTACAAACTATTAAAGAATAAAAAATAACCCTTGAAAAATTAGCGTGTTAAATGTTGAAAAATATTTGTTTACTTCAAACTAAAAGATTTCTTTTTTTTTCAGTCCTTTTTAAAAACAAACAAAAATTAATTTTGGTATCAGTAATTTGAGCCACAAAAAATAGTCCCTGTATTCGTTGTTGAGTGTAAGACCAAGAAAACTCAGGCAATTTACATGTTTTAAAAATAAAGCTTAGTACATTGCCAGCTTCTTCAGACTCATACAGTCTGTCTCTACCACTTTCAGAAATGACACGGCTGTGATTAGTGATATTATAAGGTGACTAACTTTTTTTTTACAAAAAAAATACCATTGGTATATCATTTTTAGGATAATTAGATTCCTGAAATAAAAACTGAGTTTTCTCTAATCAATTACATTTTTAATTTAAAATAACATAAAGAGAGATTTTCATATTTTAAATTAATATAAATTTTAGTCCCTAGAATTATAGTTTTCTGCGCAATGAATTTTTTCAGGGGAAGACTAAATTTTCTTTGCATAGCACACTCCCATCAGATTTTATTTGGTTTGGTTTTATTAACTAACTAGAAGCAACACGAAGGCTACTGGTGATGGACCTTGGAATTTTGAACCTCGATCAATTGACGAGGACGAGACCTGAGCTGGCACCCCCTCTCCTAACTTTCGCACCACGCCAATGGGAGGACTTTGTACCCCGACAGATCTTAGGTGCATCAACCCTGGCTACACGACAGGTCTTTAGTGACATCAAGGCTCGAACCTACCACTCGAAGAAAACAGTGGAAAGAGTCCGTGGCCATCACTCACTTCAGAATAAATAAACAAAGTGAAAATGCTCTCTTTATATTAACAATTGTGCCAGGGCTACATAGTGCATATTCAATCAGTAGTTTTAAATTTTAAAGGGGATATATTATATTTAAAAAAATACAAAAATATTTCTAACAACCTTCTTTTCGTTTCTTTAGTGTGTAAGTGCTTCATGCTTTAAATGCATACATTTATCTTTAAAGGGCAAATGTTCATCGATAGTTGCACCTTTCATATCAGTCAATGCAAATTCTACTTTGTAAGAAACTTCGTCCTATTTAACTTTTTCTTTTAAAACAGTACATTTAAAATAATTCAATTCAGTGAAGTTGACCGACAGTTATTCAATGCATTCAAAACGAATTTTGTTAACAATTTCAACTTATAGAAATATATCATTAATCCCAGATTTAGAGCCCTAAGAATTGTAAGTTTTTCTTATGTATTAACTGCATGAATTCATCATCATATACCGATCTATATTGAAAAAAAAAATATCGTGTTTAATGTTTGGTTAATTTAAAGAAGAATGATTCCTTGCTGTGGAGATAACAGACCATAAGTTTCGATGCATCGTTTTGAAAGAATATTTTCATAAGTGTAGGGTATTTTTCCAAATTTAAATAATATGACCGATGCATATCATATAATTGCAAAATGCACTCAATTGATGGTATAGAAGTTTAGATTTAAAATTATAATATTTTTACTACCAACAATGTCAATTATGCTTATTTTTAATAAACTCTGAATGTATCAAATGATTGCTTTATTATGTTCACCCTTTATTTAATATTAAGTATAATATAACAAGCAAATTTAGTACTGAATTTTAAAATAATTATTTCAAAAATTATTATAGATAGGCTCATATATTTTTTGTATACCGAAGTTTTAGCATCTCAGCTTTGCTTCCATGTAAAAATTTTATTTTATATTCACCGAATTGCTTAGCATATTTTTGCTTATGACGTGCAGTTTTCAACCGAATTGTACAAAACTTGTGGAATATATGACAATATGCTAGCGATGCAATATATTAAAATTTGAATTTAGTATTTAAAAAATTCAAATAATTATAAGTGTTTATGATAGTTATTTTTTAACAGCGTATGTACCATACATAAATATTTTTTCATCATAATTTCAAATACAGATTTTCAAGGTAGTTTATGTAAAGTTCCTAGTTGTATATTGTTCAGATTGCGAAAAATGACCAGATTTTAGTTACCTGTAATCCTCTAACAGAAGATAAAATATAAGGGAATTTACATATATGGATATTTTTGAAGTTTGAATCCTCAAATAATTAGTAGTGAAATGTATCTATACAAATGTACAATTGACTTTTACGCATATAAACGAATATAAATGTGTGCAGATGCTTTTAATTCCTAATTATTCAAAAAATCATATTTGAAAAATATCTACATGAGGGAAAACCCTCATTCATCTTCTCTATGAAGGAAACTGTAGTTCAGCCATTTAAAATTTGGATGTATTTTTAAACAGAACATTACAATACTAGGGACCATATGTAAGCTGTACTGAACACCTGGCTTAGAAATTAGGAAAAAAAAAATTAAAAAGTTTGTTTTTTGTTGTTGCTATTTTTATGAATGCATAAGAAATTTTTTCCACGTAATGTAATAATGAAGCTTAAAAATGTTTCATTTGTAATAATTGAAAAGCTTAAAGCGTTTTTGATTTTTAAACGCTCGTTCTTTTTTTTAATTTCTACTAATTTTTGACACTTTATAATGAAATAATTATTATTTTAAAAATTGAAAGTAGTGATTAAAGTAACACAAATGAAGCAATAGAATACATTCTTTGTATTTAAATATAGGTATTTAATAGATTTATATTTAGCAGTATCATAGAGATTTATAGATATGTTGTAAAAACTTAATTCTATTTCATAATTTTAATGTGGGGGAAAAAACGTGAGTTTTTAGCAAGCAAAGAAAACAGAGAAAAAGTAATTTGTCCAACTATAGATAAAATAGCAGGTTTCCCTCCAACTCAAAATTTGCTAAATCTTCAAATCAATATTAATTTAAAAAATGTGAATAAAATCTATTTCAATTATGTGATGGAGCTTCAAAGCGGATTTTGGATAGATTTAAACAAAATGGTTAGATCACGAAAGCTAGGTCAAAGAATGTAATTAATTCAAACTCAATAAAATCTCAAACCAAGCTCTCATACAGACACTTAAACTTATGGATGGGGACTATAGAAAAAATATTACCCTCCCCCTCTTAAACAAATGTCCCAATGAAAAATGTCTCAAACTTAAGGGCAAGAACGGGACTCCCTAATGAGCCATAAAATTTCTTGTCAACGTTCATTGTGCGTCCGTAAACCTCCCCAATTATCCATCAAGATGTTAATCCTTTAAATGGGGGAAAGGAATTCCGAAAAAACACGTCTCAAATAAACTAAAAGTAATCCAACAAAGGGGGGGGAATACGGCTTTAACAGTTTCGGCCAGTTCACAGCCACATGGAATAACACGTTTGAAACACTTTTGAAGTATCTCAAACATGACGGGAAAACACGCGCATAACGCTTAGAGAGTTAAAAAGAGAACTCGCAATGCATGATTTAAATTCTAATAAATCGGAGGATTCATTTTCAGGAATTAATATCCATAAGACCTAAAATCCAATGCATATGATCCAAAAATTTACGACGCAAACATTTAGCATATGGTGAAAAATTCGCAAGTACAGACGCTTATGTCGTTCCTCATGTTGACTCCATGCGATATACTCCACCCATATTTGTATTGTACATTTCGATGGAAGCGGGTCTGCTCCAAGAAATGTTGAGGCTACATGAACAGCTAAGTTGTCCAGCCACCTTGTTATTGTTATGATTTCCTTACTTGAGACGAAATGGAAAATGTTCCTCTTGGAACATGTTTCATTTCATAGATAGGTTTCAATCTTTTTGTAGCATTTTGTATCCTATTTGTATATACTGTTCCTGTTGAAAAATTTTTCCATTCAACAAGTTTCATCAAAAGAGGAATTGTTGTGAATAAATTGTTGAAAAATATTTTGGGATTTTAATGCATTATAGGTTTACAAAGCCTCAATACAACACCTCCAACAGCTCTATATTCTTTACAAAATATCTGAGATTCAGCTTTTGCACCTTGATAAATTTGAAAGGCATAAACATAGCCAGAAATTCCAGCTAACACCCAGGATTTTATCCCCCATGGATGGAGTATCCTCTTATGTATTGTTTGATGTTTGACTTTCCTTTGAACTGTATCATAATCTCATACACTAACAAATACTATTCCGGGTCGCAACTGCCATCCAACACTCGAGAAAAGTGGTCTTATACTAGTCTGATTTTATACAACTTATCTATACTGTCGTGACATACAGTACTTGGAACAAAAATATTTTTTAATTAAATTTTTAACAAACTTAGCTTCTCATTTATTCATTTTATAATGAAATGATTGTAAAACCTATTGTTTAGGAATTTTGTTAAAATTGGTTTAGTTTTATTTTTTAAGGAATTTGCCCTTTACAACCACGAGCTACTTTGATCCTCGTATGATTCATTATGGTTTCCAATTGATATGAAGTTTATTTTCAGAAGCAATTTAAATGTAATTATATGACACTTGTATGTCTTATGACAGTGAAAAAGTATATTACAGTTACTAACCTCATTTGGAAGTATATTACAGCAACAAACAAATATTTCTGGAATCACTTTTTTCACAAAATCAAAGACTTCATTTTTCAAGACTGGTGCTGCCATTTGTTATGAGATATAAAAGCAATTTGAGGCCCCATTATAGGCTTAAATGGTTAAGAGATGTCTCTCAATTGAAAAAAATTGAGAGAAAAATGATTTTGAATCTCGATTTTTTTGAATTATTGAAGGAATCTCATATTAGGTCCAGGTGAGAGAGAGAATTAAAGGAATCAGAATCTTTTCATTACTTTTGTTTCCTAATTTAAATATAAAACAGAACAAATTTATGCTTAGTTATAATATGGGGTGAAGAAGAGTCTCCAATAAACAAAATGAAATTCACACGCATAACATTTGTTTAATTTTGTCATGGCAATGAAGCTCTCTTACTCATACAGTTACATTTGCATTAAAACTGTAAAATTTCAACTCTCTTATATGCTTAGAATTATGAATATAAGACTATGATGAAATGTATGAACAAAAACAAAATATAACAAGTTTTGCAGCAGTCAGAAAACTTGCAGTACTCATAAGTATTTAATTTTTCTGTAATTATTAGTTTAGAGCATCAATAGCTTAAGCATGGTAATAGTTGTAACGAATGTAGAAAGCATTTCAAAAAGATTCAGTTCACTTTTCTTTATGGAAAATGTATAATTATTTTGAAGATTGTGAAGAAGATGAGAGTGAAATGCATGATCATTAACTGATCTGTATAAACCTTTAACATTGTATTTGCTTGGTAAAAATTTAAAAATGTAATGTATACTTATAAATAAATTTATGACAGATATTGCTTGACAATATGATGACAGATATACTTAAAAGTTCAAATGACATTGATTTCGAAAAGTGTGATTTTCTTTCGCTTTATTTAGTTTCCAGAGCAGTGTTCGGGAATATTCTCATATAATACATAAATTCATATTATTTCCATCCGAGGGAATTCTCAGCCAAGTTATTCACTTATCTATTGTGTGTTCAATTCAATCTGCTTCCACATATCTACGTGACAAAATTAAGGTAAATGAAGATAGCGTTACGAAGATGGCATTCCAGTAGGATCTGGAGAAACTGGAGAATTGAACCAATTAATGGATAGCTTTATAAATATCGTATATACAATAACAGATTCTAAAAATTTATATATTTACTGTACTTTCTATTTTATTTAAGTTCCAAAACATCTTAGCCACACTGTGTATACAATAGTTTTTCCACGCATGCGATTGTTCTAACACCGAGTGATCAATAACTCAATTTATATACCGCTCCTTATGTCTCTGTCATGTCTGATGTTTCATGAATTGAATATTACAAAATTCATTGTTTTACGAATTAATGAAGGGTATTTAGATATGTTCCCAACTCAATGGTTTTCAGACTCATAAATAAATCAATTATATAAAAATTTTGGTATGTTAAAACTCATGCTTTTTTCGTTACTGTATTTAATAATTCTTATTTTTCATATTAATATTTTTTAAAATTGTTATGTTTTTTGGAGCAAAAAAACTATTTATCGATTGGTGCAAGAATCTTTGAAAGGTATTGAGTAGAATCATCAGATGTTTGAGATACACTAGGGATACACCAGATGAGATACACCACTTTTTATAAGCCTTCATAGCTCAAACATTTTTAGGTAGAAGTTTTATTTTATCAACAGATAAGGAGAAAAAAAATCGCTTCAATATTGCAAAAATTCCATAGTAGAAGTTACAAAGCTATGCTAATAAATTAATCCATTAACATCATAATTTAATTCTTTTATTGACCCTAAATCTCCTTTCTATACCCTGAAATTACATAATTCGTCAAAACTTTTGCATATTCAGATTTTCAGCCAATGGGTTATATCCTTTTAAACCTATTATTTGAATCTAACACTATTTACGTAACTTATACTAATTTATACTTTTTAAATTAATCACTTAAAATTTTAAAAATTATTATAAAAGTAAATGGAAATTTAGAACAAAAATAAAAGAAATAACATTAGTTCGCGATTCTGTAGTTCATTAGTTTTCTTTCCAAGAAATATTTACGTTTCGTCATCATCAGTGAATGAGCTATAAATGAGATGTAGCATTAATACTTGACTGATCAAGGTGAATTACCGGCATTCCTCTTCGGCTGCAATGAATCCTTATATAAATCAGCAACATTTTTATTTCATTTATCTTTGCACTTTTCTTATGGAATATTTGCCAACCTTTCTTCCCTTTTTATGTACCAACCTTCCTATTCCAAAATTTCGCTTTCCTTCGTTTATTTTATTTTATACTTTTCACGAAACAGAAAAAAAATGCCTAAATGTTTTTCGGTTGGTTATTCCGCACATTGATTTTGTAATGTTGTATTAAGGAAAGACGTCTTATAACATTTTCCGCCTGAAATTAAAACTACAGAGCAATTTTTAAAGTCATTTTAACAAGTGTCATATGCCTTAGAATTGTACATGATGAGACCTATTATTACGTGAAGACACTTAAAGATGAAATGCATTCCAATCTCAGTGTATGAGCATTAGAAACTCAGTACTCGGGATATTATAGTATTATCTCAAAATTTGCTTAAATGATCATACATACAACACATTTGAAAAATCAGTTGATTTAAGTATTCCTATTAAAGTATGTTTGTCATTCTGATAGAGGAAAACTCTACATAGAATGGGGTATAAAACTGGATTCTTTTGTTTGGGATTTTTCCGAAAAATCTGAATATGAATATAGTATTTCAAGTCATCTTATATCACGAGCTAGATTTAGTGGTTTGGTGGTTGCGAACTCCAAACAGACATTAATACTTGTCATAAATCATTCATTCTATTTACCGATAATTGAACTTGAAATTTAGCTTATTCTAAACAGTCTCATTATCATAATAAGTGATCAAATTAAAAGCCCCGAAATCAAGGGGTTCTAATAAATTAAAAAACATTTTTCAATTAAATGTAGAATCATAAGAAGAAAAAAAAGCTCGTTATCCAGTTGGATTTAAATAAATTTTGAGAACAGAATTTTAAAATAATTTGTTAAAAGCAATGTCGTTCCTAATATCAATCTAAATTGAAGCGACTGATTATTTTACGAGCAATTCATGAATTAACCTACAAGAGACCTGTTTTGATAAAAAGGGATAGAGCAAAAAATGCAATCCGCTTAAAGAACTGTTAAATGTAGTTTTGTTATTTATCATTTTTACTCATGATTTTCAAGAATATGGAAACTAGGACATTAAGAAGAACGAGTTATATTAGGGAGAGCCTTCTGAATTTTTGTGGATGTTAATGTTCTTATTGATGGCTTTTTTGTATAGAATTATACATGTCTATTCTTCATTTTACAACAGGATGTTTACACACCAAAATTATTCTGAGAATTAAACTATTTTTTCTTTATTTTCTCGTTTAATGATTTGATTTGAATAAGATTCAGTCTTACTTATTATTGTCAATCTGAAATTTATATTACATTTAACATGAATTGGACATTAACATGGATTCACATTGCAAAATATCTTATTATAGACATTTTTAAGATTACAAATAGTAACTAATCATTTTAATAATTGTGGAAGGTAGACTCATTAAACAATGATTTTCACATACTTTAAACAAAAAAAAGTATTTACCGATTTTACCACAAAGAAATGAATTATGTATTACCTAAATAAAAATCAGACAAAAATATATTTTAGTATTATGATTTAACAAAAATAACTTGATTTATAATTTTGCAATAGAGATCATTCACATCTATTGTATTTTTGTAGGTTTCGATGTAAATTTATGACCTGATAATATCAATGATATTTCGATATAAATCTTTCTTTAAAAAATCAACGCAATTAAAATCTATTATAATTTAAGACAAACAGAGAGATTTCCATGTGCCAAAGTAAAAAAAAATACACAAAAACATCTCTTGTGACATGAAAAAATTGTTTCACCGCGAACTACTTTCCGAACATCATTTTTTTTCCTATTCTTAAATTCCACAAATCAAGAACAAAGTAATTTGTCCCTTATGTACGTATTCTTTTTCTTAAAAAGAGCAAAAGCAAGCAAAACTCAGATTACTGTTGAAAAAAAAAAAAAAAACTATTTCTTCCTGCAATCTTCAGTTTTCCAGAGCCGACAGATAATGTGATTTTACACCTGACAAATTTCTCAGCGTTTTCGGACAGAATGACCAACTGTTTCTGCACAATCACAAGTTTTTATATATCGGAATCATTTTTTGAAACATTTCTCGATCACTCGAAACCAAATACTTGCAAAGATATATACTAGTTCTCTTTGAATAGAGGAAAAGATAATTATCTTCAAAGATATTTTTTCATATACATTGCATGATTTTAACAATGAGAAAAGAATTTACCCTGGAAGAAATATAATACCGCAATCTTTTTCAGTTCTAACAGATCATTTAAAAATTACTTTACACTACGGTTGTTAGGTTGATTCTGAAAGTTTTTGCGGTTCATTGGATTACTCGTGGCAATGTTTCGAGTTCACGACTAATGAAGCAAAAATATGTGTATCAAAGAGCAACTATTTCAGCAGTTTCCCTTACAATCCTAATATTTAATATGCATATGAATGAGAAATGCTTTAATCTCTTGTAAAAGTACAGGCACTTTCAATAATTTATAAAATTATACAAAAAGTGTTTACTAGTTTCATATCCTAATCTTAAAATATTCAGAGCTCTATAACATTAAAACATAGGAATAAATTCCTTCGATGCTTTCTTTATAGTTTAAGATAAGAAAACATTCCCAAGAAGATTTATTCGAAGTGGACATATGTTATGTCTATAAAACTGATTAAAAAATTTTAAAAATCAATATATACACACACACACACACACACACATATATATATATATACATATATATATATATATATATATACATATACACACACACATATATATATATATATAAATTTAAAGAAGTATCTACTTGTATAGCAATCAATGAAACATTACTTCACCTCTATACCTTATGCTTCCAGCTTAGCATTGATTCCCAGAATTTGGATCTCTCTAGGGAATAATTTTCCAAACTTTCTTCACTTGGATTATTAGATCGGCGTCATACTAGGTGGGTTCATTCAATTCCAAATATGCTTTATTGGGGAGGACATCTAGCTGGAGAAAAAACGTCCGGAAAGCAAGAAAAACCTATAGAAATTATTGATGCCGGGCATATTCTTCTTGAAATTCAAGCCTGAGGTATCATAAAATTACAGCAACAAATACAATAGGATGTAGGTGATACTCGATCTACTTCCGTGTTGTGTGTCATAGATGATAACCTTAGGGGCTCATCCAAATAAATGCCACCCAACGCCATAAGACCCATGTTTTCTGGTCATTTCTTAATGGTACTTGTCGTTGAAAAGGGTTCTGCAACAATTTTAACACTAATTTTAACAACTAACAACTAACTTACAACTAATTTTAACACGCTAGTCGGTATTCTCGGATGAAAGGCCACGATGGGTAACGTGACTCATTTCACTAATACGCCTGTAAACAATTTTTGTAGCTCGGTTACATGTCGGTAATGATTAATTAGATTCAGAGAGAACAACAATGACTTCCCTCTTTATAAGTCAACCGCTATTTTTTATTTTGACGTTGTATTTTGTCTTGGCTCAACTTTTTCTGACAACATTGCTCCCACCCAAATATCGAACAATTTTTTCAATTTCTGCTTCCTTTAGACCAGAGGTCTTCAACCTGGGTTCCTTGAAACTTTGACAGCGGTTTTCTCAAGTGATCGCTATTTGCTTAATCAAAGCTCCAGAATTTTAGTAAAATTTTTATTTTTATGAAAGATCGAATTCTTAGAGGCAGTTTGCTAGTAAAAGTAAATATAAGTAAATATTTGATGGATTAAATAAAATTTTAAACTTCGTAGATTTCCTGTGCTTCAAATATATTAATTGAAACACAGGTCATATATTAGTCTCCGTTCTTTGACTCAGTCGTTATATATCTCAAATTGATAAATCGACTGACACTAAAATTTTGTCATTGATATAATGCAGTTTTATAACGACAATAGAAAATAATATCCTGAAATTGCCAAAAGATATTGATGTCATTTGTTTCAACCTATGTATGCGAAAAAGCTATCTCTTTGTACGCTACGTCAAAAACAAAATATAGAAATAGATTGGATGCTGAAGATGACATTAGGTTTCAAATTTCAACAATTATTCCATATGTTAAAATATTTAACAATAAAAAACAATCACAACCAAGTTACTAAAAGTTTTTTCTTGGTATTAATTTGTTGTAATTTAAAATATTGTTGCTTTTGTTTATTATTCATAGAATATAATTTAGAAAATGCATTAGCTACCTTTCCATTCATTATCTTATAAAGATGTTTGTATCGTGATAAAATAAAGATGCAATAATGATTTTGTAAAATTGAGTAGGATAAAGCTTTGATATCCTATTTTTTCTGCTCTTTTATCAAGAGGTTCCTTCAAAAAGAACCATAAGCTCAGAGGGTCCTCCAAAATGTAAAAGGTTGAATACCTCTGCTTTCAGACTGATTACACTTTTTTTCTCAAACGATCATGCATATTCAAACGGTGCACGAATCCGAAGGGGAAGCATTATTACAGGCCAATTGAGTCGGAAGGAAATGTTCTAGGATTTCTCTTTCATACACCATGCATAATTTCATTTGTGAGGCTTCTTTTAATGGTCTTCCAAATTGAATCAATCGCATGTTGAAGGGAAAAAGATTTGCACATCCAATTTATGTACAATCAAAGAGTTTTTTCCCTTGGTTCACTCTGCTCTTTCTTAGATGTATTTCAGACCCGATAAATGTAAGAACATTTTTTAAATCTTTATTACGACGTTTTGAAATTAGTAAAAATATATGAGATTAATTAATAAATAACATAAGAATAAAAAAGGATATTTTAAAAGTCAATTACTAAAATTTCAAAGGAGGAAACTAAATGTTTGAACATATTATACATTTAAAGCCACGAGGGGGCATTTTAAAATTGTTTGATTTGATAAATGTCTTAGACAGAAAGCAATTTTGTGTTTTTATAACTAATATGGATGACGTATTGTTTTTGTACATTAAACAGTTTTTCGTTTGTATAATGTGCTTCCTAGTTTTATTGTACTTTCAGTCATGTTTCGTACAATTGATGTGGAGAGAATGTATAGTAAAAAGTTTCAACTACACATCTCCCAAATTCTTGTTTCTTTTTTTCTTTTTTTTTTTAAAAAGAAATTGATAGTAAAGTTCTTAGGGAAATTGTTTTTGAAAGTTCCTTTTTCTTACATGTTAAAGAAAGATACTCTAATGAGACGCATAAAGTTAACAATAAATTGAAATCGCTCATATATTTATGTGTTGTTTTTGTACTTATACATCTATATATACCAATTCAATAGCAATATACTTAAAATAATTAAAAAGAAAACTTTTCATTAGGTCAAGGATCCAAACCTATTAGTAATTTGTAACTTTCATAACATTAATTATGTCATTATTCGCTCCCTAAATGAATACCCATATGAAATAGATAAAAATAGTCTAAAAATTATAAAAAAAACATAAAAATTACTAAATGACTAAACACAAACATTTTATAACGAAATAATTTTCCTATATTGAAATCTTCTGTCATAACTTAGGAGAAAAAATTCTTTTATTCTGTTCCTAACTGTTCTGTTCACTGTTTAATTTCCTTAATATACTATAGTCAGAGTAATATTAAACAAAAATTCCTTAATAATTTACTTACACATTGCTTAAAGGTTTTTCAGATAAAATTGAAAGACAATTTATTTTTTCTAAACTTTAATAGAAAAGTATTAATCTTTGTAAACTTAAAATCAATCCTTTTTATATAGATTAATATACAATTTCTCTTCAGAGTTTTCATTATAATGATTTTTTACTTCAAAATTACACCAACCTTTCTATAACTTTATCTCTAGCATACAAATAAGTTAAAAAGTGAGAAGAAAATTAGTTAATTGGCGTATTGTAAATATAATTATTTTTAGAAAAATATTGAATAATTCAAAGTCAAAATTCATTTCATGTATAAAATGTTCATATTCGAAGAAATATTTTCAGGTAATAATAGTTTCTCTCTAATTCAACTTCAAATATAATGGAAGGGATTCTGCTAGTTCTTCTGTAAAAAGCTATATAATTTTCTTTGCATATTTTTGAACTGATTCTGTACTTCGAAATCGGTTCAAAAGAAATAGGCTCTATTTCTAATTATCAAGTAAAAATAGTTGTATATACACGCGCGAAATTGGGTTTATAAACATTTTAATCCGTTATGAAAAAATCCAAGAAAGAAAAATAAATGGTCCCAGAATAGTCACAAAGCAATATTAGAATCAATACATTATAAAATGTGGAATTTGAGGATTTGCTTTAGATAAACAACTATTCAGGTTACCTCATTGTGTAAGATCCCATTTTAAATGCATGATACATAAACTAGGGTAATATCTAAAATTAAATATATTCAAGCATTTACGTTTTAAATCTTGAGGTAACTCCAAAATTCGTCTCGAATGAGAACGATTCAAAAGAGGAAAGTCTAGAAGAAGTCTCCTTGAATGGAAACAACAACTCCTTCTGTAAAAACAGAATAGATTAAAACACTCGTATTACTGCATCACACTATTATGCATAAATGATATTGCACCTAGTATATCATTGAGAAAAAGCTTTACCTCATGCATTAATCAGCAGTTATTGTGGCTTAATAATGGTTCGAATTATATAATCAGCTATTATTATTTGGGAATTCACTGCCAAACCGTTTTAAAATCGAATAAGTCAATCGCGAGAACTCTTTTCAATATATTTCTGCTCATTTCTTTCCTGTATTTTAATATTGTTAGTAAAATTTGATATTATTCACGATATGATAAGAGAATTCAGCCTAGTTTGATTAATAAAAAATGATCGGTAACAAGTTGGAACATTTTAATTCCATTTGTAAATTTGTTTGGACATTATATGAACTTTCCTATAGATGCTGATTCTTACTATCGGAAATCAATATATAGAAGGTTGATAAATTTTCTCTTAAGTGAAATTATTATTTCTTTCGTTTGGGGCATCATTTAGAGATAAAAATAATTTGCTTAAAATTCTTAAACGTGCGTCTTTGCTTAAACGTGACCAACATATACGTTTAAATTAAGGTCACATGAGCTCTAACACTGATTTTAGACAAGATATTCAATTTTTTTTAAAGAAAATAGGATTATACCATTAAAGTAGCTTAAAATATCTCAAAGACTTTTTTCTATATGTATTGGAATTCGCTAAGAAAATTTACTCCAAATAATTTGATAAAATATGCTTATTTAATAAGCGACAAAAACGAAGTTATAAAAGCATCCAAGATGGTATATGTTTTACTGAAATTATTTTCTATAAAAGTATTAAAAGCTGATTAAATGTATCCAATTTTTTTTTATTTTTCTTAGTATTAAAAACGGATTTCCCTTTTCTTTCTGCAAATTAAATTACCTAAAATTAGTAAATATTTCATATTATGATTTACTGAGGTGTTCATAATACATTGTGAATATCTTAAAGAGTATGAACAAATAGATTAACGAATGATTCAGAAATTTCAAAATATATGTCTTTGAAAGGATAGGGTGAAATAATTCAACAGGAACAATAACAGTCTGTCTAATATTCACCTTTTTGATTTACTGTTTATAAATGACAACAGGGTCTACTAGATTTTAATAACTATTTTTAAAAACACGCTATTTCAATATTCTGAAAATCTTATATATATTTCCAAATTAATTTCCTCTTGAAGTATTAAATAAATAGCATTTATGTCAAGAAAATATTTCATAATACCCATTTTAGCTATCACAGTAGGGGAATCCAAGTGAATTTCATTCGATTTACCTCACTCAAATTTATTTAAAATACTCGTATTGATTGATTATTAAAATACTTATATGTAATTAATATTTAAAGTACAGATTTATTTCAATACCACACAATTATATCTCAGAATCTACCACTATGATCTCCATCATAACCTTGCTCCAACACGTTCTTCCCTCGTTTTCCATCTTCACCTCTCATCACTTCACTTCCACCATAGGAAAAAATTGAGAGGAAGTTTACTGCAAGACTCTATCATTAGAAAGATACTCTTTCCAACATTTAAGAAAGTGATGGAAATCCAGAAAAAATTATATTGAAAGGAAGCTAATCTCTCTAGATTAGATCGCATACATAAAAACAAATGCTTAGTATAATGATAAATTATATCTCTTACGATTTGACTGAAATAGAACATATTTAAATTTAATCATCTAAATAGTAAAAAAAATATTCTATAGTTCTGGTTAGTTTCTATTCCTCAAGCACTATCAAATTTGGCGTTTCTTATTAGGATGTCTTTAATTATCCTATATTTTAATATTGCAATTTTTGAAACTAATATATTTCCCTTTAATCACATGCAAAGTTATTCCAGAGCATTACAAGTGTAAAATTGAAACGCAAGCCAATTATTGGAAATATTCGAGCAAAGATTTTGTTAAAAAGTGTCAAAATATCTGAATTAAATACTATAAGAATTGGTTGGTTGTGTGAAATTTATAACTCCGAATCTTCATGGTATACATGGTGCTTCGAAATTCTTGGACAAAAATTTAAAGGGCGACAGAAAACATTCAAACAACCGATTTTCACCATACAATGTATTATTGGAGAGTGAACCTCTAAACAGCGCTGTAATGGAAAGCATAAATTGCGAGTTTTCTTACACGTCGTCATTTCTACTATGGATTTCAGGAGGCATGGACTGACGTACGGCAATCAGGAAAAAGCCATGCCACCTGAAATTCCCCTGCATTGTATGGTAAAAATTGCTTGTTTAAATATTTTCTATCACCCCTTAAATTTCCCCCCGTGAGTTTTCTAGTATGTTGCACCAAACTCAAGGTTAAGGTGTTACCCTATGTTCTTGATAAAACAATTTAATACTCAAGTTCAGGAAAAAGAATAAAACGAAGCGTAATTAAATTATATATTTGGAGTAAACCTAATGTAATGTAAAAGTTGAAAGATGCGTGAGTGAGGACTTTCACTCACGCATTAAATTAATTAAAAGTAGTATACCTAATTTAAAATGTTTAAGACACAGTTAAAATTAAAGCATTCAGTCACGGTGTGCCTTGCAATCAAAAGCCAAATACAATAGTTACAAATACGGAAATTTTCTCCCAGTAAATATATTTATATGTCAGTCTTGCGCTTCTAATTTGTAGACGTGTTAAAGTAACATCTTATTTTCTTCATAACAATGAATTCCAATCAGAAATTACTGGTTTCACATGATTCAGTTCACTGTTTATCTTCAGATTCCAGTACTCCTATCAATGTTTATCAATAGCTGATTTAATACGGCTTATTATATCCTAATATGGAAGGGTAAGAGAGATTTCACCGGAGGCAGATTTAGCTGCAGTATCGACTGCTTTATTTTACGTAAGAGGATATCCAACAAAATATCAAATGGGTGTTTCAGGTTACGAATTTTCTTAAAATTTCAATAATCTATGGATGAGATGAATGTTTGGGTGATTTAAAGATTTCAAATCATTCATGAAATCTGTGAATAAAAGGAAATTTTCATCGTGTCTACTTGACAAATTTTGCAACGCTTTATTTATGACAGAAATCTTAGTAACAAAACCAAATGGGAAGGATGAAGGAAGATGGAATGAAGTGAACTATGATGATTGGTTGACTTGGAACCTTCAATGTATATGTGTTTAAAATCAGAGTATTGAAAAATCATTAAAAAGTGGAATGTAAATTTTTTGGTGCTCTATTTGATTTTTTAAAAGTTAAAAAGGGATTCATTTGTCTTAAACCGTCTTAATTTTCGAAAGGATTTGAAGTATTTAAGGTATTAATTGTGAATAAAACATTTTCGAAAAGCTTCAGAACAAAATTGTTGAGCAATATGATGAAAGTATATAAAATCTACTTCCTGGTTGAGTTATATATCATCAACAGTAATCTATTTATATCGAATGAGTGTGTGGTATATATTTGTAACAAACAAACATAATTTGAATCTCATGATGTATGAGCTAAGACCTTTAAAATATGTATTTGTTTATTATAACGCTTACGAAGATGTAAAATATAAGAGCGAAAGGTGGCTTGTTCAAATAAAGCTTGAAAATCATTTGCGATTGTTTATCATCCATTTAAAGTACCAACCATTAGTCTGTGTCTGATATTTTTTGGAATAGACCATTTGGGCCAAATATACGAGCACTAAGCGCTGATGTGTGTAATATAAATTGCCATTTCTTAGGTAGAAACTACAAAGCAAATATTCAAATATATTCCTATATATTTAAAAGGCAGTGGTATTTATCACTTCTCAGAGGAAATAATCCATTAACCAGGTTATTTAACCAGATTATCTAGAGAAAGTAATATTTTGAAGTAAATTTACAGTGTAACACTAAGCATCTCTGTTTCACAAGGATCTACTTTACCGACAAGGATGAATAACTGAAATGAAAGAGATCGTCTAGCAAAAAGAATTTTTTTTGTTGCCTGTTTCTATCCGAGAGAGAGATAACAATGTTTCAGATAAAAACTAAGAAAAGAAAGCTATTTAACTGTCTGATCTTGAGTGTGCCATAAAGCAGTTATCTGCTGATTTTTCCTGGATTTGTTTCTTAAACATTTTGCGATATTTTTTGAATAATCAAACGGGTAAAATTTAAATAAAATATATTGATAATGATAAAATGTAATGCTTTGAAATAGTCAGATTCTGACTTTCTCTTCTCATTTATTTTGTTTTTTAAGAGTTTTGTAATGCATGTCTAATGAACAGAGTGCTGACAACATTACAATTCACATTAAAGTTTTTGTTAATTGTTTTCTATTACAATTTCTAAAATCTTAAATATTTCTTAAGTTACCAGAATTGTGTTCTGGAATATTCTAATGTAATATATATAAACCCATGGATTTTAATTCTGAGAGAGATCTCATCCAAGTGTAACCGCTCTAAATCTGTTAATAAAACAAGTTATTCAAAAATCTATTGCGTGTTCAATTCAATCAGCACTAATGTCTACATGACATTTTGGTGGAGGTGAAGGGTGCAACGATTACTACATCCTGAAGCCGCACAAAGCATTAAGAATTAATTGGTTGCAAGATATTCCATCAGAATTCGGGCTCTATACTGTTCCTATAAGAGAAAATACATCAAAGGAGATGGCTTCGGAGGTTTTGAAACCTAGCCCATGCTTATAACATCTCTTGTGTAACTCCTGTGTTTCGCCGAGACCATAGACGAGATCCAAATAAGTGACTTAATGAGTATGACTGATTAGCTAAATATAATAAATGGATTGATAGTTTCTACCTGACAAACGTGTACTTTTTCCTGAACGGAACAGTTTGAGAATAGTGGGAGAATAATGAAGAGCTTCTAAGATCTTGGTACCAATTTAAATCAGAACTCTCCAAAACATTTGGGGACAGTAGACGGTCTAAGAAGAGAACCGAGGAAAAGTGTAAAAGGCAGCACGCCTGGTTTAAGCCTGGTGAAAGCATGCAATCGTACATCTAAAGAGTGCCGAGACTGTATCAAGAAATGAATTCTTATATGCCAGATGATGAAAAAGTGTTCCATCACATAAAAGGTATTGCGGAGGATATTCATCAAGTTCTCCTGATTAAAGAACTCACGGCGACGAAAGAATTCAAAAAATGCTAGTACGTAGAAGAAATGAAAGAGAGACGAGCTATCCAAAAGAAATTCGATCGTGTTTGTCTGTCATCCCGATGTCCGTACTAACTGAAGAAACGAATCTGGTGATTATAATTCGAAAAATTATCTGAGAAAAGCTCCAACGAATATTATCACCGAATTTCGAAATTACAGGAGAATAAATACAATCGATTGAAGCTATCGTCCGAGAAGAGGTGCAGAAAGCTTTATCACTTCTTACGCGAACTGAACAGGGGAAGACAGAAGTTCTTTCACAATGCAGTCGTCTGAGAATTCTTGGTCGTCTCCGGTTAATCTTAGTTAAAAAGAAAGATGGAAGTTGGCACTTCTGTGTAGATTACCGCTGTCACAATCAGATCACTAAAAAAGATATGTACCTTCTACCACGTATAGACGATACACAAGACTGTTTAAAGGGGCTATATTTTTCTCGATCATGAATAACCGGTAACTCGTTGATTGAGGGTAATGCAGTTGACCGTGGAAAGACAGTGTTTATCACCCCAGAAGGACAGTATCAGTTTAAAGTCATGCCTCTTAGTTTAAGTCGCGCAACATTTGAAAGAATTATGGACATCATTTAAAATAGATAATATACATCTGTTACCTAGACAACATCGTAGTGTTTCCCGAAAACTTTGAGGAACAACTAGAGAGGTGAATTTTAGTTCTGAGTTGCATCCCAGAAGCTGGACTCTTACAAAAAATTCCCTAATCTTGTGTTTGGCACAATATATATCCATGGAGAATTCAGTGCCACAAATTCAACCAACCAACCAACTTACAAAAATTCTCAATTACAAAATATACTACTTTGCAGGGACGAGAAATCAAAATTTCGGGCTATCTTGCTTCAAAAGATGGTGTTTGGCCTAACCCGGGCAAGATAAAAATACTTTAGCTGTTTTCCAAAGTAAAAGAATTTACATGACGTCAGAAGAATTTTGGATCTCTGTTCTTATTACCACTATTTCATTAAAAAAGTTTGCTATCAGGCTCAAGTACTTCAGGAGCTGCTGAAAGGGGACTCGAAATTTTGTTGGGTCACAAACAAGCCAATGCCTTTCACAAGTTGTGTGACAGAAGCACTATCTTCCGATCCTATTTTAGAACCATTCAATGAGAAAGCTCACACTTCACTAAATAGAGATGCTAGTGGTTGGGGAATCGGCGCAGTTCTTTTACAATTATAAGGTGGTCATGATAAAGTGACTGCATAGGCCTCACGGACGCTTTCAAAACTAGAGAGAAACTCTTCCGCAACTGAAAGAGAATATATAGACGTCGTATGTGCAGTAAACAAATTTGGTCGTACCTCTTAGGAAAGCAGCTTAATTTTGTGATATACCATCATTCTCTGTGCTGGTTAATTAGCCTTAAATACCCAGTAGGAAGGTTTGTGATATGGGCTTTGTGCTTTCATGAATATTGCATTTCTATTGTATATAAGAGTGATAAGAAGCATAAAGACACTGACAGCCTTTCTCGAAATCCGTTGTAGGAAAACATTGACTCTTATGAAGAATTGAAATCCTTGACTTTTTCTCGGATCTAGCGGCGGAACAAAGGAAGGATTCAGAAATCGAAAAAATTATCTCTTCCAAAGAGACACAGGAACTAATAAGAACAACTTATGAATTGATTGATGGAATACTTTGCAAAGAGAACTCTGATCCAGGTAGAAAGATGTGGTTACAGGTGAATCGAAGACACATTCACAAAGGTATACTCTAATATTTTCATGACGCGCTTACAGCAGACCACTTAAGATTTCTCAGAACGTATGACGGAATGAGGAAATTGTTCTATTGCCGGGCCGCTATCGTACTGTACGTCGATATGTTACTTACTAGTGTGAATGCCAAAGAAAAAAAGTTGTTCCACTTCAGACGGTCGGTCATTTATTTCCTACCACTTATCCCTTCTGCAATAGCATAATTCCATCGGGTTGGAATAGACTCGCTTGGACGATTTCTTAAGTCTCTGAGGGAACATAAATGGATTATTGTCCGTACCTATTACTTAATGCGCTATACCATCCCGAAGACATTACCAACTGCTGAAGCCTGAGATGTAGCCAAGCTTCTCCTTGACGATATCATCTTAAAACATGGAGCTCCAAGAATCATTATTGCAAGTGTTTCAATTGAAATTAGTCTCGAAATTCAATTACCTCTGTAGTGTTACCCACAGAATGGCGATTGTATACCATCTCCGAAATAATGGGCTAACAGAGAACTTTAATAAGACATTGACAGATATGCAGTATATGTACGTCGAAGTCGAGCAGAACGATTGTAATGAATTATTTACTTTCGTAATTTTTGCTTAGAACAGCACGAAGCAGGCTACAACCCATTTCACACTATTTTAGCTGATGCATGGACGTCAAATCAAGACGACACTCGACACTGTGTTCCTGATTCACACTGAAAAAACTAAAACTGACTACACTAGTAGATTTCTTTCAAAAGTCAAATAATCTTTAGAGAGCTGGTGAGATTACGAACCTCGGAAGCGTAAGAAAACGACCGAAGTTGGTATGATTCCAAACGCCGAATATTTTTCTTTAAATCTGGAGATCTCGTATGGATTTTCATATCTACGCGAAAATTAGGTCTGTCATGCGAAGTTAATTAAAAGATACTTCGGTCCTTATCAAGTCCTGCGACGACGATGAACAATAGACTAAGTACATGTTCTTTAAATGAAGACCTACAATGACCATAGTTCACAAATTCAGTTTCCAGGTCATTCTGCTGCTTCTGAAGAGCTTACTCCTAGGGGAAATGCATAAACTCACTATCCTGCCGAATCTATTCAAGACGATAGCCTTACCACAGAATTCCTAAACAGCGTGAAAGGAAGACGTTAAGGACAGATCAATGTCATGAAGAACCGATGGCGCAAAGGTATGAGCTTGTCTACAAAACAGGAGTTCCCAGGTTCAAAATACATTGCTGATAACATTAAAATTCATGTTAAGGTTTTAATTGTTTTCTATTATAATTTCTAAAACCTTCAAGAATATTATTTACGTTACCGTAACGGAGCCCTAGATTAATCTAATGTAATATATAAGCCTTAGTCAGTTAAAAAACCACATTTTTCAGATATTTGTTGTGTATCCCATTCAGTCTGCACCAATATCTAAGTGATAATAATATCATGATATTGAATACAATATAAAAAGCCAAGAATACAGAATGGTTGATAAAGTTATGAAACTGAAGATAAATTTTATAAAAACTCCTTTTTTATATATTGAATACAGAAAAGTCAAATTATTGAGTAATTTGCTGAAGGGTTTATTTGCACTTTCATTTGAAATTTCGCTAAGATTTTCGGGTACTTATCAAGAATTTTTGAAAAAAAAAATTATTAATCACTGATTCATATAATAAATCTTATTATTATTCCTCTGTTGTCTTGGAAATGTTTTATTCACTTACTCTCTCTCTCTCATCTCTTCAATGGATTATCAATTAATGATATTCATTCAGTAAACCTACAATTTATCGTGTGGGAAATCAATGTCTATCCTTTGCTTACGAATGAAAAAATTAAGATAAGATGAATGATAGAATTTCACTCTAGAAAAAAAGTAAAAGAAATCTTTCAATATTTTTCATGTTACTTTCTAAGCTTTATAAGTAAATAAAAAAGAAACTGTAACTAAATAAATTTTTAAATAAGGGTTGTTTAATTTTTTAATATATGTAACGGCTTAACATTTAGTCATTTTGGCATACTTCAGATTTTATGCTTTAGATTTTTTCAAGTTTAGGCTGTAAATCTCTTTAAATTATACGAGAATCATTTTAAAAATTTATAAAACACTATTTTATCTTTATTTTAGTATAATACATGCTTCCAAAGCTCTAACTAAACTCTAATCTTTTAGTATTATAAAATACTATCCTTTATGTACCCTTGATATTTTAAGTACTTTTTTTTTGAAAAAAAATCTATTTTTTAAAAAGAGCTTGAGTTCTTCAGTAGTTATAGGTTCTACAAGAATTCGCACAGTACAATAAATTAGTTTTCTCAGCCTTATGAAACTGCAACTTGCACTTGCATAACATGTTTTTCCCTCCCGAAATCGTAACGTTATTAAGAGTAAGTAAAAGTATTTTTTCTTTGACTCTGTACGTATAATTAAAGAGATTTTATTTCAAAATTTATTAATAAACTTTCATTATCGACTAAGAAAAAGGAATATTGTTTCAAAGACAATGTTGATTTAATCCTTTTATTGACTTTATCATCTATCATTGTATTGTGTGACTTATTATCATCTATCATTGTATTGTGTGACTTATTATCATCTATCATTGTAAAGGTAATTATTTACAATAAAGCTTTCTTTTATTTTATTGTCTGAAATGTACCCCAGATAAAAAGTCTTGGTATCATTTTATTAATATCTCTGCAAAATTCAATTAAAAAAAAAACAATCAAAGAGTTATTCTTTTAGTTTTGATCCTCAATCCTTATTTCCAACTTTTTACAAGTAAGAGAAAATTATTTTGAAAGGTGTAAAAAAGAGAGCATATATATAGAAAGAAATATATATATATATATATATATATATCATATATATGATATACAGGAGAGTTATATAGATTACAGGAGAGTTGGTTATTATATATATATTATTATATCTGATATATATATATACATATGCTATATATATAGGTATATATATGAGACCATATATACAGAGATTCATATATAGAGATAGGCACTTATATATATATATACATATATATATACATATTATATAAAGATATATACATACATATGCGTTATATATATAAGGTAGAACTATAAGAATGTCACGAATGTACCTCTGGGCAGTCGTGGTGTCTTGGATCAATATTAAGGGTGGCCGTGCGAAGGCATTCCATACCATCACACCAATTGTGGAAGCGGTGTGCCACTGTACAGTGAAGGCAGGGTTGAGATGTTCCCCACAGGACCGACACACACATACATCATTTTCACCACAGACCAAATTGAATCAGTATTCATCCCTAGAGATGGCCTGATTCCATTTGGTTGCAATCCAATCCCTTCGAGCGTACACCACTCCAAATGAAAGCAACTGTAAATAGGTGTCAATGACAGTACACTTAATGGGCACCACGATAGAAAATATCCTTCTACCAGGCTCCTTGAGATGGTGCGGACTGACAGAGGGTCTCGTAGTGAAGGTGCTACCTGTATATGGATGGTGTACAATGCGACAGATGGCGCTAAGCGTGCGTGTCGTATGATGTAACGGTGTTCTCCGCTATTGGTCAGTGGAGGGCATCCCCATACCTAGTCACTACGTAATAGATCTCTTTTTTGTAAAATGGTCCCAACACATCCTCTAAGTACAGTCAGAACGGCTTAGGTGGCAAGATACTCGCCTAGCTAATAACCCGATTTCCATAATCTCCATGATTCTTTCCCTATTGTACTCTGATATCTGCTCATATTGTCTCTGATGGCGGTGTAGTGGCATCTCTGGTTAAAAAGTATCCCTTTGAAACAGATTAAATACACGCAAACAAGCTCTGCTTACCTGTTTTATAATCCAAGGAGTACAAAGTTCACGCCCTCTGGGGGCATTACGCAATGCGCAATCATGCTGAATTTCTAATCATTTACACATATGCTTGACACGTACCTTCATGCCAAGTTTCGCAACAATCCCACTTTTACTTCTTGGAGAGTAAATTTTTATGGGTAGTATATAAATACACTCTATTACAAAAAAAAAAAACCAACAAGAAGAACTTGACCAATTGTGAAAAATTGCTGAGTGTGCAGAACATACATAAAAAAAACAAACAATTGAAATTTCAGTTATTGACTGATTCACTTCAGTGGGGTTGGAATGGGCGGAAGAGTCAATAAGGTGCTGGTCCACCTCCGGCTTGGGTGCAAGCAGTCACCTGGCGTGACATAGACTTATAAAGCTCCTGGATGGTGTCCTGCGGAATTTCGTGCCAAATTATCTCCAGCTGTTGTGCTAAATCGTCAACACTCCAGGTGGGTAGCAATCGTCTTCCTATAACGTCCCAAATGTGTTTTATTAAAGAGAGGTCAGGCAAGACAAGAAAGTAAGGGAAAGCTTGTTGACAATTCTTAGCAACATATGACATGTGCGGCTGGGAATTATCTTGTCGAAAGTTGTGTCCTGGGTGTAGCAAAGGGAACGGTAACACAACCGTAGAATGTCGTCTACGTACCGCTGAGCTGTCAGTGTGCCAGAAGTGACAACCAAAGGTGTCCGGTTATCAAAGGAGATGACACCCAGGTCAATATCGCCCTGTTGTGGGCCTTAGTGGTGATCGATAGTAAGAGCAGGATACCGGGACGTCTCCAGACACGTCTGTGTAGTCATCAGGACACAATGGGAAATGGAGAGAAACGTCACTAAGGGCTGGACGTCCACAGTGAGCGCAGTTCCAAGTTGATCGAGCTCGACACCACTGTAATCGGACTTCACGAAGTACAGGTGTGAGAGGTAGTTGGCGTAACTGTCGGCAGGAGTGCAATTTCTGCACTCTCAGTTTACTATCAAAGGTCATGTTGGAAACATGTGCGCTGGCCTCACGGTAGATAACTAATAGCGATGAATTCGGTGCTGTAATAAATGTTCTGACAATCTCTCTGACTTCAAGATCTGTTATGGTCATCGATCGACCGCTGCCTTTCTGACGATAATATCTGCCGTTATTGCCCCATTCTTGCCAGAATCGTCACTAAGCGACATCTCATTGACCCAGATGTCGAGCAATTTATTGATTCGTTCACCCAACCTCTTTCATTCCGATAAGACGATATCTTTATAATTCTGACGTTTGCACGTAATGTTCACGAATCCATCGTCATGGCATTGCTACAGCCGACGTAAGATGTCGACAGTCAATATGCAACGGAAATTTTGACCATCCGATTGAGATTCGTTCTTTATATACACCTGCTGAATGCGCAGTTTCGATGCACTGGAGCTCCCACTATTCATTGGGTACCAAAATTTAATCATTTTCATGTCCGCTTCCGATGTCATTGTATATGCCATTTCATTCCAATCGGACAATTCCTGCTTCGTAAGTTGATTTTTTTGTTGTAGAGTATATATATATATATATATATATATATATATATATATATATAATATCCGGTGTATTAGTCACAAGTCAAATATTATATAATATTTGATTAAAAATTATTTTCCTGAAATATTTAGACTAAATTTAAATTAATTCCCAAATAAGGGTACTTTATGAATAATAGAAGAGAAAACATCCCTTTTATCGTATAAACTACTTGACCTTTTATTTTCTTCTACTTAAACTCACACACACACACACACACACACACATATATATATATATATATATATATATATAAATATAGAGAGAGCGCGAACGAGAGTGCTTACAACTAAAACGACTCCATTTAGAATCCAGTAGAATCCGTTCTGCCTAGAGCATTTTGATGAAAATTAGTATACGCATTAGATGGACCATGGGGAAGAGATTTCTTTAAAACAATGTTTTCAAATTCTGAACATCAGATGGCGTTTCTCAAAAATTCTTCACGCAATTTAATCAAACGTATATAGAGACTTACAGTCTCTTTATGCAGATCTTCTCTGGCCCCTAGTGGCTTTTGGACGACCTTGCCCAGGCTTTCTCTCAAATGGTCTGGTAACGTGAAGCTGTTTCCATAAGTTGGGCACGACACTGGAAGTTAAGTAGAATTCTCTGCAAATCTGGATTTGAGGCTGGCCTACTTTTAGCTTAACTACAATTCTCTACCTCATTCCATGGTCTAAACGTTGATGGTTACTCATTTTTGCTGTTTGATTTTAATTTAAGCGATTGCTGCAAAAAAACACCAAGAAATTCGGTGAAATGCGCCAGTGAACGAAATGCGGATTTTGGCATGCGCGTTTATAAATCCTGTTTGTCGACTATTTCCGCCCCGAAACACATATACGCTTACGTTTTCGACGTACAATATTTGCATCTTTATTTCGAAACAGAAAAATTACATTTCGTTCAATTCTTTTAATGATATTTTACAAAATATGCAAATTCTTTTAATTTTGAACACCAGTTTGTGTACTTATGTATATATATATATATACTCTATAACAAAATAAACTACGCACCAAAAAGGAGTTGTCCGATGGAGTAGAAAATAATTAAAATTTCAGAAAAATTAAATGATTTATCTTAGAGCTACATAGTTATTAAATAACTAATTCAATAAAGTGTTGACCCAGCTCTAACCTAGATGCAAGCTGCCACACGACGTGACATCGAGTAATAAAGCTCCTTGATAGTCTCCTGCGGTATTTCTTGCCAAATTTTCTCCAATTGTAAGGCTAGGTTATCAACATTCCCTGGCAGAGGAAGTCGCCTTCCCATCATATCTCAGACATGCTCGATTGGAGAGAGATCTGGTTGGCCAAAGAAATGTTTGACAAGCTGTAAGACAGTTCATAGCAACACGTGCCGTATGTGGTCTGGTATTATCTTGCTGAAAAATGAGGCCAGGGTACTGCTAAAGGAACCGTAACAAAACAGGTCTCAGAATATCGCAGACTTACCGCTGTTCTGTAAGTGTTTCTCTAATTATGACCAAGGTGATCCGGATATCACGGGAAATAGCACCCCCCCAGACTATAACTCCTGTGCGGTGTGCACTAGTGAAAGCAGGATCGGCACGCTGCTCTGGGCGTCTGCAGACATGTCTTCGATGATTCTCAGGACACAATTGGAAGCGAGATTTATCGCTAAGCACTATACGTACTCGGTCAGCTTCATTCCAACCTGATCGAGCTAAGCACCATTGTAATATGGATCGACAGTGTGCAAGCGTCAGTGACTGGTGACGTAGCGGTCGGTACGAGCATAGATTTCGCTCTATCAGCCGTCTGTGAATGGTCATAGTGGAAACTCGTGTGCGGTTTGCACGTCTGATAGTTCATAACGATGAACCAGGCGCTGTGACAGCTGTTCTGACAATGACTCTATCTTCCCGATCTGCTGTAGCTTTCGGTCGATCACTACCCTTATGACGATAAAATCTGCTGCTGTCCACTCATTCTTGCCAGCATCTTCTAATCGCCTCATTACTTCGACCCATAAAACGAGTGATTCTCCGATTTGTCCAACCTGCCTCCTTCAGTGCAATGATACGACCTCTTTCAAACTCAGACAGTTGCTCGTAATGACCTCGAATCATGCAAGGAGGTACTTTTTTAATTGTTGAAAGGCATTCTAAATTGCAATGCAAAAGAAAATTTGACCATTAGATTGAGAATCGTTTTCTTTATACTGAGTGTGCAAATCCGATGCACTGTAGCTCCTGCTATTCATTCATTGGACACCAAATTTCATTCATTTGCATGTTGGGTCAAAATGTCTGCTCCCTCAGAAAGTGACTTCCCTCAGAATTTGAGCACATTACTAGCAACTGTCCGAGTTTGAAAGAGATCGTGTCATTGGATTGAAAGAGGCTGGTTGGGCAAATCGGAGAATCGCTCGTCATATGTGTGGAAGCGATGCGGCATTTAGAAGATGCTGGCAAGAATGGATGGACAATGCCAGATTTCATCGTCATTAGGGTAGTGGTCGACATACAGTCTCAGCAGATCGGCAGGAACGAGTCGTTGTCAGATCAGCTGTCACAGCGCCTGGTTCATCGTTATGAACTATCAGACGTGCAAACCACACACGAGTTTCCACTATGATTGTTGAAGACGTGTATGGAGTCGCCCAGGGCAACGAGCTGATCCTGCTTTCACTATTGCACGTCACTCAGGCCTTCAACCAGGAGTTATGGTTTGGGGTGCCGTTTCCCTTGACAACCGGGCCCTTTTTGGTCGTCATTAAAGGCACACTTACAGTACAGCGGTATGTCGACGATATTATGAGACCTGTTTTGCTACCATTCCTTTTGCAGTACCCTGGCCTCATTTCTCACCAAGATAATGTCAGACCACATACGGAACGTGTTGCTATGAGCTTTCTTATAGCTTGTTAAACACTTCCTTGGCCAACTAAATCTTTCTGCAATTGATCATGTCTGGGATATGATGGGAAGGCGACTGTCTCTATCAAGGAATGTTGATGACCTAACTTGACAATTGGAGCAAATTTGGCGAGAACTACAGCAGGAAACCATCAGGGAGCTATATCACTCTATGCCACATGGTGTGGCAGCTTGTATCCAGGCTGGAGGTGAGTCAACTCCTTATTGAGCTCGTTAATTTGTAACTATGTAACTCTGAAATAAATCATTCAATTTTTGTGAAATTTTAATCATTTTCTATTCTGTACATAATTTTCCTATCCGCCAATTTTCGTCTCCATCGGACAACTCCTTCTTGATATGTCGTTTCTTTTGTTATAGTATATACTCTCTATACCACTATATATATATGTGTGTGTGTGAGAGAGAGAGAGAGAGAGAGAGAGAGTTTGTGTACTAAAAGGAAATTGTTTTAATTGTTAAAGAGTAAGTTTTTAAGGAAGCTCTGTTTTTTGATATTTAAAAAAATGCTATTTTTCTACGATGTATGTAACTTAATGTACTCTTCAACTTAATTACTTACACTATTGAGGCATTTATCATATCGTACAACCAGCTTCTGTGTTCCATCTTAATATTTGCCTGCCATCTGAAGGGCTAACCACTGCCACATAGTTGTTTAATCATCACCATTGTCGTAATTGGCACATACCACCTAAATACTTTTTCAAGTAAAGGAACAAGCGGTAGCCACTGGAAGCCAGATCAGGTCTATATTGAGGGGGATTATGATATTCTCAGCCATTTTGAGTTCTACGAGCGGACGTGTATTATGATGCAGCAAAATTATCTGTTGAAGCTAGAGTATAGAGGGCGAATAAGACGCTCTCTAGCTCAGATTTGTAACTGCTTTCATAAATATATGACTTATCAAAGTAGTGAATATTATTTTCTGTTTAAATGTGGTGTGGTATCATAACAATAGACTAATTTAATGATGTCAACCAAATGGATTTATTTTCAACAGATGATTTGAAAAGCCGCCTTTCTGACAGGTAAGAGAAATTTCCATTACTCTAAATCACGTATTCTAGAAGTAGTTTATACATTTTTGGTGTCGAAACTCGGGAGCATGCTTTTAGATAATTAGCCTTACCGAAATGATTATTTAGATAATTAGTGAACTAAAAAAAATATCAAACATTTTTAAAAGTAGTGAACTGAATGAGAATTTTCTACGAATCTGAGCAATTTAAATTAGAATGGATTCGGAAATTTTGAAAAAATGTAGAATTACTATCAGAAAGGTGACAACTGATATTATTAAGTTCATAGTAATTGAACTAAATAAAGAAGATAGTTCGGTTGATACAAATGAGGTATTATTAGCGAAATTCATGTCTAAATACGAAGATTTGTCAAAATACGATAGGGATATTCGAAATTTATGTAAACTTGAAGAAATCGAAAAAGAAATTGAAAAACAGCAGATACATAAAGACAACATTATTACGTGAAAAATACGCGCACATAAAATCCTAATAAGGAAAGAAAACGAAGTCAAACTAATATTGAAAAAACGAATGTTTTTGAGAACAGAAATGAACATCAAATCGCAGTAAATCTCCCTCGGTTCCAATTACCTCAGTACGATGGAAATGTATAAAATTTTAATGACTTTTATTCTCAATTTGACGAAGATATCCACAAAAATTCGAATCTAAGTATTAATGAAAAAATGAATTATTTAAAATTGTATCTGACGAATAAAGCGGAAGTAGCAGTACGCGGTTTAGCCTTAGCTCTGAAAATTGTGAATTCATTAAAAATACTAAAAGAAAGATTTGGTCTAAAGAATATTGTTATAGATGCGCATATGTCGAACTTTGAACTCTGCTGAAACTTTGAGGCTCTTCTGAGTGATATTATTTCGAGATTGCTCAAATGAGTTGAAGGGATAATTACTTATTACGCAATAAAGATAATTACTCGTACATTCAAATATCTAATAGAAACGAATCACTTGAAAAAGAAACATCGCTACTTATTGGAACACAGTATTTTTGGAAATTAGTTTCAGGGGAAAAATAATGAATAAAATTTTTTTGTTTCTAATCGATACTCTTTTTAGTAAAATAGTACAAAGTCACATCCCCGCATCAGACCTAGAGTGTAAGCAGCACATTTCAACTTTACACACGGAATGTTGTTCGATATTAAATGAAAACTTAAAACATATTTGATAGTTAATGTCATGGAGATTAATAATAATACTGATCTTTCAAAATTTGATGAATTCATTTCTAAATTCGAAATTAATTGAAAATTTAAAAATGGATGTATGAAACCTTATTAATCTTTGAGGAATAGCCGGACAACTTAGATGATTTTGCTGCAGCATATGAAAGATTTGATAACTTAAGTTCTATAAAATGAAAAACAATTATTAGGTATGTTATGAATATAAGAATGTTATTAATGAACAATTAAAATTGAGCGTTGTTGAGGAGTGTGATGCCGACGTCGGGAAGAATTGTTCTTATATGCCCCACTCTGCTGTTGTTAAATCTGACAGAGACACCACAAGAGTCAGATTAGTGTACGATACATAGTCATAAGGTAAAGGCCAAAGATCTCTTAATGATTATTTGATGTCTAGACCACCTTTAAGCCCCAAATTATCAGATGTAATATTACAATTTTGCGATCATGAATATGCATTCAATAATAATATTGAAAGAGCATTTCTGAACATCGAGGTAGACGAAGATAGAGGTTACTTAAGACTTTTCTGCTTTCCATATGAAAATGAATCTAAATCACTCAAAACTTTGAAAATGACTCTCGTGTCTTTTGGGGTGACATTAAGCTCATTTATCTTAGGTACGACAGTTAAATACCACATTAGAAAATATGGTCAAGAGCGACAGGAAACTTTTGAAATGCCTTACATCGCTTTTTATGTGGATGATTTATTTTACGGGACTGAAAAAGTCCTTAGAAAATTCTTTAGAGCATTCTCAGAGCGCTGCGGAAATTCTTAAGGAAGCTAACATGAATTTAAGGAAGTTCGAGACGAATTGGAAAAAGTTGAGTAATTTATGGTTCGAAAAAGATATTGCTGAAGAGAAGGTGACAAAAGAACATCCTCTTAAGGTTTTAGGAATAATCTGGAACATTGAAGATGACGCATTTAAATTAAATGTACAGACCATTCTTAACATGATCGATGATGTGAAAAATTCAAAACTTAGCACATTTCAAACAGCTTCGAAATGAAAACAATTCTTTTCAAGTGGAGTTTCTGAAGTTCATTTCATCACAGATCCTGCTAAATGGCATCATTGACTTGGAAAGGATAATCCTGAAAATTGCATATCTCTTGAAGTTACTGCATAAAAGCTGGTATCCGATCCAGTTTGACTGCAAGGTCCGAAATGGCTGAGACTGACGAAGGAAAAGTGGCCAGATGGTTCTAATTGTGAAGTTTCACCAGAAGTATCTAAAGAAAGAAGAAATGAACTAGAGGAAGTTTCATCCTTTGTTTGCGAAGTTCAGTTTAAAGTGTCATTGTTGATGGACTTGAAGAAATACAGTAGTTTGAAAAAATTATATCGTGTTACCAGTTGGGTTCTTCGGTTCCTCTACATCACTACAAACGGAATTAAAAGACTCGAAGGAGTGAGTCTTGAAGAACCTGATGGTGCCGAAATTATGTGGATAAAATCTGTCCAGAAAGGAGTTTTACAGAAGATCTGTCTTGTTTAATGCATGGCAAGCCTTCTTCGCACTTCACCAAATACTTCTTCGATTTTGGAATTAAATTCCTTCCTCGACAAATAGAGAATAATTCACGTTCGTGGAATACTCCAAAAATCAAAATTTAATTAATTTCAGAAGCCTTCTACTATTGTTTCTACACAACATCCATTTGTGAACATATTAGTGTGGAAAAGTGTTCATAAGGGGACTTTTCGAAACTTTGTTGGAAATTCGCGAAAGGCTTTGGCTTATGATAGGAAGACAAACTGTCAAAAAACACACTTTGTACAAACGATTCTGGTCTGGTGTGCAAGTTGCCTATGCTAGTTGTTCGAACGGGAGATTTACCTCCATTTTCTGCAGTTGGTATACATTTTGGTGGACTACTATGACAAGGACAGTTATGAGAAAAATTATATCGTGCTATTCACCCCTGTGGTGTTACTCGAGCTCTTCATTTAGAGTTCATCAGCAGTGTGACTACAGAAGCATTTCTGCTAGCTTTAAGAAGATTCATCGCTCACCGAGATCTGGGGTCCAAAATTTTGACAGATAACGCACGAACTTTCAAGCAATCAGAAATAGAACTCAGAAACTTATGATCTGTTATAAGCCATTCAACAGTGAAAGACTTGTACGCCTCCCTCAAAAATTAATTGGTGTTATGTTGCAGAGAAAGCTGTATATTGAGGAAGCTATTACGATAGACTTATTACATCTGTAAAACTTGCTTTACGGAAACTTTGAAGAAAGACTACTTTGTTTAGAGTAGAACTAGATACTCTAATTATTGAAATTGAAAGTGTACTTCATTCTCGTTCATTGACTCATGTGTTTTCCACGTTACAGGGACATATTCTACAAAATACATCACATATACTATTACGACGTCGAGTAAATAGCTTTCCTCCTTCCAGCCTTAATTTTGATTCTAATTTAACTAACAGAAAAATGTTTATTAAAACGTTTAATTATCGTGAAAGATAAATTAACATGTTTGGGAATAAATGAAAAAAAAAAAAGAATATCTTTTAGCATTAAGTTCTGCTGTGTCAAACTTTTTGGTAAAGTTTCTGAATTCAAAATTAATGATATTGTACCAATTAATGATGACACACTTCCTGGAATTTTTGGAAATTAGCAAAAGTTATATCTGTTTTTCCTGGCAGAGAAAGAAAGATAAGGTCTTGTGAAATCTGTCCTAAAGATACCTGTGCAGTTATTGTACAATCTTGAGATTAATGACTGAATTTATTTTTTATTATGTATTGATTAATGTTGATCTCATTACAGGATTCAAGTTATATATATATATATTCTAGTGCCAATGTAACTGAAATTTGTAAGCTATTAATTTTTTGCTTGTAATATTTGTAATTTGATTACCCGAAATTGTACTTAGTATAATATTTATTGTGAAATTTTGAATGAACCTGTCGGTCAGTCGGGGGGCAGAATGTTGAAACTAGAGTACAGAGGACCCTGCGTGATATTCGAGAAGCTCTCTAGCTCAGAGTTAAAAATAGCTTCAGAAATATATGACCTATCAAAGCAGTGAATAGTATTCTCTGTTTAAATGTGGTGTGACGATAAATTCGAACAACAATAAGTTAATGATATCAAACGAATTGATTTAATTTCAACAAATGATTTGAAAAGCCGCTTATCTGACATTTAAGCAAAATTACCATTATTCTAAATTACGAGTTTCTAAAGTTAGCTTATACACTATCCCTAAATTTAGCTATGCCACATCTTTTGCTTTGGATTGTACGAAGCAGTTTAGTTAAGGTGTCACAATATGTCTGAGTCACAATATGCCCACCCCTGGAGCAAAAATTCCACAAACAACACCCCGTACTTATCCCAAAATACAGTGCACTCGGCTTTGTGTCCCATAAGTTATATGTTCAAACACTTCATGAATCTGTAGATGAGTTTTAGTAGTTTTCACGGATTTGGCACGAATCACGGCGCATATTTCGCAGTCTGCGGCATTCTCAATTGTGTGAAGCATTCTAAATGAACACGAGCGTTACACTAACGGCGTCTGTCTTTAACTGACAAATATAGGTAATCAGAGTCCCTACTCGAAATGACAATAGCAGCACTGTAGCTGCCACATTTAAAAACGGTCTTTACTTAAAAAACATCCCTAGTGTTAATACTGTAAAAAACTAATGTGCTGTATAACTAAATCATACTACAAAAATAACAATTGAAAAAATAAAAAAATAAAAATTAAAAATAAAAAGATTTCAATTTGTTCAATAAATTTTTAAGACATAAAAAAAATTCTTCAAACAGGCACACATAGTAAATTAGAAAAAGTTGCTTAGGGACTAAAAAGAAATATTTTTAATTATCTAAGAATCATTACACACACACACACACACACATATATATATATATATATACGATGGTTTTCTGAAACGTTTTCGAGCAAGATGTAAGTCATTTTTTTTAATTTTATTTTATTTTTCTACCTAGTCTCCTTGGTAGTCTACACATTCTCCCACCGAATCTCCTATCTCTTGAACCCACCCAAATAGCATCAAGCAACTTTCTCAACAAAATAATAGTTTACGAAAGAGGTGTTCTCCTCATTTGTTGAAAATCTTTGTCCTCCAAGCTCAATTTTTAGATTAAGGAACAAACAGAAATAGCTTGGGACTAGATCTGATGAGTAAGGAGGGTGGTCAAGGAGTTGAAATCGTAATTCATGAATTTTCACCCTGGTAACCACTGAGGCACGAGATAACGCATAGTCTTGGAGAAACAGATTTTTTTTTTCTGCAAATGTGTGGCCCTTTTTAATGCAATTTCTGCCTTCAGCTTGTTAAGTAATACTGCATAGTATGCTCCTGTTGAGGCTTTTCCTGTTTGAAGATAATCGATTAAATTAATTTCATGACTCTCCCAAAAACCAGTCGTTATTACTTTCCCAGCCGAACAAGTAGTTTCCGTTTTTTTTTTTTTTTTTTTTTTTTGGAGCCAATTCTCACTTCACAATCCACTATTTTGACTGTATTTTTGTTTTGGACGTATAATGGCATATTCAAGTTTCATGTACAGCATGGGTATCTAAATTATGACCGTTTGAGGGCCACAATGCAAAAAAAAAAAAAAAAAAAGAAAAAAGAAAAAGAAAAAAATTGCTGGGTAACGCATGCAATATTTTTTTCAAAAAAATGAAATAAAAATGAACTTTATGAATTTTATTAAAATAATTTTTTTGAAAATTTTTTTTATTATTTCAATTAAATTATTTTAAAATTATTTTAATTTTATTAAAATATTTTTTTTTATAATTTTTTTAAAAAAAATTTGAATATGACATGTATGTGTACATATTTATTTTAAATTTGTAAAAGTTTCGTTTCATTTAGTTTGGATTTCATGAAGATGGAAAAAATTCAAATAATGAGATGGATGAATTTGCTTTTGTTGAACAAGGAAATCGATATCGGGTTCAATAGACAAGGTTGAAATTCTTAAAGCATGTTCAAGATGTTTATCAGTAATCTTTGTCCTATTTTTGTTTTTCGTATGCTTCATTCTTGAAAATAATTGTTCACAAATATAGCTACTGCCCAAAGCTGAAGACATTAATAAACATGATTGTGAAAATTAGGATATTTATCACGGCGAAGGTAATCTTTATAAAACTCCGGTAATTAATCATTCCCAAATTTTTGTTTCAGATGAATGTCATTTTGCAGTTCAATGCATTACATTTGAAGATTTGTAGGTAATTTATTTATTTATTTCTAGAGAAAATGGGGTAGAAAATATGTTGAAATACTATTCATTTTTCCAAAATCTTAAAATCTACTTTCAAACTCTTGTATTGAATAAAAAAATAATGTAGCATATTTTGTGCAACTCACAGGTTTCACCTTGGCCAAAGGGATTAGGGAAATCAAAATAGAATGCAATATACTCATAAAAAATATTATAATTCTTCGAAAAATTCGCCGTCGAGTGGATACACACATAATTCGAAACGTAAATTCTCATGACATATTAAGATGCTTTTATTTAAATTTTTATTTAAAAATAAATATCAACGAATCGATTATATATGAAAAATATTGCAAAAATTTATTTTTTAAATAAAATTGGGCAAATTTAAATATTTTCATAATTTGCGTTTGGGATGCATTTTAAAGGCTTTTGGGCCTCACATTAGACAAGCACAATCTACAGCAATTAATCAGAGCCAAAACTCTGAGTATATTGCGCCTAAACTATTCCAACAGAGCTTTGGAAATATTCAATCGAAACTTTTTTGGTCTAACGTGAGCAAACGCAGCACTCAAAGCGCAGACCGCTTCCTCATGTGTAAATCTTGCTTCAATACGTGACCAACACGCTTTTTGGACATATTCATAACCTCTCACTTAAATTCGACAGTCGTCTAACATCATTTGGGGAAATTTAGTGATGTTACCGTCAGTGGTTGTAGTTTTTGTATGTCCCGAATTCTCACCGTCTCCCAAGTTGGAACAGCCATGTTAAAATTCATCTACCAAAAATTTCACAGTGGTAAATGATGGTGAAGGGTCTCCGTACACAGCATCCGACTCATCTCTAATTTCCGTTGGAGTGTAGCTTTAAAAAAACAAATAAATAATGACTGCTCAATACTATATTTTTTTTCCTTTTTCACGAAAAGACTCACATCGACCTGCTCAAACGATTGTCAAATAACAACTGCGCTTCCATAACGGCTGAAATTTTGGTGAATACTTGTCAAAAGATGCCCAACCATATTTCCTTGATTTTAAGGTCGGAAATGTGCCAGACCACATTCGTGTGTATGTATATATACGAGGGCTATTCAGAAAGTAAGGAACGTTTTGGAATTAAAAGGAAACTAAGTACAAGAAAAAAAATTTATATATCAGAAAGAGCGACTAAAATTCTACTTTTCTACATAGTCACCAAACAAATTGAGGCACTTATCATAGCGGTGGACAAACTTTGAAATTCCTTCGTCATAGAATTCTGTCGCCTATGATCTCAGCCACTCAGTGACGCACTCATCTTGCACTAAATTTGCGGTAGCCTAGCTTTAACTATGTGTCAATTTCAAACAGCAAAGTCCGTGAAACTAGTGGAAAACTAACCAAAAGTTCCGTTATTGTGAAACGGCAATTTTCACGAATCTTTCCATCAACTTTAGCGACCAGTTCGTCAGTCACAATGCTAGGGCATCCACTCATCTCTTCATCGCGAACGTTAGTTCGCCCATTTTTAAGCTGAATGCACCATTTACGGATTGAACTTTCATTCATTACGTTGTTTCCGTACACTTGCCGATAAATTTCCATAGGTTTTAGGTTTTTTGCCAACAAAAACCGTATCACTGACCGCACCGCACAACTGGCGGGATTTTCAATTGCAGCGCACATTTTAAATTTAAATATCGAAAAAACGGGTAGCGTGGAAATGTTCCAGTTGTGATGGCTGGACGACGACTGAGATGCCGAGCACGCACACACCAAACTATACGTGATCGGCGCGCGCCTAGCGACGTTAGACGGAAACGTTCCTTACTTTCTGAAGAGCCCTATATATATATATATATATATATATATATATATATATATATATATATTATACACTGCTAGCTATTAAAATTGTAACATCGTGAAGGAAAAAAAAATGCTAAAAAGATATTTATTGTACGTAAGCAGAGTATGGCATAAAGACAAATTGTTTAAATTTGCACAAAGTATGGGGATTTCCAGGGATGTGAAATTTGTAGAAACAGCTGCCAAACCTGGCAGCTAAACCAGACTTTATATTAGTCATGGAATAGAACGAGGGTTGGATGATAGAAACGGTTCCATTCTGCTTCAAGTCTACGCCACTGTTCATCAACCGTATTAGGTGGATATGCATGACCAGACAGACCTCTCAGCAACACCTAATTAGAGTCTTTCAGTGGGTGACAAATCTAGGTACTGAGCAGGCCAGAGCAACAATTGAATACCCTGTGCATCGAGGAAGGTTAGAAAAGGACGGACAACATGTGGTCTTTCATTACCTTGTTAGAATATGGTATTTGGCAAACCTCGAAGATACGACACAACCACTGGATGTAAAATGTCAGAAATGTACCGACCTGTGTTCAAATTACCGTCGATTTAAACTAGAGATGGGAATGTCGTGTATCCGAAGTCTGTTCGAACCATCACACCAGGTGCATGGCCCCTACGATGATATCGAAAGAAGGCAGGATACGAGTGGTCTCCTCGTAGCTTCCAGACACGTATACGGTTATCAGAATACTACAAGCACAATTGAGACTCATTTGAAAAGACGACACTGCGGCATTCATGTATCCAGTTTTGTCGTTTGGCTCATCAGATTCGCCGTCTCTTCTCAATGGAATTTTTAGCAATGGTCTTCGTTCGGACAGTCCCCGCTGATGCAAACAACGTCGCACCTTACGAGCGGAAACAAGGCGAGCCCATTTCCTCACTAATGGTCCGTGATGTTGTTATATGGTTTTACAGAGCCGATCTCATAATATATTGGTCCGAAAATGCGTTAGACATGGGTTGGAATGGAAGTACTACCTGTCGTTCAGTAAGACCTACATGTCTGCATTGATTAAATATTCGAATGACGGTGGTTGGATTTCGACCAGTGCGACGGATAATATAACGGAACGAAACCATCAAAAGGCAACTATCATTCTGTCTCTATCGAATTCCGACATTTGCTGGTAAACATTTTTCCTATTATTCGAGCCATAACACAATATTCTGAGCAAACTCCGACCTTATAAAACAGCTTCCGAATGAGAAATACACAACACAACTTTTCTTTCTTTCATGTGATTTTGTCGTTCGTCACATAATTTCTTCTTAGTGTTGAAAGTTTAAGGGCCAGCAGTGTAAATATATATATATATATTTACACTGCTGGCCC
>BMAW01059826.1:26644-190634 GCA_019974015.1 Nephila pilipes | reverse complement strand
TTGGTAGTAAGCGTTCAGTTACGTATTGCTCATTGAGAGCATAAAGCGTTGAGATATTTGTGTTTGCAGTAATGAAAAAAATGTCGTTTTTAGAGGCACTTTCAAGTCAGAGAATTCATAGTTAAGACATATATATTAAAACAGTTGTAACTCAGCTTCTAAATAAAATAGAAACTAAAATTCAATAGATTTTTTAAAAGATCTAAAGATTCTAATATCAGACCAAAAAATATATATAAAAAAATCAATATTTAGACCAGAAATTGAATTTTGAAAGTCTGTCACCTTAACATTGAGACACTAAGTAAAGTAGGTTACCAGGAACTTATGTAATTTGCCGAACTGAAGGCCCAAATGTGATAGCGACTTATATTAGGTTTACCAAAAGTTCTGACCTTTTCAAAGTTGACCTTTAACATTAATTAATATTTACTAAACGGTATAATTTCTATTGTTGCTTATACCCCATTCTATTTAGATCCCCCTCAAAGCGGAAGCAGGCGCCAGTAACAGGAATGTAGTGAGCATGGACAATACTGCGAACTTCTAAACTCGAATAAAACAAAGCTTTGTCAACAAACAGATAACTTTAACGATACAAACTGTAGCTGGTCTGGAAGCAAACCATACTACACCTTGGAAACTCATGAAAATCATAGAGCTAAGCTAAAAAATTCTGCCATTTATCATACTCCCCAGATTAACACCATCAAATTTTTGAAAAGAACGAAGTATTTTGAATGGTCAATTGGTTAAAGTCGAAAATAGGGTGTCCCTAGGCGATTGGTGATGAAGCTTGACTTCCCTAGATAGGTCGCCAAACGTGCGTGAGCTTAAGCAATGGGTATTTCTAGGATTACCATAATAAATCGCCACGTTTAAATCAATATCGCCCCAAAGATCATCAATACTCCTGAAGTCGTCTTACAGAAAACAGATCTGACGAAGAATATTAAAGAAATATTACCCTCCTATTATACTTTTTTTGACATTATGCACAGTATTCTATCATTTTTACTAGTGTGCGTTTTGGAATGTCTCCCTTTGGCAGTGCAGAAATGTCATATCTCAGTTTTTCGTTTCGAGCGACTAACAAACCGCTAAAACAAACACTTTCGTAAAAGATTAGTTAGTACATTCAAAATTATTTTCTTCATAAACATAAGATAGTAAACTGAAACAATAACTCCTAGAAAAAAAATTTTTTTTTAAAAACAGCATTTTATATGGTAGCAAAGTTTATTAAAAAATTATTGAAATAGCTAAAACTTGTCACCAAATGTTCATAGTTCAGTAAAAAAAAAATCACCAAGTTTGGAAATTTTAATTGAACCAAATTAGTTGGGGTTAAACTGCATTATTAAAAAATGTTAGTTAAAGCTTGTCGCAAATGTCTATTACTTGTTAGGCGAGTAAGAATGGTTCCCAGTTTCAGAGCTCTGGCTTGAGTAGGAGTTGGTTAAATTAACGATCAAAAATTTAATGACTGATACACACACACACACTAAGTGAATACATAATAGTAAAATTCGAGATAAAACCAACGTTTTTTATATAATGGCAGTTTATTAAAAAATTATTGAAATATTAGTTAAAACTGGTCGCAAATATCTAAATGTGCATTGTTGGGCCAGTAAGAACGGTTCCCGAAATTTCCAGAGCTCTACTTGATGGGGAAGGTTAATTTAACGATAAGAAAATTTGATGACACACTTGATACACATACACACACACACACACACGAAACACACACCATTGAAATACATAATAATTCGAGATAAAAACCAACTTTTAAAACAACGTTTTATATGGTGTAAAGTTTATAAAAAATTTATTGAAAATATTAGTTAAAACTGGATTCAAATATCTAAACTATTGCATTGTTAGGCAAGTAAAAAACGGTTTCCTAAATTTCAGAGCTCTAACTTGATGGAAGTTGGTTAGAATTAACATGATAGAAAATTTGATGACACACTGATACACACAGACAGACACACCAAATTGAAATACATAATTACATTAAAACTAACTTCATTAATTGTATTTAATCCATTAAAATTCAATGGTTGGAATGCAGTTTAACCTAAACACCTTTGGTGACAAATTATTGGCGACATTTTGCCAAATTTGGCTACCCTGATCCATTTTACGGATCGTTCAGCCAAAAAAATCGCCATATTTGGTGCAATTTTTTAAATTGCGTCAAGTGTTGACTAAACTGCATTATTAAAGAAAATAATATTTAAAACTTGTCGCAAATGTCGTAGCCCATTGTTAGGCGAGAGTACAGACGATTCCCAAAATTTCAAAACCCTAGCTTCATGGGAAGTTAGTTAAATTAACGATGGAAAATTTGATGACACACACACACACACACACACACCAAGTGAAATTCAGAAAACGTTGTAAAACGTTAAGTAACTAAAATTAATTAATTCATCAGTAAATTAAATGGATGCAGTTTAAACTAATCACTCTTGGAGACAAAAGAATTATATGGCAGTATTTTGCCAAATGTGGCTACCCTGGTCCGTTTACGGACTTAACGTTCAGCCAAACAAAATATCGCCAAGTTTGGGTGCAATTTTGAAATCTGAGTACCCAAGTGGTTGGGCTAAAACTGCATTATTGAAAATATAACTAAAACTTGTCGCAAATGTCTAAATATCGCATTGTTAGGCGAGTGAGAACGATTCCAAGGTTTCAGAGTTCTAGCTTGATGGGAGTTAGTTAAGAATTAACGAGTGAAAATTTGATGAGCACACACACAAGTGAAATTCAGAAAAACGTTTTAAAACATTGCTATGCTTGGCGATTTCAGCGGGCGCGGCTAACGGAAGGTACTTACATTTTTTCCTACGACCTTCCATGGGAGGTCATCAGAACCTTGCTAACGACCCACTAAGATCGCGGTCCATGAAAACTGCTCTGCTATCTTGACTACCGAAGTAGATTTATGAAACTTTCAACATCCTTGTGCTTTTTCAGGTCAAGGAAACATGGCAATCCAGCAATTTGGTCGGCAGCAACAACTTCGACATCTCCATCTTATGTTCCTTGGCTCGAAGGGCAGCGATGTCAGAAAACGGATACCTGAGGCTCTACAGTTCCGTTTTAAGCTTCGCCGTTGCCACTTTACTAATCAGTTTAATGCTTTCCTTAATCTTCCAGTTATCCGGTTGGAAGTTGAACCGGATGGTTGGAGTGATATGTCTTTTAATTTATGCCCTGTTCATACTTTGCTTGTTTTGAATTCAACGTCTTTGGTTACATGAACCCGCCTACATGTTATCCTTGATACCCACCAACCGGGACTTTCACATAATTATATATTTATAAACCGTGCGTTTAATCCTCGAAATGTATTTATATGGATGTATTGTTTTTTTTTACGTTATATGTCTATAATAAACTGTTGATAAAAACCGTTTTAATGAATCGTTATTAAGGGTTGTACGCATCTGATAATATTTGGTATTCTTTACGCTAAATCGTTATGTCAATCTTTCAGAAATGTTCGCAATATGTTTAATACACTTAAGGCGCCTGCTTATACAGTCCACTTTGATTTCCTTGAACATAATGTCAAACCTATGGATCCCTCTACATATGTCCTCAAATCTATATTAACACTTGTGCGCAAAAGTAAAGGACGGTTTTTTCAATATAACTTGTGTGCAAATGCTTTCCAAATCAACACAACAAATAATGCCATAAAATCCTCCAAAGCGTAAGTATGGGGTAGAAGTGTGTTATTAAAATGATAATTCCCATAATTTCCTTTCAGAAGAGGTGTGGAATGCAAACAGCTGTCGTTCCGGAGAGCTGATGCATTAAACATTCACTTTAGCCATTAATTAGCCACACCGAAACGTAAAAGAAATTTCAAATGTTGGAGACTTTTTTAAATACTTATTTTAATGTAAATAGAAACATCTCCAATCTATTACAACAGTGAATGTTCTAAAATGTATAGAACAACACATAATATCTTTTGTTGCCAATCCTTTTGAGAACAAATCTCTCCCATAATCATTTAAGCAAACGATTTTTTCGTAATATTTACTTTTGAAGCCAAAGAACGACTCATTATACAAACTTAACATTTACAAATTTAAGCTTAGAAGTGGTGATCAATCTGCTCCTTTTCTTCATTTTTTAAAAGCTCCGCAGTCAGAAATGACGTCAAAAAAATGACTGTGAAGTCATACATAGAGCAAGTGTTACCTTGAAAGTTACTAAAATGAATCAAAGATAAAAATGAACTTTGTGAAAAGTAGCACGAGGCAATGCGACTGAAGAGGCCAGAAACATCTATGTGACAGGAGTGTCATAGACATCAACCTTTATTAGAGTCAGTCTTCCCTGAACTTCCATGCAGGTTCGATTGTCTGGCCTATGCTGGGTATAAAGGTTGCCAGTGAGTTGAGGCTTGAGCTCGTGGTCTTGGCACCGATACAGGACAGTAAGTTACTACTAACGGCATCTTCCTAGAAAGTCCAGCACACCTCTGATAGGATTTAGATCCGAAGATCGTGCCAGTAATTTATGCGTAATATCCTTACTGTCCAAGCTCTTCGACAGCTACTGTGCGATGAGCTGGGGCATATTGTCTATGAAAGGAACGCTGGCCAATATACGCGTTCTACAAAAAGATGCACATATGGAAGAAGAATCGCGTATATAAGCAGGATCCGGTGTCAGACTTGCCTTCGAAGATAGTAAGAGGTAACTAGCATGATCCTCCCAAAGCAGAACACTGCCCGAAACGCGAGTGTATTTTGATGATGTTGGAGGGTGTTGGGTGAGATATGTAAGTTTGGCGCAAGAACCAGATATGGCTATAGCTGGAGCCAAACAAGATTAAACTGTGTCTAGACGGAAAGTTGAAAAAAAGGTAAAAATGGTTGACAAGAAGGAGGGTCGAAAATAGAGAAGAATCGCTAGGGTATCCCGGGAGTGCGTCACCCGTGTTTACCAAAGACAGTAAACCCCATGGGAAAGAAAGATCACTAGGAGGAGTTATTGGAAAGTTCCTCTCTATCTCCAAATGTGTGAACGTTCAGACCAAACCTGCTCTCATCCATTTAGAGTACTCGGCCCCTTCATTGACTATCTGACCAATTCTGACACCACAGAAAACACCTTCTCCGATGAGCAGGTGTTAAAGATACACACCATACAGTTTAGTTTAGTTTTTATTAACGTCGCACTAGAAGCAACACGAGGGCTATTGGCGACAGACCTCGTAATTTTGAACCAAGGTCAAGTGACGAGTACGACACCTGAGCTGGCACCCCCTCTCCTAACATCCACACCACGCCAACGGGAGGACTTTGGGCCCCTAACAGATTTAACGTGCATCAGCCCCGGCTACACGGCGGGTCTCTGGCGGCCAAGGATCGAACCCGCGACTGAACGAAAACCGCCGGCCGCTAGTCCACGACCATGATCACTAGGCTACCGCGGCCCTACACACCATACAGGCCATCGAGCAATAGTTTAGTTTAGTTTAGTTTTTTATTAACGTCGCACTAGAAGCAACACGAGGGCTATTGGCGACGGACCTCGTAATTTTGAACCACGGTCACGGCCATCGAGCAAACAGACCACCACTGTATAACCTCAAGGCCACGGTAAGACATCATATTGGTCATCCAATCACCTGTGCCTAGCCATTTCTTCCACTCTGCTCCTTCTGGCCCGTAGGGTCATCCGCGGGCATAGTTGGATGACCGCTGCTCAACCATCGGACAGCTGTTCCTGTACTTAGAAATTCTCTACAAAGTCGTGAAACGATTCTGTGAACGATCTCCGCACTTCGACCTTCCTCTATCATTCCAATGATTCGACCTCGGGTAAAATCGGTCACCTAACAGATGGTTGTTTGACACTGAGGCTGCAACTCGTTTAAATTGATATTCGCCGTGCTCTGCGGTGTGGCTTATTCCCCTCCGACAATCCCGCATTACGTCTAGCTGCATATTTGAGTATGTGCTACCCTACCGCACCGTAGTTAATATCCTGATTGGTCTTTCAGTCCGCTCTGCTTGTGTGTTCCACTGACATGCTAATTTTTCTACTTCGGCCTTAATTTTTGCACACCAATGTATTTTATCTATTTGAACGAAGAAAAAACTGCACCCGAGAGAGCAAAGATCAAACAGAAGAGATTCGAGGCCGGTAGAGTGGAAATTCCACAGGATTAACATAACGCAAATGAAATGAGAATAACCGAGTCTCCGAGCACTATTTTGATTTCGTAAACGCAATTTTAATCGCATAGAACTTCGTCCTTAAAACTAGACTATTTTATTTATCTATTTGAAATCAACAAAAGTGCAAAAAATAATATGTCCGGAATTCACTTTTTTTTTTCAATATTTTTTTAAAGATCTTGAAACCCAGGAATAAATGACTATATTGATGAGTAAAGTTTAAGTGTTTGTTGCATTATCAATATAATTATGAGTTTAATACCTCATGTGGTTTACAATGATATATCAATTACAGTGCATTCAAGCTGTCAAAAGTTATGGCTACCTTCTACCTGGTATCGAGAATGTGTTGTTGCATCGACTTTAATTGATAAGCAATTTAGATCGTCTTCTGTGTTAAAATCAGCATGACTAAAGGCGCAAAGGAGTTCTCCTACAGGGTGGCCGCGGTAGCCAAGTAGTCATGGTTTCGGATTCGTGGCCGGCGGTTTTCGTTCAGTCGAGGGTTCGATCCTTGACTGCCAAGGATCCGCCGTGTAACCGAGGCTGGTACATGTTAAATCTGTGGGGGTCAAAGTCCTCCCAAGGTGTGGTGTGAAAGTTAGGAGAGAGGGGTGCCAGTTCAGGTGTGGTCCTCGTCACTTGACCGAGGTTCAAAATTACGAGGTCCGTCGCCAATATCCCTCATCTTGCTCCTCGGGCGACGTTAATAAAAACTAAAACCTCGATCAAGTGACAAGAAGGACACCTGAGCTGGCTCCCTTTCTCCCAACTTCCACACCACGCCATTGGGAGGACTTTGTTCCCTGACTGATAATGTGCTATACGGTGGGTCTCTTGTTCTATCAAGGCTTGAACCACTTCTCGAAGAAAACCGCCGGCCACGAGTACACAGCCATATATATATATGCTGCGCCAAACAAAGTAAGTGAGGAAGTATAAAGCCAGTAAAGGGAACATTTGTGAATTAGACGTGTGAAGAAATAGAAAATGTAAAATTTTAGTTGACAAGACAGAGAGAGAAAGTTTTTTGGCGCAAGAGCCAAATAAAGTTATGTGGCGCCAAACAAGATTCAACTGTGGTCTAGACGTGAAGAAATTGAAGACAAGACAAAAATTGGTTGACAAGGAGGGTCGAAAACAGAAGGATCACTAGAGTAACCCGGGGGCGCGTCACCCGCGTTTACCAAAGACAGTAGAAAAAGATCTCGAGGGTGCCTCGGGGTCATAATTCCCAGGGGAAGGGTGCCCGGCTATACCCCCAGACGCTGGGTACCCATTTTAGTCGCCTCTTACGACATGCATGAGCTACAGTGGGACTATTTTGTCATTCCAGATCACCACACGGGTCATTGGTTGACAAGGAGGGTTGAAAAATTGAGTATTGCTAGGGTATTCCGGGGGAGCGTCTTCCATGTTTACCAAAGACGGTAAATCCCATGGGAAAGAAAAAGATCACTAGAGTGCCTCGGAGAAGTTAATATTCGCAGTATTTTATGGACTACTGAACGCAGCTAATATAATCTCTAACATCATTCTTTCATTTTACACTGCTGCAAATGGCAAGGGAAACATCACTATGCATGCTTACCCGTTAGAATATGGATTTTCGCTCACTGAATCATTTCTTAAAGAATTATCAATGTTCCGAATTTGCCACATAATCCGAGGAAAATATTAGAAATTTGATTTAAAAAATACTAAGGAACAACGCTCAATACTACCATCTACCTCTAAGCAAGTTGTATTCCAGCTTCATTCATAAAAGTCATCGCAACATTGTTTGCAATAACTGTAAAATATTTTATTTCCATGAAAATTGCAATTCTTATAATATATCTAATTATTTTTATATGACTTTATAAAATGTGTAAAATAAGATTCATTTACTGGAGGGAAATTACACCCATTAACACCAATAACGTTATTTTTCTTCAGATGGTACTTTTACAGGGTTAATCTCCATGCAATTTTTCTTTGAGCTTCTTAAAAGACAAAGATTCTTTTTGACGCCAGTCGCCAAGGTTAAGAGATCATAGCTTAAACTTTCTGGTTGACTGATGATATCTCAGTGAATGTGTGTGTTTTTTTTCTTTTATAAGAGAATGAGTGAGCGAGTGAATGTAAAGGTTCTTTGCACAAGAGCCTAATGTGACAAACCAAGATTTAACTGTGGTCTAGACATGGAAAAATGAAAAAAAGACAAAAATTGGTTGACAAGAATAGTCGAAAATAGAGAAGGATTGCTAGGGCATCCCAGGGTGAGTCACCCGTGTTTACCAAAGACACTTTCATAAGAGAAACGTTGCAAGAAAACATCTTGGATTCGTGATAATGTTTAGGATACTATTCATAGTTGGATCACCAGGTTTATTCATGTGTCTACGAGAACCGTTAGGGGCGGACCTCGTAATTTTGAACCTCGGCCAAGTGACGAAGATGACACTTGAGCTCCCAACCCCTCCGCAAATATTCACACCCGGCCAACGGAGAGATTTTGAACCTCAATAGATTTACCGTGCATCAGCCGCGGTGACACGACTGGTCTATAGAGACATCAGGACTCAATTAGTTTTATTAAAGTCGCACTAGAAGCAACAACACGAGGGCTATTGGCGACAGACCTCGTAATTTTGAACCTCGGTCAAGTGACGAGGACGACACCCGAGTTGGAACCCCCCTCTCCTAACATCCACACCATGCCAACGGGAGGACTTTGGGCCTCGAACAGATTTAAGGCGCATCAGCCCCGGCTACACGGCGGGTCTTTGGCAGCCAAGGATCGAACCCGCGACTGAACGAAAACCGCAGGACGCTAGTCCACGACCTTGACCACTAGGCTACCCCGGTTCGAGAGCCAGATGTGGCTATCATGCGTCAAACAATATTTAACTGGTCTAGACGTGAAGAAATTGAAGAAAAAACAAAAATTGGTTGACAAGGAGTCGAAAATAGAAAAGGATCGCTAGGGTAACCCAGGGTGCGTCACCCGTGTTTACCAAAGACAGTAAACCCCATGGGAATGAGAAAGATCTCTGGGTGCCTTGGGGTCATGGTGCCCGTACTTTCCTGAAGAAGGTAAGTCCCTGAGGTTCCCTGATAAAATCCAAAGGGGCAGAGTGCCCGGTTATACCCCCAAACGTTGGGTACCCATTTTAGTCTTCTCGTACGACATGCATAAGCTACAGTGGAACTATTCTGTCATTCCCGGATGTGGATTTTGATACGCGAGAAACATAGCGTAAAATTTAATTCTTCAATTAACTAATTTGTATAACTAAATTATCGTATAGTTATCCAAAACAATCGAGAGTAGAAAATTTCAGCTCGATTGAGCAATTTAAAATGCGAGAAAGGAGCTTAAACTTTTGACCCGGACAAAGTTACAACGAGAGTTAAGAAACCCATTAATAAAAAGAAAAATTGGTTGACAATCAGTGTCGAAAGCAGAAAAGGTCGCTAAGGTATCCTCGTTGTTCGTCACTCGTGTTTACCAGAGACAGTAAGCCCCATGGGAAAGATCCCTAGGGTACCTCGGGATCATGATGCCCGTATTTAAAGGGGGTAACCCCTTCGAGGGATGTTATTTGGTGGAATAGGGGGTTTATTTGCATGTCACCGCTACCGAAACTTGAGAGCTCATTCAATAGTCTATTCTAGGCTCCATTCGAAAACATGGTTAAACGAAGAAAATATACTAATTGTTTCCTCATTTTTAAATTTTGCTCTTTACACCTAGTGACGGTGCAGCTGCATTATATACATATCAAATAGGTTCCACTTATTAAACACTCATCCAACTTAATGTATCCTCTTCGGAAGAGCCAATCACTGGTGGGAAAATTAAAACAGACTCGTGTATAAATTAAAACTGAAGAAAGTCACGACGTCCATATCAATATGCATCTCAAAAAGTATTTATAGTTTATTAAAAAAACACCAAAATTTGTTTTAAACGTGTGAGTTACGAGTGTTATATTTAGAATTAAAAGTGAAGTTTAAAAGAAATTTTATGACACAAGTTCGGCCTGCGAACTTGACCACGAACATTTTGGCAGCTCGAGAAGAAACATCAGAGTGAGGACGAAGACGCAAGTCCAGTTGATCCAGTACGTGAAGTTATAGAACGTCTCGTGGCAGAAGCGAGGGTCTCCTTCCTCGAAACTGGGTGCTTTTCGAGAAAAGGAAAACATTTCTGAAAAAAAAAAAAAAAAATCATGATCAAAGAATAATACATATACAATCAGAAAAGATAAGTGGGTTAACCTTAAACTTCCTCTAATAAACCGAAAGAACGTAGGAAATACAATTTGTTTAGTGAGCGAGTTAATGTAAAGGTTATTGGCGCAAGAGCTAGATGTGGCTATGTTGCGCCAAACTTCGAGAAATTCGGGGCTCTTGGAGCAAGGGCCTAATCTGGTCATTCTGCGTAAAATCATTATCGTCTGGGATATAATGTTATATATACTCAACTCATTTTACACGATTTAGAAATAACACTGTTCACAAAAACCCTTTTATTTCCACACGAATCCCAAAATATTTTTTTTCCCAAATAATTCAAATGCTATTTTTACAGCCTAATACCACTTCTGATTCAGCCACTCGATTAGGGTACTATAGCAGCATTTAAAATGTACTACATAACGTAAACTTTTAAATACATTTTATACTCAGTGGAAGAAAGAAATTCGATTGTTGTGAAACCAATGAGAAAGCTTACGATTTTGGATTGTATTATGCATGTTTCTCTTGCTTTCAAACAGTTGCACTGGTCGACCTTAAATGCTTGTTAGAGAAAAATTTGTAGCATGCGTCAAAAGTTGAAGTTTCGTATTAAAGAAATCAGTTGTGTGTTCTGAAATTATAACTCTATCCAATGCAATTGGTGGCGAAGGTTTTAACAACATGCAAACGGCTGATATCGAATTGATGCTAGAAAGCCCTTTGGATGAGGACGATTTGATCGAATTTATGACATAATAAAGAAGTCGGTAATGACGAAGTCGAAGATGAAGTTCATCTATAAACAGCCGATTTAATTTCCCTAGGCTTCAAATTTGCTACAAGATTTGTTTAATTTTCTTATTAACATCGCACTAGAAGCAACACGAGGGCTATTGGCGACGGACCTCGTAATTTTGAACCACGGTCAAGTGACGAGGACGACACCTGAGTTGGCACCCCCCTCTCCTAACATCCACACCACGCCAAAAAGAGGACTTTGGGCTCCGAACAGATTTAACGTGCATCAGCCCCGGCTACACGGCGGGTCTTTGGCAGCCAAGGATCGAACCCGCGACTGAACGAAAACCGCCGGCCGCTAGTCCGAGACCTTGACCACTAGGCTACCGAGGCCCGGTCACCACACGGGCATCCTATCGAACAGAAAAGATCACTAAGGTGCCTCGGGGTCATAATGCCCGCACCCAACTAATGAGGGCATGGCCTTCAGGTCTCCAAACTGGAGAACCATAATCATCATTGGCAGGCGCCCACCTATACCCCCTGATACTGGGTACCCATTTTAGTCCTTCTTACAACACGCGTGAGTGACAGTGGGACTATTCTGTCATACCCTGTCACCACCCGGGTTTGAAGTGACAGTTGGGTTTATCGGCGCAAGAGTCATATCTGGCTAAAAGTGCGCCAAGGATTGGTTCATAATCTTCCCGACTTTTTTTAGTAATTCAAACAGATGATAAAAAAAACCATTAATTGCTCAAACGTCACTACTCCATTTTTACGTACATCTCACCTGTGGATGGTGCAAAGATCTTAACCTACCTGTCGCTAGACAGACAACGATGGCGAGAACCCCGACGATCATGATGACTCCAAGCGCTTGCCACTCCCCTCGTCTCGGCAGCATTATCTTCTGAGTGATGAGGAGTATTCTGCAGAAGATGACGATCGTTCCAATCACACCCATCATGAAAAGGAACACTGGAGTCTCGGGGCTCAAAAAACATTGGTCCATATATTTGGCGCCTGCAAGAGAAGTGATCAAGTCGTTTGCCGTCCATTTTGAATACACTGTTGCTAGTTCTGCAAAATTTCCACTTGCCTCCTCAATTCTGGAACATGGCATTTGAATTCTACGAGCAAACGGTTTCCGCCTTTTTCAGTCCCTGTACCCCCAAACAAGAATCCCTCCAGCCCCTCCACACACAATCTGTTTCACACATTAGATTCCAAAAACTTCTAAAAAAGCATGAAAATTACTTTTTTCACTGCTTCGAAACTAAGACTTACTGCAATGACTCACAAAATTTTGAATAATTTGGTTTGGGGAGGGGTTTTAGTTTAGTTTTTTTATTAACGTCGTACTAGAAGCAACACGAGGGCTATTGGCGACGGACCTCGTACTTTTGAACCACGGTCAAGTGACGAGGACAACATCCGAGCTAGTACTCCCTTCTCCGAACTTCCACACCACACCAACGGGAGGACTTTGGGCCCCGACAGATTTAACGTGCATCAGCCTCGACTACACGGCGAGTCTTTAGCGGCCAAGGATCGAACCCACGACTGAACGAAAACCGCCGGCCCCGAAGCCGAAGCCTTGACCACTAGGCTACCGCGGCCACGGTTTGGAGAGGGGATGTTGAAGTTTTATGGCGCAAGAGCTGGAAGTGGCCATGCTGCGCCGAACAAAGTAAGCGAGCGAGAACAACGCTAGTAAAGTGGAAAACTGTTCTGGACGAGTGAAAAAAATTGAAAAATGTAAAATTATGATTGACAAAGAGAGTCGGAAATAGAGAATGATCGCTGGGGTATCCCGAGGCTCGTCACCCGTGTTTTCGAAAGAGAATAAACCCCACGGGAAAGAAAAAGATTAGGGTGCCTCGGGGTCATGATGACCGTACCTATCTAAAGAAGGGAAGTTTGACGTCTGGTCTTTAAAAATATTTTTAGGAATCGTAAGTAAAAAGTAATGCCTTAGAAGCCTTCGTTATTTTTTGCTCTTTATTATTGTATCGATTTAAATGCAACAAAGATTTGAGAACGGTAGAAGAAATTCCACAAGATTAACATTAAGCGGGTAGACGGGAGCCTTAAGACCAACATAAGTATCAAATTTTGCAAAATTAAGTAGAACTTTTTCTTGAAAAATATCCAAGTGACGCTAGCATGCACTCATACCATTTTAGTGCGAGTAGTTAGCGAATTAAGTCTCCCGTCTATCGGCCGTTTTGAATCCTGTAGCTGCTCTCTTGAACAACAACGCCAGAAGTTAAGACTCTGTATTAGTTAGCCCCATAGAGACGTCTCTTTTAGCCTAGTTAGTAAAAGCGCAACGAAAAGCTACCAGTCAACCTTTTCTTTTGATCCAATGTACAGGGTTCGAAACAGCCTCCGACATTCATTGTCAAAAAACTCTTCCTGTCCCACCTCTGGTTTCTAAAATCACTAAACGTTGAATTCCTATAGAATTTCTACTATCGTCCTTAAATCTTTACCGTTTTACCTATAAGAACGCAGTAAAAGGAATCTGAAAGAGCAAAAAATAATGAAGATTTCTATGGAATTACATTTTTCAAAAATATTATTACTTCTAACTATTTTAAGTGTGTATACGGTAGTAGAAATTTCATGGGATTAACATTACGTTCACGAAATCGAGATAGCCGGTAGAGGCTGGCCTTAACCACCATATAATCTTTATATTTCATAATGCCCATCTGGATTGATTTTTAAAAAAGTTTCTATCTAAACATTTTTAAATACCCATTTATACAAAAATATTTTTTTAAATCATTTTGTGCACCTTGTGTTGAAAATATGAATGCTTACACCTGTATTCTTGCATCGGAGGCCGACGTAACTTACTAACCTCCAGCCTACAGGAACGTACACTATCCCTAAATCCATTTCGAAACAAGAGGTAGTCTTTAGTAACTATAAAAGTGCTTACCCATAAATCCAGACGAAAGCGGTATTGCCAACAGTAAAACGTGAATAAACAGCATGAATTCTGAAATTAGAAACGAACGGTTAAACAAACAGAACGGAACATGTTACAATATTTATTTCAAAAGATTATTTTCATTTTTAATAGGTAAAGAGGATTTAACTTCTTGAAAGAGTTTATTACATATTTACGAGTAAAACGGCTACAGGGAAGATTGATCTGAAAACATGGGGATTAATTTACATTCAGAGCGATGAGGGAAAAGGAATACTTGAAATATTTTACTACAGTAGGGGGAAAAAAAACTACCGGTAGAGAAAGATTAAGGCATTTTCAATTAATATCAAATATTAATGCATATACATTTTATCAACATGCAAGGAATTATTCTATTATTTACGGGGCTCAAAAGCATTAGTGTTAGGAATGGGTAACTGTCCATTTCGCATTTTTCTTTTGAAGAAGTCCGAGAGTACGATTCACTTTACATCCCAAAAAAAATCGCCAAAACTCCAACTAGAATCTTTAGAAGAGTTTGTAATCTCTTTCTTTGGAGCATATTCACCATCACTCACTCCGGTAAGTTCAATGACACAAGAGCTAGATATGTCCATGCTGTCCAAAAAAGGTGCAACCTTGATTTACGCGTTTGAAAAAAATTAAAAAAAGGCTCACAAGGGTATCCCGGAGACGCGGCACCTGTGTTAAAGTTAACCAAAGCCAGTTAATCGCATGGGAAAGGAAAATATCCCTAGGATGTTTCCGAGTACCGAACTAAAGAAGACCCCGAGATCGCCATACTAGAGGACCAGTCCCCTTGTTATAATCCGCAGGTGACCGGCTATACCCCCAGACGCTGGGTACCCATTTGAGTCGCCTCTTACGACATGCATGAGCTACAGTGGGACTATTCTGTCATTCCCGGTCACCACACGGGTCCCTCTTGACAGTGAACTTAAAAGGCTTCAAAAAGCCTTTCAATATTTGATGCCATTCTGTTTTGCTACGTAGCGGTTATCAATCAGCACAAAGTTGTTGGTAAGAATATCAACTCGCAATATTCTGCCATCTAAATTCACTCAGAAGGGTCAATTCAATTTAAAGTACGATTGAAAATTCTCTTCTGGTGGAATGATTTAAAACACGACCGGAATGAGTGAAAATAGAGGTTCATGGTGCAAGAGCCAAATTTGGCTATGCTGCGCCAAGCAACGTGCATAAAATTAGAAAATATAATTGGGTCAAAAGAAAGAAAAATAGGGAGGGATCGCCAGGAAAAGTATGACAAGAAGCAATGCTCTGGATTTTTACCATTCGAGTATTCCATCTCCAAAAAACCAAAAAGAGGAATAAAAAAAAATTAGATACTTTTCAGATAACTCACTAGATTCAGTGAAATGGATCATGTACAGCAGACAGTTCTTGGCGTTCTGATCATGCGGTAGATTTCGAAAGACATCGTCCATTTCATCGACTTCCGCAGGAACCGACGTTTGACCATCGTTGAACACAACTACCTGTGAGCGAGACTGTTCCTCCCGGCATACATTGCAATCGAGATCCGGCTCGAATTCTCCACTTTCTGGTTTTGTGGCATTAACAGCTGTTGTTCCAGTCGCGGGCGCTGTAAAATATGAATCGTCAGTTTTAAATGGCTTTGAATGAAATTTCAGCAATGTGTCCTGTTTACCACCAGTAATTTGCCTTTAAAATCGTACCAATTGGACCCTTTATCTTGGCAAATTTTCTTGAAGTGATGTATTTTGTCAGTATGTCTCCTATTTGAATTCGGTTCTTTTCTGATTATGTCCCCCTCCCTCTACCGGCTATTTCGATTTCGTGGGCGTAATGTTAATCCTGTGGAATTTCTATTACCATCCTCAAATCCTTACTATTTTATCTTTTTGAAGGCAAGAAAAATTCATCCGAATTTAGTTTTAAGTTTAGTTTAGTTTTTATTAACGTCGTACTAGAAGCAACACGAGGGCTATTGGTGACAGACCTCGTAATTTTGAACCACGGTCAAGTGACGAGGACGACACCTGAGCTGGCACCCCCCTCTCCTAACATCCACACCACGCCAACGGGAGGACTGTGGGCCCCGAACAGATTTAACGTGCATCAGCCCCGGCTACACGGCGGGTCTTTGGCGGCCAAGGATCGAACCCGCGACTGAACGAAAACCGCCGGCCGTTAGTCCACGATCTTGACCACTAGGCTACCGCGGCCCCTAAAATTCATCCGAAAGAGCAAAAGATAGGGAAGGTTTCCTGGGAATCATTTTATCTCCGATTTTCGAAAATAGTTTTACCCCTATTTAAATTATTCAATTACGGGTTTTCTGGTCTTCGAAGAATGTTCTAAAATATTTTCGAAAATCGGAGGGAAAATGCAATTCCTCAGAAACCTTTCCTATTTTTTTGTTCTTTCGGATGCTCTTTTTTACACTCAAATGAGTGTAATAAAGTAGTAATGAGCGCGTGTGAATGGTAGTGAAGTTTATTGGTGCAATAGCCAGATGTGGCCAAACTGCGCCAAACAACGTAAATCTGTGATCTTGACGTTAAAACTATGAAAATAGATTGGTCGACAAGAAGGGTCAAGTGAGAAAGTAGAGTTTATTGGCGCAAGAGTCAGATATGGCTATGCTGCCCCAAAAAAGGATTTAACTGTGGTCTAGACGTGAAGAAATTGAAGAAAAGACAAAAATTGGTAGACAAGATGGAGGGTCGAAAATAGAGAAGGGTCGCTTGGGTAACCCGTGGGAACGTCACCCGTGTTTACCGAAAACAGTAAACCCCATGGGAAAGAGAAAGATCACTAAGGTGCCTCGGGGTCATGATGCCCGTACTTACCTGAAGAAGGCAAGTCCCTGAGGTCCCCTGATATAATCCGTAAGGGCAGGGTGCCCGGCTATACTCCCAGACGCTGGGTACCCATTTGAGTCACCTCTTACGAAATGCATGACTTACAGTGTGATTATTCTGTCATTCCCGGTCACCACATGGGGCGTTATTGGTGACGGACCTCGTCATTTTGAACCTCGGTCAAGTGACGAGGACGATACCCGAGCTGGCACCCTCTTTCTCTTAATTTCCTCGCCATGCCATCGGGAAGAGCCACGACAGATTCAACGTACATCAACCCGGCTACACGGCGGGTCTTTAGCGGCCAAGGATCGAACCCGTGACTCAACGAAAACCATCGGCCACGAATCCGAAACCATGACCACTAGGCTACCGCTGCCACCAATTGCATCTTCAACTGAAAATGTCTTCGAATCGGAATCTGTTGATCTCAAGGTAAGCACTTTAAACGAGCAACCGATCCCATTTATGATTTGCATTGACGATGCGTTAGAAGCAATGCAAGAATAATGACAACAGTGAAAGTTGTGGTTTATGTCGCACATGCGGCTATGTTGCGTCACATCCTATGTAACCGATCAAGACGCAAGAGGGATGGAGATGTTTAATGGCTATGCTGCACCAAACATGGTGCAACAGTGATCTAGGCGTTTAGAAAAAAGGGAAAACTTTGGCAAGGAGGGTCGAAAATAGAGAAAGATCACTAGGGAATCTCGGGGTAGCTTCACCCGTGTTTACCAAAGATAGCAAACCCCATGGGAAAGAAAAGATCACCAGGATGTCTCGGGGTCGGTACTTGCCTAAAGGCCCATCATGACTTTGCCTTCAAGACACTAGGAAGATTGAATAAAAAGAAAATGGGGAAAATTAGAGAAGATTCATTAAAATATCTTGAAAGCGCGCTATTCGGATTGAGGACGTAAATTCCACGAGAAAGAAAAATTACAAGGGAACCTTGGGGTCGTGATGTCCTTACTTATTTAAAGAATGTGATGCGATTTTAATGACTTGAGAGTCAGATGAGGCAATGCTTCGTCAAACATGGTAAAGCCGTTACCTAGCCGTTTGAAAAAAGATAAAGGATTGATAAGGAGGGTTGAAAATAGAGATGCATCACTAGGGTATTCCAGTTTAGTTTTTATTAACGTCGCATTAGAAGAAACGCGAGAGCTATTGGCGACGGACCTCGTAATTTTGTACCTCGGTCAAGTGAAGAGGACGACACCCGAGCTGGTACCCCTCTCCTAACTTCCACACCACGCCAAATAGGGTATTCCGGTGAGTGAGTGATAGTCTTAATGGCGCATGAGTCAGATGTGGTTACTCTACCCCAAACAAGGAAACATTGTGATCCAGGCGTTAGGGGGGGAAAAAGAAGAGTCAATGATAGTATTGGACTGGTGCAAGAGCCAGACAAGGTTAAGCTGTGATCTAGACGAGAGAGAAAAAAATTGAAGACAAACAAATTAGTAATAGTATTTTAATAATGAAAATGTGGCCATGTGGTGCCCAAAAGTAGTGATCTAGACCTGCGAAAGAATTGAAAAGATAATTGGTAGACAAGAAGGTAGGTCAAAAATAGAGGATCACTGGGGTATTAATAGGGCGCGTCATCCGTGTTTACCAAAGACAGCACACATCAAGGAGAAAAAAATCATCACCAAGGTCCCTCGGATATAAAGGTGGTATGAGAGAGGGAGGCAATTACAACAGACTTCGTAATATTAGACCATGGTGGACACCCAAGCTAGCACCCCTGTTGCAATTTCTGCTTACCGTGCAGGAACGTATTATTCTGCATGAGTGAGTGAGTGAATGTAAAGTTTATTGGCGCAAGAGCCAGATATGGCTATGCTGCGCCAAACAAGATTAAACTGTGGTCTAGACGTGAAAGGGGAAAAAGGTAAAAGTGGTTGACAAGAAGGAGGGTCGAAAATAGAGAAAGATCGCTAGGGTATCCCGGGAGTGCGTCACCCGTATTTACCAAAAACAGTAAACCCCATGGGAAAGAAAGATCACTAGGGTACCTCGGGTTCGTGAAGCCCATACTTACCTGAAGAAGGCAAGTCCCTGAGGTCCCCTGATATAATCCCCAGGGGCAGGGTGCCCGGCTATACCCCCAGACGCTGGGTACCCATTTTAGTCGCCTCTTACGACATGCATGAGCTACAGTGAGACTATTCTGTCATCCCCGGTCACCACACGGGTCACGTATTATTCTGCACAACAGGTTGTTCCACTTGAGTCGTATTTTCGGGACTCGAACCTACATACGACTCTACTGGAACAACATCGGCCTACAACTCCGTTTCGCGGAACTAGGAATAATTAGAAAAAATTATAATGTTTAATTAGCACTTATCAATCTTTAATTAGTACTTACCAATTTTAACTACAGGAGTACTGTCAATGCCTTTATCCGAGAAATCTCTAGCATTTATTAATGGCGATGGCTGAAATACAAAACATTTGTCAAAGCATTGTTTTAATTTTTGAAAAAAATCGATTCACATGGAGTCAACTCTTTAAAAATTATCTAGCCTTATTTAAATTCAACTCTTGAGAAGATTAATATAAAACGTAATACTTTATAGTGGCGTTAAAACTCACCGAAGAAAAAAAAACCTTTTTACAAATTCATTTATAAGCTTCGAAGTAAATTTAATTTTATCGATAAATGCTTGCAGGCGAGCAGAAATTCAAAAATCCAATACAAAATAGCATAAGATTTAATCAGTCTTCGAAATCCATTTGCAATACATACTTTTTGTAATGTGGTCTTCAAGATATTTGAAGCATTTCCGACATTTTACCTCCTTAGTATGCTTTAGAGAGAAATTGAAAAATAAGTTCTATTTAATCTGTATTTAAAAATAGTTTGCATGGTAATATCGTATTGCTTGCAGGACTTTAACATTACGTTTACGAACCATACCCGCATGCCAATACGATAAAAATTTACCGGCAAAACCGAACATGCTCTGTTTTTTGCCCTACCCAATCCAAAAACACAGCAAATCTGTCTTTCCTCAAAATATCAACATAATCTATCTAGACGAGATCCATTTCGTCGAATCTGCTCTGTATAACAATCTTTTTTTAAATCAATACCAAAGACTATAGATAAGAAAATAAATTTTCCATATTCCATTCTAAATAGGATATCAAATATTTATATTTTACGATCATCCAAAGACACAAATAGCTTTTCCAGGGAAAGTTTGTCTTTTGCCCAGATTAATTTAAAAATTAGCATTAGAAATATTAAATCAGATGCATGTAATGGCACTCGCTAAACAATCTCTAAATAAATGCCCCAAAATTAAATGCTTAAGTTTCCGAAAAATGTACTCGATATCTTTCGGATATTAACTTTCCTGTATACGATTGATTTTTTCCTTCCATTTGAAATATTAATGTTGATGCAAGTTTTTAGCTATGTGATACATCAGCCAAATTTTAGAAAAGTTATTGTCAGGCAACTAGACTTCCCAGTTCTTCCAGTCCGTGGGACAATTTTCAGTGCAAATCTTTGCAACTTGATTTATTAAGTAAAAATACTTCGAATACGCGACACTCAGTTTAGTAATAGCTTCAGTATCTTTCTATTAATGATCAAGATAAAAACAACAGTTATAACTTTCAAATGAAATTTTAAAAAGATGGTAATGCATATCAATTTCGTAAGCAAAATTCCGCAAATTAATCATCTGTAGTAATAACAAATACAATTCCGAAAGATATTTCGTAACTTTTAAATCTTAAAAAATTAAATATTGCTGTATAAATTACTCTTATAAATATTAGATCATCTCCGATTTGTACTTTGGAATCGAATTCTTAGCTTGAAAAATATATAAATTTTACTGGACGAATAATATTTTTTTAAATAATTTTTTTCAAAAAAAAAAAAAAATGCTGGAGAATCATCTGAAACCCTTCCAATTCTTGGATTGCTAGGACTTATCAGAAAAATTAAATCATTTAATATTCTGGCTAAGATTTTCTGATCTATTCATAAAGGGATTGCAAAATTTAACGAAAATAGACTGATTTTTTTTTATTTCTCTTCAGATGTAAGCTATATTAGATAGTAAAAGATAACTTAGATAACACTGTTTTGATCCAGTATCTTAAACCACCTCTGTATTAAAATATACCTTACCTCTGTGTTAAAATATACCTTACCTCTGTGTTTGGTAGAAATATCGAAAGGAGTAATACATCCATTAAAATCAAAGAACGATAAATTTAAATCAGAATATATCTTTAGTTAAACATGAAATTCTATGAAGACAACTATTCGAAGGTGAAAGTATATATAAATCGACAGAGAGTTGCCACAATAAAATATTTCCGAAACTGACCATCCATGTTTGGAAGCACATATTTTCATGACGTAACATCCGTTGCGCTTTCCTTTCGCGCATGTGTAGAATAAGTAAACATAAGATTATGCATTTAAACGGAGTGATAAAGGGAAGTAGCAACATTATCGTAGATAAGTTATTGTTCAGAAACTTTAACCTTTCGTAATATATGACTAATCTTGTGTGCATGACACCTTATTTTCTAAATTAGGTTGTTTTTTTTAATTTGGAATGTTGCGCAGTGCCATAAATAAATCGAGTGGGTTAAACCTTTTGAAGTTTAATCAGTATCGAAGCATGTCTCAAGGAAAGTTAACTGGCAAAGTGGCTGTTGTTACAGCTTCGACAGAAGGAATTGGTTTTGCAATCGCCAAACGTTTGGCGAATGATGGTGCATCAGTTGTTATAAGCAGCAGAAAAAAAGACAATGTAGAAAAAGCGGTTTCGGAAATAAGATCAATCTCTGACAAAGTTGCTGGGATACCTTGCCATGTAGGAAAGGGTGAAGATAGGAAATTACTGCTCGATTTCGCTGTTGCGAAATTTGGAGGAATTGATTTTTTAGTCAGCAATGCTGCTGTAAACCCTGTGATGTGTCAAATCTTGGACACTCCTGAGGAAGCTTGGGATAAGATATTTGACACGAATGTAAAAGCAGCCTTTCTGTTGACTCAAGCAGCAGTGCCTTTGATTGAAAAAAGAGGAGGAGGTGCCATTGTGTATGTATCTTCAATTGCAGCTTTCAAACCTATGGAAATTATTGGTGCCTATTCTGTAAGTAAAACAACTTTGCTCGGGCTGACTAAAGCTGTTGCTGCACAGTGTAGTTCAATGAACATTAGAGTGAACTGTCTCTGTCCTGGACTTATTGAAACAAAATTTAGCGGTGGTCTCACGAACAGTGAAGAATCTAGAGAGATTGCTTTTGCGAACATTCCAATGCGAAGAATTGGGCAACCAGATGAGTGTGCAGGCATAGTCTCCTTTTTATGCTCAGATGATGCATCTTATGTTACTGGAGAGAACTTTGTTGTGGCAGGAGGCTATTTTTCAAGATTATAAATGCCAATTTATATATTTACTTGCTTATAAGGATAATGGAATTTTTAATTACATTTATATGTAAGATTTGGTGGTGTTTATCAGTTAGGAATTGGAAATCTATATTTTGGAAATATTTTATTTTGATGCTGTTTAAAATCTTATGTTGAATTCTAAATAATGATTAAAAACACACGGGATATTGACGTATGTTACTTGGGCTGATGCACGTTAAATCTGTTCGGGGCCCAAAGTCCTCCTGTTGGGGTGGTGTGGATGTTAGGAGAGGGGGTGCCAGCTCAGGTGTCGTCCTCGTCACTTGACCGTGGTTCAAAATTACGAGGTCCGTCGCCAATAGCCCTCGTGTTGCTTCTAGTGCGACGTTAATAAAAACTAAACTAAACTAAGATAGACGTATGTTACTTAGCTATGAGATTTTTAATGAGAATTTAAAATATATATATTGTATGAATATTTATAATTTTTTGTTACGTTATTACTTATTTGATTTTATGACTTTTATTCCTGTTTATTTTTAATGAAATTGATGATTTATCGAAAGTTGTATTTATCGATGTAATGAATTGGATAAAATCTACAAATCCAAAGTGTTAAAGATTTGGGGGGAGAGAAGTATTTGTATAATATCTTATACCACTTATATAGAGGAAAACTGATTTTTAGAATCATTTAAAATAAAATAAAGGAAAGCTAATATGCTTTAAGGAAAGATTTAAAATTTCTGGTCAAAATTTAAATATTGAAAAATAACATGTTTTTAATATTTTGACATTGACAGAAAGTTTATTTTTTTTAAAAAAAAAGGAAAGAAAATGTACTGCAAGATCTAAAAAAAATCTTAAATTTGAACAATTTAAACTAATCAGGATAACTTAATTTGTGACAAAAATGACCTTCATAACTTTCACAATTGCATTTTTGTTTACCAGATTATAAACTTAAATACTAAGTAGATAAATGTTTTTATCTAGTTTTCAGTACTAAAATATGATATATATGTGTGTATATAGATAGTTCTTTATACAAGACTTGTTAATTTTTGGAGAAAATTCAGTTGAATTTTACTATCAAATAATTTACTTAGTATGTCATTATTTGTATTTTTAAGCAATGAAATTCGCTTAAAAAACATTTCGTGTATGTAATACTTGCAAGTTATCTATGTTTTAAAAGAAATTTAGTAGTTTGACATATCTATTAGATATTTGAATTTTTTTTTTATTATTATTAAAAGTGTATTTTATATAAAAGTTTGCATGGTGAAATAAAAATTACTTGTTAAAGATATTTAATAAATTTTATATTTCTAAGCTTATTTTGTTGGTAGAAATCAGATTTAACTATCTTTGGTTCACTTTTCTTGCTATTACAAATTATTTGTATTAAAATATTCATTACTTATTTTTACAATTGATAATTATAGGTATATTTTATCAAATTACCCAAATAAAATTAAAAGAAATTTTTACAATAATAAAAATATAAAATCTTCAGTTTAATTTTATTAAAATCATTAGGTGTATTATATATAATCCTTCATAACTTGATCAGGAAAAATTCATGTTGGAACATAAGTCTCCTACTTGTACATTCATCGCGAATAGCTTTTATTCTGATGCGAAAAACTATGTAAAATATTTTTATAATCTTAAAAATATCAATTACTGTAAGATTATTAGCTCCCAATGGCACAAAAAAAAGCTAATTTTTCATTTATAAAATATGCCTAAAAGAAATTAAGTTTTAAGACCTCATAGAGTTTAAGAAATGTTCAATGAACTCCACAAATAAAAAAATGGCTATTTCAATATGTTGTCATAATATAAAAAACATTTCACTTAAATTACTTTCAATTTATTCATAATGTTATTTTCAAAAATAAATACCTTCTCAGGTTCTTATTTTTTGAGACAAATACAGGCATGATTCTGAGGTATTCTAAATGATCTTTTCTTTTCCCATGAGGTTCACTGTCTTTGTAAATATAATTGACATGTCCCCAAGATACCTTAGTAATCCAAATCTATTTTTAAACCACCTTTTTGTCCAACTTTTACCTTTTTAATTTTTGATATTTAGATCAAATATTGTGTTTGACCCTTGCCTTTCAATGGAGTTTTCCTTGCAAACATGGGTGATGCATTCCTGGGATACCGTAGCGATCCTTTTCTTCTTAATGTTTAAATGCACATTGTTTGGCATAGCACAGCCAGATTTGGTTCATGCACCATAAACTTCAATTTTCATTCACAATCATAAATAAGTTACATAAACGCCACATTATGTATCACTAAGAACCTTAATTTTAAAAATCATCAAAAGAGAAAATACTTGTATTCATAAAAATTTTCCCAAATAGTAATTAAATTCATTAATTTTTTGAGTTGAACTATATTCTTTTCACAAAAGTAATAGTTACACTTAGAAAGAAAATTATAAACTGATTAATTATGAGAATGTAAAATTTAAATTAGAAATATGGATTTTTTTCTAATACCTGAAAAATCTGTACATAAAAATAGTATTTATAAATTGATTTTTATACAAAAGGAAATGCCTTATAATTTTATATAATAAAACAAAGACTTTCAAAATTGAATTTTACTCTGCAATTAAAAGTGTATAAAAATTATTCTGTACTGAATAAATTATTTCAATTATAAAATAAAAAATACAATATTTATATTTAATATCAATTCTTTATTGGCTTAAATTTTCAATAAAATTTTAGATTGGTTTAGTTTTCATACTAGAAGAAACATGAGGGCTATTGGAACAAATTTTAGGGAAAAGATGTAAAATTTTATTTAAAAAAATTTCATCTATGTTAAATTATGTCACTTGTAAAGCAAAATGTAATAAAAAATTGAAATAAATACCATAGATTTATTTTCATTAATAAACTTTTATTATAAATAGAGTAAAAATATAAAGACAGATCCTATGCACTTTTATGTTTCCTCTCAATACAATATATTTATATTCACTAAAAGAATAAAAAAAAATCACAACTAAATGTATGTGGTTGGCAAGTTCAATTACTTGGATTTTGTGGAGGAGAACTTAATAAAAGCAGTGCATCTTACTAAATAGTTTCTAAAGCTTTAAATTATTAATATGTATATATATATATAGAGAGAGAGCATATTTTAGTTTATTTAACATGAACTATAGTCATCAGCTGAATGTTTTAAAAATTATATAAATATTGAACACAAAAAATTTTAATTAATGAAGGCATATAAATAAAATGTATGATTTTTTTAAAAAATATTTGGATTCTCCTTTTGGTAATATCTTAAATATGCTGTATATTCTGAATGCAAAATTATATAGAAATATTCATAATGAACATAATTTTAAGTATAGAAAAAAAATGCTTATTAAATACTACTTAACTTGTATTTTCAAGAACGGAAGACTCGTTTTGAAAAGTAAAAAAAAAAAAAATGAAGAGAGAAAGATTTGCTGATTAATTTTTTTTTTTCTTTTTACATCTAAATTATAAATATACAGTTTTGTACAATTTCTTCAACTGTTACACATATATTATTTTTATAAAAAATTATTTAAAATACAAACTAACCCTTGTATTTTAAATACCTTTACAATTGATTTTGACTATCACAGACTGTAATTCACAATAAATGTTGCAAAAAATACAGATAAATCATTGAATAACAGTAAAATAAAATTTGCTTTTTAAATCAACTCTCGCGATAGAGCTAATAATAGCTTTATGGTTTTGAAATATTTAATATTATATATCCTCAAAATTGAAAAAAAAAATTATATGTTTCATAAAGTGACCAAAAACACGTCTCTATTGGTCTATTATCACAAGGGTACACTGCACTATTTTACAAAATTTGGCACTTTTAATTGAATATCAATTACAGAGATCATAATTAAAAGTAATTCAATAAAACATCAATTGAGGAGAAAAGAGTTGAAGTAAATATTATATATAGATGTTAACAAACACATAAAAAACATTTTGTTACAGATAAAAATACAAGAATTTAATCTCAATCTTAAGTACATACAGCTTATGCTTGTGACATTTTATTGATTATATTGCAATCAAAGCAAACTAAGTTGATCAAATTTTATTTATCATAATGAAAAACATAAAGCAAGCCTGAAGTAAATTGTTGACCTTTCAAGCACAAAAACTGGAATGTTAAAATCAATAAAACAAGTGTTTGTAATTCATATATTTAACTAAAATGTATAAATTACAATTTACAAATATACAAAATAATGTCTCAATATATATATAACAGTTTAAATTTTGATAATTATGAGATTTTTCATGACTATTTTTTACACATTTAACTTCCCTTTTGACTATGGTAATTAGAAATAAAAGAACTGCTAAGGTTTTTATTTAAAAGATATGTAATTTTATGTAACAATTTATATTTATTTTAGCATGACTATTAATAGACATTAATTTCAAACAAAAGAAAATATTTTTAAAAAAGGCCATGGATAAGATTTAAAAAAAAAAAAAAAATGGTGTTCAATATATAAAAATAAATTTCTCAAAATCTTTTACTAATGACATCAGTTAGTTGTGTTAACTCTGAAAGCCAGCATTAAACTTCCTGCAAATAACTAGAAGCCTTTGAATTTTTAATAAAATTGACAAATTTTTCTATTTATTAGAGGAGGTAGAGGATTGAGTAAATTAAAAAGAAAATTAAATAAATATAATGGTATTTAATGATTTTATATCCAAAAAAAAACATGAACAATTTTCTAAATATCAGATTATTTAGTACTTCTTGTTTGAGTACTATTTTTCATGCTTATCTTAGATATATAATTTTTTGACATAAATCTTTTATGCATAAAAAAATTAAATGAGAAAACATAATAATTACAATAATTAAAATAATCTGGCCCATTCCTGACAGGTGTGCAGTGAATTCCTCACATGCAGGCAACAAAATTTGTGAGGAAGGGCTTATTTCAGTTAGTATCCTATATATATATATATAAGTGGAAATTACAGGCAAGGTCAAATACATTATTCAATGATTTTTTTTGACCAATATAGCAAACATAATAGACTACTATTATCACTTATGATAAAAAAAATTTCCTTTTAATTAATATTATTACATTCTACGCTTGCCTCATTGTTAGAAAACCATTAAAAGTCACAGGATGACATCTGCATCCATAATGAATAATGCAATCTGATTAAAAATAACTTTTTAATTAACACAAGTGTTTTACATTGCAAATACCTCGTTCATTTTGCGTAACTTTAAAAATGATATTTTTCCAAACATTAGTTTTTGTTTTTATAGTTTGTTTTGATGTACTGCAAATATATCCCTTGTTTATTTTGCCCAACATAAATAATTAAAATTAGGTACACATAATATGTTTTATGCATTTTAAAATTATATGTGAGCAAACAAAAAAAAACTGCATACAGGCACTCAACCCTCCCGGAATGGTCCAGGAAATAATAGTCAAAATTGTACCAATAAGACTAATGTGACAAAAAATAAACAATCCATTCCAAAATAGGATAATGTCACAATAAAATAAAATTATTAAAAATGCATTTAAAGGTATTTCATAAGTTACAAAACACATATTCAATACAACAATACTCGAATAATATAAAGATAAAAATAGGCACTAAAAATTATAATATTCATTATGCACATTACCATTAATAACAACATTGTGCTTCTTCATAATTTTCTTTATCACAGGTAAATTCTTTTTCAAGGCATATAATACAAACATTTTTATTATTTGATACCTTGTTTTAAAATAAATATGAAATTATAGAATAAAAATTACAGCAATAAATTCTGAGTAAAACTTGTAACGTGACATATATTAAGGCAAGATTTCTTAAGTAGGAAGAAACAAAAATGATTCATTTTAAGTTAAAAATAATCATGATCAAAATAAATAGTTTCATCTGGGAAATTCCAAAAAAATAAAAAAAAATTGCAATATATTCAGATGTAATTATCTATTTGAAATACTTGAAAAAAAAGGATTACAGAACAAATGCAGGACTTCACAAGACCAAAATACAAAAGACATACATTGAATTAAAAATACATTACCTGTTAATGATTAATACTACAAGTTATACATGAAGCTTTAACATTCACCAATGGACGGAATTCAGTATATCTTAACATAGCATATATCATTTTTTTACTCATGAACAATATTTTATATAAACATTGTTATATTTACAGTATTTACTTTGATAATTAAGTACTAAAAATAGAAATAACCATGATAAATATATTTGAAGCATTATTCATCTTCCATAGCTTCTATCTCAATGTAATTTTACATAGATTGTGACCAAACATTTTAAATGTCAACATAAGATGACCAAACATTTTAAATGTCAACATAAGATATAAAACATAATGGCTTATTTCCTTTAAAAGAGGTATTTAGAAAAGGAAGAAAAAAAAAATTTTAGACAATGAATTACTCAAAATTATACTTAAATAATTTTACAGAAGTTTATCATTTTATTTTTTTTAATTTAATAACAGACCCACATCTATAACTAGTCAAAAAGTTACAATCTTATTAAGTAGAATCTAACCTTAGAATGGCTTAAATAGTACCTATAACTTACTTTAAATGCCACACTAATCATATACAACATCTAAAAATGAGAATTTACAATGAAAAATGTTTAATAAAAATTTTATACTTTTAACATAATTTCATATGCTTTAAATTTTCAACAGTAAAGTGAGTTAAACCAATTTTTTTAAATACATTGTTACATATACAGTATCATACCATATATGATAAAAATATTTAATTTCTTTAAAGCTTTTGTGGACAATAATGTCATTTTATAAGAATTATAAAAAATGTTTATCTAATAGGAAATTTCCAAAGATGGATTAATAATAACAAAGAAAACTAATAAATTTCAGTATAAATATGTTATTTCATTATGGATATCTATCCAAAAAATAACAAACCCAGTTAAATTAAACATGAATCACCCAGTATTTTTAAAATTTGAAAACAGAAATAAATCAATTCTTTTAAGTATTTGTATATTGTTCATTTAAATACCTGGAAGAACAATAGAACTATTTTATGAAATATCTTCTAGCTCAAATGACATGCGATTTCAATTACTAGTTTAAAAAAATATATTTTTTAAAAATAACCAAATGTGATAAAATATACACATACAATCATACAAAGAATAATTCTAAATTAATACTTTTTTTTTCAAAAGGAAAAAAAATAAATACATTTGCAGGATAATACACAATTCAAGTAAATACAATATTCATCGCTACCAGAACACAAGTAAAGGAAATTTCAAATCCAACAATATTTGGAGTAAGTAGATGAGCGAGATTTCAGCTCCATTACGTTGTACAATATTATTCAAGAAAAAAAAAATTTCTTCAGATTTAAACAGAAATATACAAGTATAAAAATAAAAGCATTTACCTCCCGAAATTGTTGATCAATATACATATGTTAATAAAGTAAGTTTTGTTCCAATAAGTTTTTAATAAAATACTGAATATTTCTTTTTTTATCTTTATGGTACATGAATGATAAAATCCCATGTATCTTTCCAACGTAACTGTAAAACTTGTTGAGTAGATAATGGATATGTTCCATAACAAAATGAAACAAAGGCTCTAAAAGTATACAAGACAATTGCAATCCAAATAACAATCCCAATGATAAACATGTGTCGAAGTATACTCTGTATAAAACTGTATTTAACAAGGCTGAAAAAAATAAGTTTGTTAATTTGATACAATTATTTTTTCAACATTAAAGAAAAACATTTTTTAAACACTTATTTGGAAGGCAAAGAAAAGAATTAAATGACTCACAAATAATACTTAAAATATCGAGTTTTATTTATTTTAATAAGAACTAGTAGTATGATATGAAAACAAAACCATTTAAAATGTATCAGTTTAATGTATGAATTTTAAAAAGGTGTAAACAAATATCCGACTGAAGAATGTAAATAATTTAATAGTTTTTATAATTAAACATTTATTAATTAAGTTATAATTTATGAATTCAGAATCAGATGTCAAACATACCAAAAACCTTTGGGGGACATGACCTCATAAATAAAACTGACTCAGTGTCTTTATTTACAGGGCAACTAATTAGATTTTGCTATTATTTACATCCTAAATGTATAAATATACTAATATTGTATTAGTTATATCTCCTATCTAGAAAACTACATTGCATTTGAATGTTTAAAAACATTAACAGTCTGCACATTTTTTCAAAAATAAAGCTTGCATTTCTAATGTACTAGAATATTTAAATTTAAATAAAAGTTGCATATATATTTATACACTACTTTAAATATTAGTTAATATGCTGGAAAGAAGTATAAATGTTACTGTTATATACTGTTGATTATTTTTCAATATAGTTTACTTCCTTAGCAATTTTGTTTTATACATATATATAAAAAGAAAGGCTCTCATGAGATAAGAAATTAATCTGATAAGGAGTCTGACCTTTTTTGTTTGTTTGTTTGTTTTAAGAGGGTTCATGAAACAAAACAAAAAAATTATTATTACGATTCCTTTACATCAATAGTTTTTGATGAAGTATATATTAAATTATACATATTTTTATTTTAACATTCTGTACGTATACATTTTTAATTAAATTTATTTCTATACTAAATATATATTAAACAATATATATTCAATATATATCATACAATTATATTTCAATAGCAATTTTTCAGTTTTCCTCAATACAGAAAAATTCAATCATGATACCAAAACTGGGAACAAATTCAATATATTAAAGATATCCAAATGAACTTAATATTTTCTTGCATTTACTCTAATTATTAAATTTACACAACTTATAAATTTTATTTTTTAATGTTCTAGGATATAATATTTCTCCATCACTTTGATATAAATGTTACCAAAAATTTTGTCAAGATATTCCAATAATCTTTGTATTTATCTTTAAAAAAAGCCTTCTAAAACAAAAGAATATAGTATAGAGATAGTAAAAATGTTGTAAGTATTAAATATTAACAGCTCTTATATAAGAGTAATTAATATCATTTTTTTCAGAGTGTCAAGAAATAAATAAATCCCCTTTTAAAATTTTAGCACTTGAAAAGCATTCGTAAAATCCTACCCTTAAAATATTTCACTCATTCTGAGGAGCTAGTGACGAACATTACAAAAACACTATTATACACAAAATTCAGTTACACATTGAAACATTTAATTCATACAGGTTCTACATTCAGGAAATTTGCTGCAATTTTAATAGTCATTTTACATATTTAACATTCATTTTAGGTAGAAATAAGGAAAATTGAGCTGTGTCTCAAAAGAAATATTTGAAAGTAATATAATTTTATAGACCAAATTATAAATTTATAACCGAAATACTTACCTAACTAGACAACTGATATGTTCTATCAAGGTTACCAAAAGCAACAATTTAAAAAAGTAGGCTGGCAAATAATGGTGAAGAAATAATGTCCGATCAACAAAAAAATAAGGAATGAAATGCAAGAGATATCCCACGAAGCAAACTTTTCCAGCAACACAAAATTTATTCCAGATATCTGCAGTGAAAAAAAATTAAATACAATAAATGAGTTTTTAAACATATTATAATTTAATTTTACATGGAGGAAAAATACCCTAATCATTGTCTTTACCTTCTGGGATGTCATAACATTGCCTCCGACGCCGCATTATGTAAAAGACAAAGACACTTGAGTATAGAGCCAATGCAAAAGTTGCAATGTACCAAATAGCTATGTTACCAAGAAGATGTATCTGAGCCTGGTTGGGAAGAAATGAAATTTTCTAAATATGGATAATTATATAAAAATTGGATCAAAATTATTTAACTACTATGCAATTTTTAAATTTATACATATGAAATTTTGTAAGTTGATAGGTTATGATTAAAAGTTTTGAAATTCAAAGTTTGGGAATTATGTTTCCTATATTTACTTCATACTAAAACCTTGCAAATTGTGAATTTTTTTTTTTCAAATATGGCATTTGCATTCAGGTTATTACAATCTCACCATCAAATGTCCTTAAAATATATAAGCATGGTTTTTAGTTCACAAATGAATATAATAAGCAAGTCTTGAATTGATACTAACTAAATTTTTTTCCTACCCTGGTTTAAAAAAAAAGCTTATATTAAAGATTATTCTGCTAATTAGGATAATTAAGAAAAATAATTTTCTTCTGCAACAACTATTAACATTGCATTAGAAGCAACATGAGGCCTACTGGTGACAGACCTCAAAATTTTGAATCTCGGCCAAGTGACAAGGTGAGCTGGCATTCCCTTCTCATAACTTCCCCCATCATGCCAATGGGAAGACTTTTGAACCTCAACAGATTTAACATGCATCAGCTCCAGCTAAATGGTGAGTCTTTAGTCATATCAAAGCTTAAACCCATGACTCAATGAAAACCACCAACCACGAATTCGCGACCATGACCACTAAGCTACTGTGGCCACCCTGATACTCTGAAATTTGAATCTAAAAAAAAATGTCAATAAAAGAATTACAATTTTACGCAAAAAAATGATGTACAAAAATTAAATTTAAAACATAGATAAAGGTAAAATACTTACATTACTATGGGGACTAACCCAATAAGCAATACCACGAGTCAAGAATAACCAATCAGCGGCAGTGGAACTGTAAATGTGATCTTGTACATTCTCACTATTGGTAGTAAACATCTTGTACTAAGAAGAAAATAATGAATTTATTATAAATTATAACTATTTATAAAATCACAACAAAAATTTTCAGTTAAATTCTGGGGTTATTTTTCAAATATTACAAAAGAACATCAAGGCACTAACTTGTAATTCCCACATTTTTTCGAAAAAAGTTAGCTTTGTAGGTTGAAGAGGCACAAATTCTGCCATTCCCATATCACGTTCTCGTTCCTTTTGGTCTGCCTCTAATTTTTAAAAATACATGATTTAAATTTACTAATCTAAACTAATTTCCTGTCATGTTAAATACAGAATTGAAAGTCTAAAATTACAATGACTGAACACAAAGAAGTAAGACAAAAAATATGTCACATAAAAATGCCTCTGATAAATTAAAAATAAATTACTTTTAGTGTAGCGATGTTCTTCTACATTCCAAATAGTATCATCTTGGTTAATTAAGCGATCAGTGACCATTTCGTGTTGGTTAAAACCCCATTCAGGTAACTGCTTTCCACTAAACTGTAACAAAAAAGGTATATATATGTTTACTTTTATTATAGAATTACTAGAAAAGAAAAGGCTAACCATATTATTTATGGTATTACATGATATTTTTGAGATAAAATACAAATAAATTATTTTATTTTTTTAAAAAAAAAATTTCATTTACACTACTAACATTAAGATTATTGAATCTGAATAAAAATATACAAATTAAACAGAAAACTTAGCATGAATATAGAAATAAAACATTTTGGTAAAAAATTTGAATAAGCTTTTTAAGACAATGGGCGAGTTGTTCATCTTGTATTAAAATAATAGAAATATAGTAATTAATATTGCAAAAGCTAAACTAATAAAATTGTAATAATAAGAAATAAAATTAAAAAAATAATTGAAAACTACAGTCAAGCCATGTAACTTGAGCGATTGTTACAGTTCTTTATCTGTAATACATACCATATATATATATATGTAGAATACACAAAATTTTCAATAAGAATTTTGCTTAATAATCTCAATTCAACCAAATCTTTTATAAAATAATTTAATGGTTGTTGAGAAATTAGACCATATGAATTTAAGTGTGCACTGATGATTATATGGAAAAAACAGTTTGGTGAAGTTTTGTTAACATTGCACTAGAAGCAACACGAGAGCTAATGGTGACTGCTAATTTTGAACCTTGGTCAAGTGATATGGACGACACCTGAGCTGGTAATTTCCATAATTTCCTTTCCTAATTTCCACACCATACCAAAGGGAGAACTTGTGTAAGAAGACCAGATGTCCCGCTTTTTCCCATGTCCTATGGGGTTTTAAAAAAGTCCCAATGTTTAGAAAGAATACACGACAAGCAAGAGAGCAGCTTGAGAACGGGAAGGGAAAATACGGTTTTTGAACTTCCATGTAGCTATTTCACCAGGATGTAAGCTTTATATTATTTTTTGTAAATTTTATAATGTTAAACTTTAATAATAAAAAAAATTGTTGAGAACTGATTATCAAAGCTCGCCTTTATCAGTTGCTAGAATATGACCCTAATTGTGTGGACTTAATGAATAGTTGCATTTTTCAGCATTGACAGCAACAAAAACATTTTGTAGCTGTAAAATGAAGAGAGAACACTTTGTACACTTCTACATATTTTATTCTTATGGCGACATGTTCTGCTAGAGATCTAGCATCATTTGGAACACTGTTGTAAAGGAATTACATCGTACACAAAAATTGGAAATGTTGGGGAATTTTAGAGAGAAGGATTCGGATGTAAGGAGATTGTTGGTCGTCCTCAAAGTAATGCCTTCGCATATTGAGTTTTGTAACTGTCTCTCATACAATACACATTGCACTGCCTGTTAGTGCTAGTTAAACAAGTTATGTCAACAAATCAGCTATTCAGATGATTTAGATACGTAATTTATTTAGGTACCAAAGGTAGGCATTTTTTAGGTACTAAATTTTTAATCAAGAACCCACCCACACACCCCATCAATGGTGTCCCGAATGTTAAAATCTGGTCACCTTAGACTTGGGGCCTCAACAGATTTAAAGTTGCATCAGGCCTGACTACACAGTGGATCAAGGCTTGAGCCCCAAACTCAACAAAAATCACTGACCGTGAGTCCAAGACAATGACCACTAGGCTAACACAGCCATGGCATGAACAGAATTTAAAATGCAAAATCAAAGTTAAAGAAGCATTTAACATACATCCAATCCTAGGGGAATTTTTAAATTTTACATTTTTAAGTTTGCATGCAAGATTATATATATAATAAAATGAAACTTAATTATAAGCTTTAAAACTATGTTATTTTTCATATAAAATGGAGAGGAGGGGGGAAATGATTAAAAGAGTTTTTATCCTCCAAAACTATTATTAACAGAGTACTCCCAATATAATCTAAAACTTCTCTATTCTGGCTCTGCCAGTAATCTAGCATTTTTATAAAGGTTGACAAGCCAAAGAAAATTATTTTATGCCTTCTATATTAATGGAATAATGTTGGCTAAACACAAAACAGAATATTCTTTGTAGTTTAGGTTATTTCACATGTTTGACACTTTATTTGCATATACATTGTATAAAAGCAAATTGTATAATACAAAATTTTTGTTCCTTAAAAGCATTATTTTTAGTGTTTTTTCAGGATTCTGGCAATGAACAGAATTTTTACCAAACAGAAATTTTTTGGATTATTCATCTAATTTTATATAATTAGTTGATACTTTCTGAATTTTGATTTTAATCCAAAGTCAACACATATGAATGTGATAACTTTTTTCAAATATACATTTAATTTTAAGAATAGATTTTTTGAAAAACATTAATATTAAAGCACACTTTTTTTGCGAATATCTATAATAATAAACCTTATTTCAGATTTTCAAACAGCACAGTACATTTTTTCAAGGGTGTAAATTTATAAATTTTAATTCTAATTTCAGAAATTAATGTAAATATTAAGTTGTTTACCTTTAGAGCTTGTCCAGAAGAAGTATGGATGAAACGCACATGGGAATGTATTGTATGCCATACATCGCCTTCTGTGTCTCTGTTTAAAACTTCCTATAAAAAAACATGAAACATATTTGAAACAATAATAGAATATATCATAAACACTTAACAGTAGCAAAAATCTATTTGATTTAAAATATTTATTAAGAAATAGTCAGATAAAATATTTGATAATCTACAACAAAATCCAAAAATTTTGCATGTATGAAATATAAATGTTCTACTTCTAGAGTGCAAATATATATATATATATATATAACTTATTAATAAATTCAATTTTACTAACAAAAATTATGAATATTCATATCAGAAACAAAATGAAATTAATGGCATACTTATATTTAAAGTTTTACATTATATGATTTTTGAATAATGTAAAATTTTAATTTAAACGCAAATCTATATATTCTTATCAAAATATTAATTAATATTTACATTAATATGGCTCAAAAATTATATCTATTAGCTGTGAAAGCTTTAAAAAAAATTATTAATTAAATCATATATTAATAAAATTGACTAAAAGTATGAATTAACTTGAAATATGAATAACACATTCATAATGATTTGAATCAATCTATTACAACTTAAGAAATATGAAATTTATTCATCATATTATACATAAGTTTAAAAAAACTTTCTGAGAAATAATTTTAATACAAATGGAAAACCATCAAAAATCAATTTATTCCTCAATTTCAAACATTATAGAATCAACAATACTTTTCAAACACAATAAAACTCTTGGAAAAATCCAAGAGAGAGAGCTGTTTGATTTAATGTACTCAGAATAATCCAATGAAAAATAATTATGGCAAAGTATATTCCTTTACATACAGATAAAAATAAAAATAAAAAATATGAATTATTAATTACCTCAAATAAATTAGACATATAAAATAATTATTGATTAAGAAAAATAAAATCCTTAGAATAAAATTCTATAAATTGCTTTATAATATTTGAATTTCAAGTAAGCTTTAAGAAAATATTTAAAATCTTATGATGAGAATCACACTGACAATTTATATCATATTTGTTAAAATTAATGTACACAGAACAAATTACTAATGAAAAATATGTCTAAGTAATAACTCACTCACATTAAATTGTTTTTTTTTTAATTACATCTAGTTTATTTAGAAATATACTTTCTAGATCATTTCGATTATTTCCTTCTATTTCGCAAATTTCAGAGTTCTTTTACATTAATAAAATAACTGGATTTTTATTGAAGATAATTAAAAAAATACTTAATTTTCTAATTTAAATCCTTATTTTCTAGTTATTACAATAATTTTCTATTATCATAACTAAGTTAATAATCTTAGTTATCATTAACCTAGTTATGATTATTTTTATAAGGGATGCACTTTTAAAACAAAACAAAGAAAAAAAATTCTACTCTCAATTCAAACAAAAGAATAACAAATAACTATAAAGGATAACCTACCACTTTCCACAGATCTTGTGCAGGGAAAGAGATATTATAATCAATATAGCAAGATACTTCTTGGTTTTGAGGTGACATAGGAGCAGCAACATCATGACTGAAAAAAAATTTAGAATTATATAACAGATAGGAAATGCATTAATTTAAAATAGGAACTTTTATCAAATCACAAACAAAATATAGGTTTACACAGAATTCTTTATTTTCAATGGTGAAATATTCATAATCCAGCAATTTAAATTTTAGCAGCTTGAGCATATCTTAAAATAATAATACTATACAAAGTTATATAAATAATAAAATAATACTCAAAGCAATATAAAATATAAAAAAAAATAGTATGTGATTATAAGACATTTTTAGTTTGTTGCATACTTTAGCTCAATTCAGGGGAAAGAGATGAGCAGAAAAGTCTATATCTGTTAAGCATAATATTCTACAACTAAGAAAATATTCATGCACAATTAAATTATAAAATTATAGAATTATAAAATTATACAATTTTTATATAAAATTTCAATGGCAAAATGTTGAGTTCACTTAAAAATGAGAAAATAGATCTAACTTTTCACTGTCAAGCAGTATTTCAAAAATTATCTTTTGCAAATTATGAAATTTCTTCTTGAATTCTTTTAGATTTCTTATTGGTGAATTATTCAAACAAAAAGGAGCAAAAATAATTTAGCAAAATACACATTATTTCAAGAAAAGATCAAGAGCAAAAATAAAAAGATTTAGGACAGTAATAATTTATCCAGGTGTTTTCAATTATAATAATTTATATTAAACTCTTGATGCAGAACATTCTTTAATGCATTCAATGGTTTTGGAACATTCTATAATTTAGCCCCAACTTAAACAATTCACTTTCAGATTTTTTTCATGTGTATTCAGGTTAAGTTCATCTTGTGGTTTCACAAACAAGGAGCTCACTTTCAGAAGGTAGAATCAGATTAAAAGGCAGCAATGAAAAAATGATGCTGAAATCTTGTAGGAACAAGCTTCCAATTCATTTATAAAACTTCTTAAATCTAACACACAAAAAATTGGCAGAACTTATAAATCTGGAATAAATTGAAATGATTTTTCCGAGCTATCGAAATCATGGAAGCAATGTGATACTAGATAGTTTTTTAAACAGTAACTTTTTTTTTCTCATAAAATAGTTTGTCACAACTTACTTTAACTATTGTTATAATAAATTTATTTTTCTTTCATGCTGTGTTTTTTTTTTAATCATCACAAGGATATTCAATTAAATTAATGTTCAGAGTCTGAATTTATATCTTTTTGCATTTTACCAGAGCAACAATTTTTTTTAAAAAAAAATATATTTAACAATTTATATAAATAGAAACTTAAAATATTTCAGATATGAAATTACATCATACAAAAAGTTTTCATCTTCTAACAAAAATTAAAGTTGCTGAATGAATATTGCTCAGTCACATAAAAAAAAAAAACTCTTTGTATACAATATACAATATCAATTTATGTAGCTTATTTTTTATCTTATTATGCAAAAAATAGTGTAACATTCCAAGTCATTATTAAAACTCAGTTTTATAACAGAATAATCATAACAACATATTTCTTACAAAAGGTAAGCTACAATAAAAAAAATGAATATAAAAAATAAAGCACAAGAAAATCTAGTATCTACTTTAGGAGATTCAGTCTCTTATCAATATTTACAAAAAAAAAATCAAAAGATTGTAATTTTATCCACTTAACAAATTCATCCATTTGTACAAAATCTTCTCATGTAGAATCAATTGCAATTAGTAAAGAAAATTCATAACATATTAGATTTTCAATTCACCTATTAAGTGGACGACTTGTCATGCCATGAATGATCTGTACTATATCTCCATGTTTGATTTTGTCAATTGGATCGGAAACCACCAAATCAGGCCTGATAAAAATAAAGGTAATTTAATTTTTTTTAAAAAAAATGAGTAACACCAGCATAACACTTAAACAGTTACTTGTCATCAATGAAAATGATTTTATTATTTAAAAAAAAATGTAACAAGGAAACTAAAATTACACATCAGGACGCTTGACAATCCACCAGTTATTGACATCTTTGAAGCTATAACATGTTACCTGTAAAAGAAAAACAAGCAAAAATTATAAAAGTTGCTAAAAATTTATAAATTTAATAAAAACTCTATAATTTCATATTTTTAATTAACTCTTAAAAGAAAAATACAATAATTGATTTGAATGTTTCAAATATTGAGCATGATTTATGCATTTACTTGAACTAAAATTACTGATTTAAAATGCATAAGGTACACTTAATATGTTCATATCTGTACTCCCTCCCCCTTCCCTCAATTACTTGTTAATATTAATCAAACAATAGTTGAATTATGAAGAAAGAAACATATATATCACATAAAAAATATAATTATGAAATGAAAAAATGACTCAGATTTAAATATGATTTTAATATGTGAAGAGCATACCTGTCATTTGTATACAACAAAGTAAAAAAAAACAGTAACTTTCCAGACTTAAAATTTCTTAAAAGGTAATATAAGGAATAAAATTTAAAATTTTGAAAATGAAATATTTTTTTTTAGATGAGCATCACTACATTAACTTATTTTAAATAAAATTAAATATTCATCAAGCCATTTGTTAAAGAGTAAAAAACAACAAATTATAAGAGTTAGAAAAATTTAATTAAAGTCAGAAAAATAAATTCAAAAGGAAAAAATATATATATTATATATATTTTAACTTAAATTCAAGAGATCAGGAATAAAATGCCTTTATAATGTAAGAGATCACTGTAAAACTCTTCAACTGATACCATCGAGATGAAATATTTGCGAAAAAGATATTTCAAAATTACTAAGCTTTAAGATATTACTAATTCTGAAAGGGATACTGAATAATCTTTTTTTGAACAGAGGGCATAACATAAATAGAAAAATTATTAAATTATTCCTATAAATTTACTAGCAGTTCATCTTAAATAATACTTTTAACACAGTATGTATACAGAAAACCATATATAAATTCTGTACAACTCCTTTTTAATATCCAAAGAGCTTGTTACATCAATGAATTCAAATTTAATCAGTAAGAAAAAATTACACAATTTAATTTTTATGCAAAATTTCCAATGTTCAAGAAGGTAAATTAAATTTTAATTCTTCACACACAGCATTTTAGATAAATAATTCAAAAGTAGACATTAACATAAATCATAAAAGAAAATAAATGTGTAACATACTTGCTGTTGATGGGAACTTCCTCTTTTATCTGGATAACGAAGGGGATACACATGTGGGTGAGAATGAAGCCAACAAGCTCTACCATGAGTATGGCGAAGTGTTATTTGTGAACCATGGGCAATTTCTAATGGTTGACCTTTTGTAATTGAAGCTAAACCACCCTATAAAATAGTTTTAGATCAATATTCTAAAAACAAACTATATTACATAAAAATCAGAAATTTAAATTACAAAATAGGATAATACTTTAAATTGTTAAATTAAATGCAAGTACAATTTTAGAAGATGAGTGATAAATATAAGAACACATTTCAATTGATATAATTAAATTAGAATTAAAATGCTCTTTATTTCAAAAATTATACATTCTATAAACATCATACTTCAGGACTTGTTCCTGAATTAAAGATTTTTTCAGAAACTTTTACTTTAATATATAGATATTATATAAAAAATGTATTATTGGTTTGGAAATAAAAATTCCTACCTAATATCATATTTTTGTAAAAATAACTTCTCACTATTTAGATGAGTTGCAAAAATGCAAATGTTATTTTAACAACTACCATTAAATTATTCCACACTTTTTTATTTGTAATTATTCTTATCATGTATTTATAATGAACTTATTTTAAAATTTCTACTAAATGAACATAAGACTGTTTATGAAACATATTTGACTCCTACAAAATATTTATTTCTACATACCTATATACACATTTCATACATTTTAAAATATCTTTTCATATTCATTAAAACCTATCATAATAAGAAATAAAATTTTCAATCTTCTTAAAATCATTAAAATACATTTGTAGTAGAGAATTTACAGCAAGAAGTATTTTAAAAAATATCTTACTTCTAAGCTAGCTTGAAACCCACTAGTCATGATATTATCATGAGGTCCAGCTTTCGTAAGAATATTTAGGTGGATATAAAATACCAAAAGATAAATACATGTGGGTATGATGAATACTGCTACAAATCTTACAAACAAATGAACCAAGAGTGTCACCTGAAACAATTAAGAGTATTTACTGAATATGTTCCGATTATAATGATGAAAAAGTTTATGAATAGATTAAAAATTCGAAAACATATCATAATAATAATTGGCTAACTGTGAAAATAGCTTTGCATAATCTAGAAACACTGAATAAATTAGATTACAAAATTTGTATTATAAAAAAAATTGCTTTTTTTGGTTCTTTAAAAAAAAATTTAATGTACTATGATGTTTTATATTGCATAAGGCACACAAATTTTCATACAACTACAATAGAATAAAACTATGACAACCAAATAAAATACAGATATAAACTTCTTAACAGATTAACTTTACAATTATTAGTTTAAATATTTTATTATACATAAGATTATCAAAATAATGCAAATTAAATTAGAAACAAATCATTTGAAAAATTACTTTAATTCCTTTTTTATGTCATTATATGAGTATTTCATTCATTTTTCTAGAAAATATTTTAATGTTCTTCAACACCATATGTGATTTATTACTAAAATGATATGAAAGATAACTACACATCAAGAAATTTAATAAGTTTCTGTTAAATTCATGCAATACAATTGTATTGTAATTTTTACAAATTATGTATCATACTTTAAAAATCATTAAAACTGACTTACAACACTGAGACTGGCATCAGATATCATTTTCCAATAATCAGAAATGAGTAGGCCAATTACTAAAAGTGCTGAAAAAATCCCCGAGTATTTGACACTAAAATGAAATAAAAGTATTAATGAAAGAATATTATTAATCACATAACAGTTTAGTATTAGGAGTCTGACATACCATATTGCACAGGTTAGAGAAACACTGCAGGTAATTAACCAGGTCCACCATTCCGTGCTAAAGGGCCTGTAATTAACAACAAAAACTATCAAATAGAAGATAATTTTGAGAAAATATATTTTTATTTTCAATAAAATAATATATCCAATAAGGCTGCATTACATTTTAAGTAATAACTAAAATTTTCCGACATAAATTTCAATTGCTTCACTAAAATATGATCATAAAATAAGAAAAAAATTTTTCAAATTTTTTTTTTTTTTTTTTTGTATAAAGTAATACAATTAAAAAAAAAAATTAAGAATTCAAATAAAAGAATCAAATAATTAATGAGGATATACTTACTTGGAAACTTTTCTGAACTTTAAGTAAGCAAGCAGTCCAAATGCAGAAAACCAAATAAGTATACTTTCCATTAAAATAAAACGAGATTGAGTCAAATATGCATTCTCTAAAAAATATATATATACATTGTTTCAATAAGAATAAATAAAATTTCACAAAAAATGATTTTTAAAACCTCTTGATAAATAACAAACTATGAATTTTTAACAATTTTTAAGAAAGTAAGCAAAATAATCTAATAATTAACCTAAGGATATAATGAACATTTTACTGATTTTTTTTATCATGTTAAGTTACAAAGTGTTAAAAATATATATAATAAATCCCAAAATGATTAATTTTTTTAAAAAATTTTTAATGACACGGATATATACTCTTATACATAACTGACTATGGATAGTAATGGAGATAATATTGGATAGTTTCTGAGAAAATTATTTCAATACAATCAGCTGAATATATATTAATATTTCATATTCACAGAAATATATTTAATAAACTTGTATATTCAATTCTAATAATTTTAAAAAATTAAGAACCATAAGAATAGGTGTTGTCTAGGATTCATTATTTATCAAAACAAATACACTTAAAATTTCACTAATAAGTAATAATGACATGCACAATTCAGGTTACAACTTCAAATAATTTTTGTTAAATGTTTTTTATGCATAAAAAGAACACCATTTCTCAATTTTTCCTTGTGGTTATATATATATATATATATGTGCAAAAGTTAATGATGGCTCATTTGCTAATAAAATGCCTCTACAAACACACAACAAAGGAAATTCCTCTTCACGATATACTTATTTAGTTCTCTTAGGATACTCAAGTTTGGTTACAGCTACAATCATAACAATACTCTCTCTTCTCCAGTAAAACAAAAATTTAATTTACCAAGTTGGCAATGAATTTGTACTGTATTCTTAAGCCACTATATCATTCTTGCTTCATCTAAATACAAAAATTACTTAAAGATTCATTCATCAATTAATAAATTTTGGTAAAGCATTTTTTTAAGCTGAAAGGTTTTATAAAATAAGCTATTTTGCAACCCAATAAGACTACATTAAAAAAAATTAAATTAATACATCTAAAAATTTACACTATTTTACAAAATTCTCACTACACTACAAGTAGATTAATTTCTATATTCTTAAATCTGAATCAATCCCTAAACAGCAGAAATACCAGACAAGTTAAGAAGTCAATTTATAATATTTTAGAAAATACTATATACACAACATAGATGTCTTACTGTTCCACATACTTATGTAATATGCACTTAAAATTTTAATGAATAATAAGTATTTACTTTAACTGCAGTAATAAAACAATACAATAATTGGTTAAAGCATTTTTTTTTTTTTTTTTCAAAAGGAAACTGCAGATTGGCAAAATCCAGCTTTATAAAATATAACAAAGAACATAACAAAAAAAATGAATAAATAAAAGAACATTTAATGACTTAAATTGATTAAAATAAAAGATACAGTTAATTCAAAATATGAGGTTTGTATAGTTACTCTTAGGGATTAAAAGCATACATAATTTTCAGAATTGTAAGTAATGAAATGAAAACTAATGTAAATGATATCAATAACAATTTTGAATCTATAGTAAAATAAGCTAAAAAATTATAACCACTTTAACTTTTTCCTTCAGTTTCACAATTGCTATAGAAAAAGAAAAAAGTAAAGAAATCTTACCAAAAATAATTAATATGCCAGCCAACATAGCTGTCCTGCTAGTAAAACCTAATTCAATAACTAAATAATAAACTGTTGGGATAAGTAGACTGCCAAAAAATGCAGGAACAGCACGCAAAGCTCGAATAGGAACCGTCTCTGGATAATCTGAAATTTATTTAATTATGCTAATTAACAATTATAAAATAAACTTTTATATTATAAAGAAATTTATGCTCAATTTTACATTTATCTTTTCATCCTCCAAAACTTCAGAAAAACTAATAAAATTTCCTAGAAATATTTTTTTAAATAATCACAACTTATCAAAAAATTTATCTATAATTCCTTTAATGGAAATTAAATAAACATCAAAATAAAAGATATACATTGTATATTTATTTATTAGGAATCAGTCTTAAACATAAAATTTGATACTTACAAATCTGAATTTAAAAGAGAAATATACAATTATAATAATTTTAGTTACCAATTTTAAAACTATTATAATGTGAATAAAACTTCAATTTCAAATAACTATTAATATATCCTTTTCCAGCAAGATAATTTTTCTAAATATAATGATTATTATAATAGGCACTAACTTTTACAGAAAATATAATGAATACTATGGGGGGGGAGAATTGAAATTTAAAATGTAAATGCATTAAAATATATTCATATAATTATATCCTCAAAATATCCAGTTATAATCAATCTACTTACCTCCACCAATTCGATCAAACTGCGAGTTGCCATCAAATCCAGATATGTAGCCTGTAAGATTAATTTAATCAACAGTTTAATATGAAAAAAATAATTAAAATAATTTGGTGTAAATAAAGATATTTTGCAATTGATTTATCATATACAGTTAGAAGTGAAAACATTTCATTATCAACATATATAGAGTTCTAACTAACAAAAAAAAAACCCACTTGTTATTAAATGTAAAAATAATATATAACATGCAGCAGAATACATTTCAAATATCATTCACAAGATATTTTTTCCACACAATTCATAGTTATACAATTATTTTAAATTTAATCCAGCATTACAAAATGACATGATTTTTAAATGTTTTATTTAAAACCACACTGTTTTTTAATATTTTATAAAATTATATTCAAATACAAAATCCTTGTTGTCTTTATATAAAATTTCATAAAATTCTTGTAAATTTTATATAAATGTTTCAACACCTTCTGTCCTTACCTTTAAACACATTATCTTTTCTAGTATTCATGTAACAAACAATTGAAAGAAGTGGTACAGAGTTTTAAGTAAATATTTTTTTTCCCTATGTTAAATAATTTTTATAAAGTTCTACATTACTCTAAAATTAAATTTGCATTTTGTAATAAATATAAATTTAAAAATTATATTTTTAACATAATGCATATTCATCATGCATAAAAAAACCCTGATACATTCGTTCTTAAAAATAAGTCAACAGAATAGAAAACAATTTCTAAAATAATGGAAGACTTTTCAAAACTATAAATTCAATAGTACTTATATTAAACATGTAAAGCATCAACATCAAAAATGATATACTAAAATAAATTAAAAACCACAATTTTTAAGCACAAACAAAAAAAATTATAAAAATAAAGACAAAAATTCCATAACAAAGCATCATAGCCAATTTCTCATAACACAAAACAATGAAAAAATGTTATCATATACTTTTGCTTTACAACAGAAAATTAATTGAAAAATATTTCATCAAAAATAAAACTTTTTAACAGAAACTGTCATTCAATGCTGTCATTCAAATGCACTGTTTCTTCAAAATACTATGTGCTATAAAACCAAGCAATTAATTTCAAAATCAAAATTGAACAAAAACAAAAACAAAAAAAACAAAAAAAACTCACCAGCAAGTGCTACAAGTTGTTTACCAAGAGGAGGATGAGAATCAAAGAAAAATGTTCGTCTCATGTACATGCTGGCAAATTTTCCATAATGCAACTCATCAAAACTATACGAAAAACAAATTCATAAGAAAAATAAATTTCTACTTATGAATCAAAAATAAAATCAGAAATCTTCAGAAATCATAAGAAAATATATACTAATATGAATCAAAATACACATGTCTTTAAATAAGTTAACTGACACAAATCAAACCATTAATATTATTCAGTAACTAATTAACATTAATTTAGGTCGGATTCCTTTTACATGAACAATAGAAAAGGCTACTAAACCGCAAAATATTAGCTTTATTATTTTTTGAAAACAATGCATAATCGATATGCCTAACAAACTAATTTTATTGCCCAGAAGTTTTGATACCCTTAAAATCCTGATAATATGCCCCTCTTTCAACAACAAAACTAAAAGAGTAAGAAAGGGTTAATAATTTGTGTAAACCCTAATAATAACAGCATAAATTGAATACATTAACTGGAGTATTGTAGTACTCCCCTGGGTATTCTAGTTTTTGAGTTAAATTTATTTTTTTGTAAAATAGTAAAATTATGCCTAATTTCTACCATATCAGAAGAAGAAAAAATCTTAAATTTATATTTATCCTTTATCAAATCATTATTTCAATATTTCTTTGATAACTCAATGAAAATTACTAAGATATAAACTCCAAAACGAATTTTAACAATAAAAATCCAAAATATTTTATAAGAAAAAGTTTCAGGTTAACAGCGTAAAAATTATGCTAAAAAAGTGATTATAAACTGAATTTGAGAGCAAAATACAAAAAAAGGGGGGGAATTCAGGAGTCAAAAGTAAATTTAAATTAAGCTTTAAATACATGAAGATGCGAGGTTCCCTTGATTAGAACAGATATTGTTGGGATTAACAGTAAGCAATCCATAACTTATTATACTGAATTCTCTAACATAAAAAAAAAATAAATAAATAAATTAATTTCAAAAATTAATTCACAATTCTTATGTGTTACTTTCATCTAATAAATCAAGCAATTTATATAGAAAAACCCTACAGAGAAATTCAGTTTAAATAATTAAAAAGCAATTTTCATTTTGCTACATGAATAAAATTCTATTGATAATTTTCACCAAACCAGAAAATTATTGCCCAACTACAAGATATTCCTCTAGCAACTGAAAATGTTGCTAATCAATCAATATTCCCCCAATGATGGAAAGTGAAAAATCAAATATTTTTTCTCCCTGTTATTTTGCTATTTGTCATAATAACATAAGACCTATTTCACTAATTGCTACTTATTTTTATATAATACAAACAAGAATTCATCAGCTATTATCATTAACTGTTATTTCTGTTTTTTCTCATTTCAGATTTTGAAAAAATTATTAAATTTGGCACTTGCCTACTACAGAACAGAATGCAGTAGAGCAATTTAAAAGATATAGAATCTTGGCATCAAAAAATGAGAACAAATGTTTCATCATTAGTTTCTGATATAATAACAATTAACTTTTGCAAGGCAATAATAGAAAATATTGAAAGATCCACCATTTTTTACACTCATCAAAAGCTTATAAAATTAGAAAAATGAAGAACTGCAAAAATCAAACATTTCAAAGTTAACCGCTGTTATAATTTTAAGGATATGACAGCTTAAATTCACACAAGAAGTTAAAATATTACAAGGTTAGACCTAATGACAAAAACAAAGCTTCGAGAAACCACTTTTCACCACTTAAATTCATATATTACCATCTTGAATGATATTAGGGATTTTGGGATGCTGCATTGATTGCTATAAGTTCGATGGAAAAGGGATTCAATGTTCATATGGTCAATGGGCTTTTACACATGTATCAATGATTTGTATACAAACATTTTAAAATATCAGACAAGTATATTTTAAATTTTACATTCAAATAAATAAGCAACATACATTTTTCATTTTATCTATATATTTTTGTAATTTTTCAATTAAATTTCAAAAGTTTACTTACACAATACTTCGTGGTTCTTCTAATCTCCACATTCGAGTACATACAGCAAGTATAAGCATTGTAACTGCAGCTGCATCAATTTCAAAATGGAAAGATGGTGGTTTAACATCCTTATTGAAAAAGGCACTAGGTGGCTGAAGATCATCATCTGATGTGAGGTCTTGAGAAGGTGTTTTCTTTAATTTTAAGAGTAAAATGTGATATGAGTATATTAAACAAATAGGTTTTTTTAAAAAAAAAAAAAAAACTTTACATCAAATTTATATATATAAGTATTATAATTCAATTTTATATTTTGGAATCTATAACAACATTCTATTTAGGTATTTTTTAGGTACTTAGTGGTTTTGATAACAAAGAAAGCAACAAGAAAAAAAATGTGACCAAGTTCTGACGACATAATAATAAAAAAACAGCACTTTTAAATAATGGCATGTTTTCAAAAATTTAAAAAAATAAATAAATAAGATTACTTCCAGAAATATAAATTTCCACTTAAAAAGGCATTTATTTTTCAAAAAAAATTTTACATAGCAATTCCACATGGCTTCCCAATAATATAGTGTGAGTGACTGTGGATTTTAATGGCGCAAGAGCCACAGTAGGCTATGCTGCGTCAAACACTTCCCAATAATATAAATTTCATATTTCATGCCTAGTTTTGAAAATTTGGGTATGGGGTTGAGATATCCTTTTCTTGGAAGAGTACAATAGTTTTATTTCTACTTGATGGTGAATTGGGAATTATTACCATTTTGAAAGTACAAAAGCATTATTGTATGAAAAATTCATTATTGTACGAAATAAAAAATTACTTCACAATCCTTGTTAATTGATTTGGTTACAGAATTGTGGAATTATTTAACAATCAACACTACTAAATTTGGCGATTATTGTTGATGACCAGTAAAATTGTCAAAAATTGCTTTTCTAACAACAAGGCATTCATCATAATTCCACATCAAATATCATATTTATTAGATAAATTCTGATAACAGAAAATATTCAAAGTCATGAAGAAAATGAGAAAAAAGAATAAATCACTAATCCACTATATCACATTTAGAACCATTGTGATGCCACCTAAACAGAAAAAGTACTTAAATTTCTTGCATGTCATTTTATGTTATACATATTTAAAAATAAAGCTCAATGCCATTCAATATTCATATAATTAGTCATTTTTCATCTGAAGAAATTATTATATAAAGTTCAGAATATATCATTTTGTATGATAAACTAAATATTAGTTTCATATGATGTATAATGCAACAAACACCAAAGAGTTTTCACCAGAACTTTCAGTTAGGGATAATACAGCCCTAGTTTCTCTATACGGGATAATATCAACCCATCAATCAAACAAACTTCCTATTTAATTGCTATGAGTAGTGTCTGAAAACAACAAAAATAAATTTTGGTACTTCCCTGCTATAGCAGCCCCTGTCAAATTATAATCATGCCGAGGTTATCACACACTCATGAAGCCTTATTTTGCTCACAACCTACCTTGGCGATATTTCTGGGTTGCTTGGTGATTCATCATTAGAAGCCACTATAACAGGGAAGCACCAAAATTTTCTAAAAGATCAGTTTTCATCATTCTTTTAAATATGGAGTCTCCAGTCAAACCACTAAGTAAGCCCGTCTACATCTAACAAGAAAATAGGTCACATGGCTAGAAATGGTTATATATTCATTATATATAATGATGTGTAAAATTGATGGAAATGCTGTAATGTATTAGAATCATTATAAAAACCAATCCATATTTAAATAAATAAAGTTTTTCAGAAAATTGATCCCTGATTTAAATAAAAAAAAATGTTTATTATTTCTTCAAATAATCTAACAGAATGATGACTATCATAAACTCTAAGCCCAATTCCTTTTAATTACTGTATCAAACTTGCCAATACTTTTAGAATCACAGCCATGAGCATAAGTAGTAAAGGTTAGGTTGGTTTAGTTTTATTAGCATCGCACTAGAAGCAGCACAAGGACTATTGGCAACAGACCTCAAAATTTTGAACCTCGGTCAAGTAACGAAGACGACACCTGAGCTGGCAGTCCCCTCTCTTAACTTCCACACCATGACAATAGGGGGATTTTAAGCCACGACAGATTTAACATGCATCAGCTACAGCTACACAGAGGGTATTTAGTGGCATTGAGGCTTAAACCTGCGACTCAACAGAAACCGCCAGTCACAAATCCGCTGTTATAACCACTAGGCTAACGTAAATGCATAAATAGTAAAAGAAAAGCAATAAAAAAATTAAAAGAGCCAATAACATACAACAATCAACAAAATGCTCCTTATATCGCGGGCTATTGGCGACGGACCTCGTAATTTTGAACCACAGTCGAGTGACAAGGACGATACCTGAGCTGCCCCCCCCTCTCCTAACATCCACACCAATATCTTTAGAATAAAGTAAAGAAGTTTCCGGGTTGTATGTATCACATAGGTTACACACCATACAGAACTGAGTAAAATGTTTCTTCCAGTTTACGTCTTTCAAGACGAATGAAATATTGATGCAAAAATACAGTATTGTTGCATCAATATATCTAATACAAAAACAAATTAAATTATGGTAAAGTATTAGAATAGTTTTCTATGTATGTCACATTAGTAATACACATATTTTGTAACATATTACTCTCAGATAGTAAAAAATACACACATTATGTTCTTATAAAAATGCAATTTTGGAAAGCATTCATCATATTACACATAAAAAAAATTTCTCAAAATCCAAAAGGAGAACTGTAAACAAAAGAATTTTCTTATAAATAATCACCAATATTTTAATATGGCAGACAATATACTATCAAATTTACCCGAATAAATTTCTTTTTCGTAAGCGTTTCAACACCATTTTTCGGATAGTTTTTTTCATTGAATTCTGGACGATCGGAAGACGTTAGATCTTTTTTATCACCCGCATCTTCGGACGCAAGTGACACGTTGTTGTCCAAACTAGTTTCGGAATTACAGATTGTTCCTGAGCCATTGCCATCAGAATCATTTTCTTTGGCAGACTTATCACTTTTCTTACGTTGCTTTAGTTTATTTGTCATCGTTGTTTGCATTTCATTTAACGACACTCATAGTCGGTGTTCAGCTAACATCTTCGCCTGTCACTACCATAACTACGCGCATATACGAAAAGTGACTGACATATTAAAAGGATCTTAGTTACAGGTTACAGTTTATACATAAAAAGCATCATTAATTCCGAATATAAATTATAAATATTATCGATGAGCACCTACGAAATCATCCTCATATTTATTCCTCAGATTAAAAATAAAAGCTGATAAAAATATTTGTTTACATTCATTGAAAACAAAGTTTTTAAATAAACTGATAATAAATTAGCTGATAAGGAAACTCTGAAAACGCACTTCCTGCTATGCATCTACGTTCCAATGAAAATGGAAATTGAGTATTAAATTTAGACACACTCACACACGTTTAAAATGTGTTGATTGCGTGCTTCGAAAATAAGTTATTTATTTGTAGTTGAATCATTTTTAATTAGCGATATCACATGTTTATAGCGACAGTTATGTTTTTTATCTGGCAATTGCAAAACGAAAGTAAAACTGATAAAAAAAAATAATTGTTGTGGTTGGGAGGCTTTTTGAGGGGTTAATATTAATCATTTGAAGTATGAATATTAGAGACCCTAGAAAAGTAAGTTATTATGTTTCTTTCTATTCAGAAGAACGCTAAAAATTATGTGCAACTATGCAAGAACTGTTAACAGCCGTAAATCTTGGTATTTGTATGTATGGACCCATCTGTCAAACTGAGTTTACCTAAAACAGATTAATATCCTTTTCGATATTTTCCTTATAATTTTTTTAGTTTGCATAGGAATCTCTGCGTCTAACTAAATCTGAAAGGGTAACTTGAAAGTGAATAGGCTGAATTTTTTTTTTTGACTGAATGAAAAAGTTTTTGCAATATTATAATTATCCCTCGAGTATTTTATTAAATTTCTTAGTTATTATATTTAATAAAACTCCGATAGTTTTTTCGTATAATAATTTTGTGGAACATCAATTGAACTTTGACTTTCTTTAGAAAGTGCTTAATTTTAAACTTATTAAAAAAATATTCGTTATTTTGTAAAAAATATATGAAACATTTTTATTTTTGAGGATTAGATAATACTAATCTAAAATCAATACATCATTTTATTGTTTTTTGTTTGTTTGCTTCTGTTTCTTTTATTAATTATAAATATATTAATATTACATTAATTCTGGTTAAGTCATAATTTTAATTAATTAATTTTTAAGAAATATCTATTGTAAATAATTAGTATTTTTGATGATGTTTTTATTTTAATATCCAAAGTTAACTGAACATAAATTATGAGAATCATTCTTTTAGAAAATTGAATCATTTATATTTGTCATTTTTCTGTAAATTTACGAGCATGTTATATGAATTTCTCCTTGGATTTCAAAGTTATGGATACTTTTTTGTCTATACATGTGATTTAAGAATGGTATGATTAATGATAACAGCATTTGATATTCTAAAGAATTTATATAATCAAAATTTCAGATAGAAGAAAAAATGTAAGCATGAAAGTCATATGAAAAACTTGCTTGTAAGGATGTTTCTTTTTAATTCGTTTCCTTTTATCTATCCAAAACTGTTGAGTAAAATTCAAACTATAAAAATTCTTTTTTTATCTTTATTTCAGTGAGACATAGCAAATTTTTATACTCTACACTATTCTGAATGTGTTATGCAAACTTGCAACAAAAAATATCACCTGAGTTTTACAGTTTCTTAAATTTGCACTACAACGTCAATATAGCTGCATGATTGGTATTATATTAAAATATATGTGCTATTAGTTAGTTGGAGGTAGATTTTATGGATAATTTTTTTCCTCAGCATTCTTGAAACTTGCATGCTATGAGTCACTAAGCCTGAAAGTGTGAGGGAAATATTGTGTTCCGGAGCCTTTTATAGGATGTAAATTAATAATTATAAAAGTAATGCTTGCAAAAAAAGTTCCAATCTATGAAAAATTAAAAATGTGTTCTGAAAAATTTCCTGAGGTCATTTTTATCTCACTTTTATGCCAATTACCTGAAATGAGATCTTGTACTTCACTAAATCATAAATTTCATGTTTGAAGTTCTCACATTAACATTACATGGACAGAATGAGTAGGGTGTCTGCTGAGGTGTTATCCTCATCACTGGACATAGACTATAATTACAAAATCCATCACCAATAGCTATCATGTTGCTACCAAAGGACAAACTAATGGCAAAAAAAAAAGTTTTAAAAGTGCAATGATAATTTATGGTTTTTATGATTTCTTTTGAATTCTCTGAAATAATTTTATAATTTTTCTTTTAATATCAAGGTAACTGCATTATTTTCAAAAAAAAAATTCACATAAAGAAATTGTATTTCCCTATGGTTTTTTTAACTTATGTGGTTTTCTCTTCCGTAAACTTACTGTATTTTTTTTTAATTATTACCAGACCCTGTTTTTGTACAATAAGTATTTAAATATATGCTGAATATTGGTTTTCTTCATAAGTTAAATGCATATGCTAGTTTTAATGCAATTATTGTATTCTTGTTTCCTCATATGATTTTTCTTTATCAAGTCTTACTTTTACCTTATTGTTAAGTTTTGTATAAGAATTGTGTATGTTTCCTTCATTTCTAAAATCTCTGCTTCTTTTTTTTAATTTATAAATTACTATGCAAGAAGGATTTTTTTTTTAACTATTTTATTTGCATTAAAGTTTTACCACTTACCTGTAATATTCATGCTAGGGCCACCCTTAATATGTATTATATTAGTTTTGTTATGCACTTTTACGAATAAATATATTTGATTTTACTTCTATGTTTACCTTGATAATAAAACTAAACTTTTTCATTATGTAGCTAAAATTCATCTAAAGATGAATATCCAACAAGAGTCTCCCGACCACATCGAGTACATTCGTACTGAACCAGAATGCAAGAGCTGGAATAATGAGGAAATCGAAGAACTGAACTCATCCCTGAAAATATGCTGTATTCCTCTTCCTAGGCGACTGTTTTTATTTGTCAAATATATAGCTCCAACTCTTATATTGCTTTTTAGTTTTGCTGCAGACATTTTTAGTGGAGTAGCTGTAGCTGTTCGACATTACCGCGATAATCACATTTGGTGGTTTAGTTTCACAGTGGTATTTATATGTGCTCCTTCTGTTATGTTCATTGCTCATGCCATCCTAAAAACTATTACTAATCCTGAAGTTCATTTCAAGAAGAAGCTACTTTGGATTTTACTATATATCTTCACTGGAGCTGGATTATTATTATGGCCATTATGGGGGTAATCTATTTCTCAAACTTAACTTTTTATCTTTATTATAATAACCTTAGTGACAGATTTAACAAAATATCAAATCTGATTGCTAAATAACTTTATTGATTACATTTTAATGAAATGTATCAAATCTATTATAGAAAGTATGTTTCTAATTTACATAATTGTATTTTTTAGAAATGTTTTAAGTGTTCGAAGGAGAAAATATTCTTATTGCGTCATATTCCTTTTAGCTGATACCTCTCTTTTCTAAATTAAACTTTCAATATAATTGTTAATAATATTCTAAATATTTTGAAACATGTAACAAAAACTAAGTTTTAAAAAAAGATTGGAGTTATTTTTGTTGTTGATTAGGAAATATACAGAAACTAAAACAATCCTGAACTATTTTATAAAAGATGTTGAAATAAGATAAAAGAAAAGGTAAATGTAAGGAATCAAGAAATTTTTGTCGTGGACAGTTAATGATTGTATTGTGATAAAGTAAACTAATTGAATATTCAATAAGTTAATATTCAGTATTCCTGTTCTTATAGGCTCTTTGTTTATGAATTTTATTTTGCTCATTTTGTCACTGTGAAAAGTTTTACAATACTGTGTTAAACATCTTTTTATTTTTAGTTATGTTAAAAAGCTCGTATACGCAATAAGAGCTTTCACAGATGAAGAAAATAGTACAGTTCATTTAGAAAGATTTCATAGCACTGGAGCTGTCACTGACAACATGCACAAAATGCTTAAAGCATTTCTTCAATCTGCACCCCAGTTACTGTTGCAAATGTACATCCTAATATCATCTACACCAGGTCATCAAGATCAACTCACAAGTATGTAAATGGAAAATATTTAAGATTTATGAATTTTTATTTACACTTTTAAATTTTTTTCTTTTCTCGTTTGTTGCAATTTTCACAAAATATATGGTTCTTGTTAATAATTATGTCTGCATTGGTGGAAGTCACTAAAGTTACAAACTGCACTTCAATGTTGGGGATTTTTCGACCTTGTGGTTGGAGAAAAAGTTGTTGACCTTGGCTGCTTGGTAGCTGTCTCAGAACTCTACACCAGTGTGTCCAAAGAAAAGTTGACCGATCACTTTTTTGTAGTGCCTGAATCAACTAGGTTAAGAAAGATGTCCCTCTTTGGCTAGTTATTAACTTATGGCATTGTTATTGAAGTGAACTACTGTATACTCTCCCTCCAGTATCATCTGGATGATACGAAGAGAAACATTCTGAATGATATTTGTATAGAAGCTCGCTTTTCCATCCATTACTGCAATTGATATACATCCCCTCCCAGTTGAATTGAGTTATGTATGGAACAGTTTTCCGTTTGACGTTATCGGCTGACTCTAGTCGAGTGGCATGTCTCGTCAAATCATGGGGTGTAACAGTATATCATTAATTGTGATTTATGTGCAATTGCCTCGGACACAGAGGAAAGAGTTTTGCGTTGGGGGCATATGCAACTAGTAGTTCTAGGGAGTGCTGCCATCTAATGTTCAAGTCCTGAGTCACCACCTCAACATTGGTATTCTTTGACTTTATGTAGGGGGGAGAAAGTTGATGCCCTTGATTGCTGGCAGCTGTTTAGATCCCTGGACCAGCAGTTCCGAACAAAAGTTGGAAGGTCACTTTTCGTTGCACTTTAATCAAATAGGATAAGAGAGATGTCTCTCTCCAGCTAGTTATTGAGGTTTTAACTTCTGGTGGTGGTGTTGAAGAGAGCAGCTGCAGCACCAAATTCTGTTAAGCTGGCTTCAGGGCAATAATTTGTATTTTTTGTAATTTGTCTTGTTTCTGCAAACCATTTGTCAAAGTTTGGTGTCCTGCATTGCAATGCATTTATTTTCTTTTGTCATTTTCCAAACATTTTTGAATTTCTAGAAAGAAGAATGGGAAAACTAGTTAAAATAACCTTTTTCAAAGAATTCAGATGTTTTATGAAGGGATATAGAATTTGTAAATATATGTATTTCTAAAAAGTTTTAAAAAATATTCGTTATCCCTCACCCCCCCCCCTTTTAAATTCATAAGAAATCAAAATGTAAGACTCAATGATGGAAAAATTGATTAATTGGCATTGCTTTTACTTATTTACTGAATCTGTCATTTAATCCTAACTACTATTTAAATTATCCTAACATAATTCTGCTTAGACTCATATTTATTTACAAAAAAAATGTATTATATTTATAGAAAATATAAAATTGTATTCATTTTTATGTAGCTATATTTCTTTATGAATATAGTATATTTATAAAACTATTTTATCTTTGAAGTGATTAAAAATTAATCGGCAGTCATAAAAATAATTTGAAATATTTTAAAAATAAGGAAAGCTGTCCGATATATACTCATTTGCTATTATTATAAAAGTTTAAATTATTCATTATATGAAATGAATTCATGTCAGAATTTGTGTTTATAAATCTTGACTTCTGCAATGGATTTGATTATATGATATGATTTTCTAATACTTAAATTAAGCTTATTGAGGACTTCCCCTAAATATTACATTTTTCTTTTGAATTATTATAACTTTTAAATTTCTACATATGGATTTATTTGAGAAAGATAAGTAAAAGTATATCTTTAAAAATACTTGTGTGACTCCTCTTTTTGTCATATGAATAAGACTAGTATAAAAACATGTCATCTTATTTGAAAAGGTAAACTTCATAAACATTAAAATTTTTAAACTTTATTAATAGTTTTGACTTATTGTAACTTTAGTTTTTGTTCTTTTAGCTATTGCTGAAGTTGTTTCCATTATCTTCTCACTGAATTCTCTCACCATTGTAATCGTTCACTTCGAAGTCAACAGTAAGCATCATCCAAGTCGAACAGCAACTCCCGAACAAAGTCAGGAAGTGAGTGATTTATGTTGCGTCATTGTGGAATACTTATGGTGGATGTGTTCCATTACAGCTCGAGTTTTGGCACTTGCATTCTTTGCATCTGTTTTTAAACTGTGGGTTTTTATAATATGTGCTATTCATGCAGCCACTATTTCAACCTGCTTGATCTTCAATCACCCAAGTTATTCAGTCAACAACATTATTATTGCCATTTTCATGGGTTTGGTTTACATATTTTGTTTTGTGGAATATAAGGTAGATTTTGGAATGCTAGGTAGAGTTGTTGGACTCTATACTCTTTATTATGCTTTTACATTTAGCCAAAATGCATGCATGGTATTATCTGCTTACTTTTTGTCATCGGGATATTACCATCTTCCTGTTGTTATCTCTCACTTTGTTTTATTTTTCCTTGGAATAGTATTTATGTTGTTTTATTTAGGATTATTACGACCCTTTTATCTGTATTTGTTGAAGAAAGCTAGGCCACCATCAGTGGAATGATTAATTAATTGTGATAATGAATAGTGCCAACTAATTTATTATAAGGTTATATTTTTTAATCCAGTTTTGCTCATTTTTCCCATTCCATTTTTAATTTGGTTTCCTGTGTTTGTGTACCTGATTCCTTATGAGTATTATCAATCTCTTGACCCCTTTAGACTTTATATCTTGAAAACACAGTTTAACCCAACCGGTTGGCGTGATTTCAAAAATTACAAGGATTACTACATATAAAGCCATCATAGAGCAAAGAAAAAAGGTTATCCACTTTTGGCAAAATATCGCCAATAAATCTCATCACCAAGCATGGTTGGGTTAAACTGCATTCCAACCATAATAGCTCTTTTAAAGTTTGAGTGATGTCGTTAATACAGCTGAGGTATTATGCACTTTTTGTGATTTGCTCTATATTGTTGTTCTTGTATTAACAAGCACTCATTAATCATCATATTGCAAATAGGTGTTGGCTTGTAGTGATTACATTGCTATATAACTATATATTTTGTAACTGTCAATAATTATATAATGTGTAATTATTTAAAATTTCTCTTTTAGAAAGAATTGTTGTATTTTTAGTTAAAAGTATGTAATTTCAAGGAAAATGTATCTGAAGGGGTCAATTGATTCATTTATTTAGCTTGAGCTTAATGAGTAGGCTTACTGTACAAATTTGTACTTATATATGCTTCTTTTAAGTGCTTTCTGTAGAAGGTCAACATTCTGCATTTTTTGGTGTTTTTTTTTTAACGTGTGGAAATGCAAACATAAGAATGAATTAGTGACTTTTGGTTTCAGTTTTATATGAACTATTTTTTGCATTCATTTCTTTAAAATAAGATATATATATTTTATCATATCTGATTTTATTGTTCTATGAGATTAAATTTTTATTTGTAATAATGAACTGATCATATATATGTGCTTGTTATTTTTAGTATTTGTGTATGCACTGATTTTATGTTATTATTATACTGTTTAGTTTTAGAAAATTACATTTGTTGTACATCATTTATTCCCTTGATATTTGTTAAATTTTATTTCATTGATTGCAGAATTCAATTTAGAATGTGTCTATATTTTTCATGTACAAAAAGTAATTATGCTTTATAATTTCTTGGGATTTGTTAATTTTGTATTTTTGTTATCAATTATAATTTCCTATATTTTACTATGACCAATGTTTTTACATGCTTGTGAATTTAAATTTCTGAAAATTTCTCTTATTAATAATACTTTTTATTTTTATATAGACTGAAAGCTTTTGTGATAAATGGATTTTTAGTTATAAAAGGAATTGTGATAAGTGATTACAGTACAAATGTAGTGTGTGTGTTAGTTAGCAGTTTGATAAATGAATTTATATGTGCGAGTTGTTCTATTTTTTAATATAAATTCGATTACATTTGTGTTTATAAATATATATATTTCGTGTTTATCAGTATTAATCAATTTTTCTTTTTTAAATTTTATTTATAAGATTATTTGCTGAAAATGATTTGCAGTGGGTGGAAAGAATTATGAAAACCATTCTATCTTTAATCTTGAACAATTTTTAACAGATATATAAATCTTACTACCATAAATTGACTTTGATATGTGCTATAATTTACGTATTTTTCACATTTACAATTTATCAGATTTTTCTGTGGCAGCTGAATGTGTATTTTTAAGCAAATTGATATTAAAAATTTTTTTATTTCATTTATTTATTTTTTTATCTTTGCAAAATATCAAAAAATAGTTTACACAGTTACAAGTTTTAAATGCATTAGAAAAAATAAATTTTAAATTAAATTATTACAAATATGTAAAATAAGGAATATTTTTAAAATTTATTAATTTGTATGCATATTCATGTGAAATTTTTGCTTTATACAAAAATTTGTTGCATAATTTTTTTTATAAATAAAGGTCAAATTTTATTCAACAATAAAAATAAAAAAATGCAGAATTTTAAAATAATTATAGTATTCAATATTAATAAGAATTTTGTTACCTATGAAAATATTTTTAATGCTTGGGGTGGAGAGAATATTGTTGGCTTGTTTTACAGATAAATAAGATGGCAGTGGACATATTGAATGTGTATGCCTATGAGTGGTCATAATAAATTGTTAGTTAAATCAATGCTCAAATATATACTCTTAAGATTTTATGATTCTGCTAATGATTTTATCATATACTGCTCTTTACACGTAATAAGAATGTGTATATTAAAGTATAAATTTTGTGTAATTATTTATTTTTACCCATTTTACATAAGTTATAGCTTTTTAGGATTAGCGGATATATATTTATATACTTAAGATATACTGTTGTATTCAAAAACACTTATAAATATAGAAATGAATGAACATCATATTTCTATATTTAATATTTCTACTTATTATTTTGTTTCATAGTAATTTTAAATTTAAAAAAATTTTATTTCAAAATTTTTTAAAATTTTAACTTAAATGTTATAAATAATATTATATTGTAATATAAAAATTTTTATGATTCCTATTTTTCACTTTTAGATTTTCGACATTCTCTTAAGCTATGATGTATTTTAAATATTATTTTAAGCATTTATATAATTGCATTCTATTGTAAAGTGTAGTGCAGTATCAATTTCTGTGTCCAGTGGATTGTAGTATATAATGTTTTGCTTATTAAGGTAATTTCTATACTTAGGGACCAAAGCAGTTTGTCCTAAGACTTTATACTATGAGTTATATGAGAGCTTTTCATTATTATTTATGAAGTCTGATATTAAAAATGATTATTTTGCCTTTTGTTTACAATTGTTGAGAATTAATGTCTTTTGTGAATTAATGGTTTTAGAATTCTTTGGTTTTTCCTGTTAATATTATATATCTTAATATTAGTATATCTTAATACTTAATTTGCTTGCATATATCAGTAGAATTGTATCATTATATTTTTTGATTAGATTAGTAACTTAATAAATTATATGAAATAAATGATAATTCTATTTATATATAGAATTACTAGGAATTGTAAATTATTATCACTATTATAATTCTAGATATAATTATGATGCTAAGTATTTTTGTTCACTGTTTATTGAACTTGTTTCTTGAAATTGGCAACTCTTCATTTATGAAGTGACCAAAAAAATCTGTTTCAAATGGATTATATGTTTCAGATTTTTTTTTTTTTTTTTTTTTTTAATTCGTGCAAAATTGGAAGTTTTTTATTGTAATATGAAGACTGAAAGAATTTTAACATAAATACGTTTTTGAAGGATTTTTGAATTTCACTGTTTTTGTTATTTTCATAACTATGTATACATTGAATTTATATGTTTATATTGACTATTTTTAATCTGTTGTAAAGACGCAAGTTTTGAAGTTTAATTGATGAATATTGTTTTACATTGAAAATCCATGCAAAAAAAAAAAATCTTTAAAGTTACATTTAATAGCTGTACATGTATTTTATTTTTAGATGGTTTTGATAATATACATGCATATAAATGAAAGATGTTTTAAAAAAAAAAAAAACTGGCTCCTTTTCCTTTGAAGTGGTCTATACCTACCTGTTAATAAATTAAGAGATCAACAGACTACCTCAGTTTTCTTGATTATAAATTTTCTTCAAAATGGTTGCATTGTGCAATACTGTTTGAAAATAACGAATATTAACAAAAAAAAATCTTATTCTGCTTTTCAGAACTGTGTTAACAATAAATTAAGACAGTGATTATTCTTTGATATTATACTTGTATAATTGGTGATCACTATCATATTTCAAAGAACAATTTAATTGGAAAGCAGTTAAGTATGAAATTCTAGCTAAAAGAATTCAATATAATCAATTTTGACAGTTTATAATCAATCCTTTGCTATCTGAACGTTAATAAAAGTAAAAAAGTAACCTTCAATACATGGCTCTTTGAAGATGTAAAACTTAGAAATGAACTTGTTTGCTAGTGAAATTCCTCCATGTTCTTTAAGGAAGTGTGTGGTGAAGAAACCAAGAAAAGCAACCCTTAGACAAGTGCTACCTTTTCCTACTAGGAAAAAAATGTTACTGTGTCTATTTTGGCTGAGCTAGGATTTAAAGTAGTAGAAATAACTTTACTTGTGAAATTCTGTCGATCACCAAAGTTTGCACTATTTCCCATCAACCAATTATTGGTGTGATTCCAACTGAATTTACACACATCATATTGGTGGCCAAAAATCTCTTAATTTTATTCAAAATAGCAACAAATTGGCCCTTTTCATTTTGAATATGACACCACAAGGAATCTATTGAAAGGTGTTTTTATTATGCCATTTGTCTGAGTCTTCTAAATCTTTAAACTTATTTGTGTATGCTTACTAGTTTTCATATCCACAAAGTTATAATGGAGGTTAATAACTTTAAAATGTCCAAATTTGGCAGCTCTTAATGCATCAATTTTATATGCTTTCTACAATCCCAGAAAGTGGTGTCTACTTCTTCAATATTTTCTTTTATTGCTTGGAAAAGGTACGTCCCTGTTCTATCAGAAACTCTAACAATGAATATTTTCTTTCCCGTTCTTAAATGTTTACAACACCATTGCTTGTCTGCTTTCAAATATAGTGACATATATATATCCATTCAACTTTTTTTCCATTCCAGGATTCCATACCTTTGAAAATACTCTACTGCATTCTGTTCTATAGTTGAGATAGGTCCTGAATTTATATCATTTTTTCTAAAATATAAGATGAATGAAACAGAAATAATATAATTAAGGATAATAGCAAGTTTATATATACACAAAACCACAAATTTGACAGCACATTGCTGTGGCAAAAAGCAAAAGGAGAAAAAAAATGTTTGATTTCTAACTTGCCATTATTGGAGGGATATCATATTGTTTGGCAACATTTTTTGGGTTGGAAAAAATGGTTGACAAGATTTTTCACAAGTATTGAAATAACATTTCATTTTGAAAAAAGAAAAGTATTGTGGGCTGAGAGTCTTAGTTTATGATATACATTAAATTGTAGTTTCATTTTACCATACAATTCCTTACAAAGGATGTATGTATGAAGTATCAAAGTCACTGGAATTGTTCTCGTAGAAAGAAGAAAATTAAAGAAACTTATCTATACCATACATAAAGTTGTCAATATTTTAGGGTAAATATACTTTACTGCATAATTTTAGTTCAGTTAATGCAATTTAGTCTCACATTCTTAAAAAAAAAAGGAGTTGAATAGATTTTCAATCTTCCTACATTGTTGTACATAACTTACCAAGTGCTATATACCACTTAGCAATCAATTCTCAGAACAGTAGTCTTGTACTTGTAATACATTTCTAAAATTAGAATACACGTTGAACTCTTTCACTGCTTATTTAGAGAGAGAAAATATTTTTCATAAACTGATCAATTCTCCTCTCTAAATAAATCAAATTCACTTTACTGCAAAAAATAAAACCTAAAATATCGATGTGAAATGCAGTAATGGAATTGAATCTAACTTGCTTCTGATGTAGCCTTAAGTACAAAGCCCATGCAAACATTTCCTCTTAATGAGAATGTCTGTTTCTATTACATATAGCAATAATGTAAAATAAAAAGTATTATCAGTGTCCTACGTGTTCCTATGTTTTAGATCTAGAATTATTTTGAGCTTCTTGAATAGCAGCAGTATTGATTAAGGCGATTTTGCAATTTTATGGCCTTAAACACAACAAACTGAAAGGTTTGTCTAGTTATGTACCTTTTTTCAATTTTTTTTAAACATCTATATCACAGATTTACCTTGTTAGGTGCAGCATGACCATATCTGGCTCTTGCTTCATTAAACTTCACTATCATTCACATTCATCTAATTATGTGCATTGGATTATTAAAATGTTATTCTTAATTTTATCATTGCTAATAAAAAAAAGCATTCACTTGCATGTTTTAAGTGGTTTTTTTTCCATTTTAAATAAGAATTTAAACAATGAATTGATCCTATAATTGTTCTCTTAATTATAATAATAGGAACTGTGGGATACTATTAAAATTTGTATATACATATATATAATGTCTTGTAATATGTATTTAATATATTTTTAAAGTTTTCACTTTAAATTTTGTCTGTACTTATCTATTTTTTAAGAAAAAATCTTTTTTTAAAAAATTGAAAAGTAATTAATATTTTTAGTTTAAAAAAATGTGCTAAAATGCTACAATTTGATATTCTTTGATGGATGTAAGAATGTTTATACAAAAGAAAATAAAAATTTTAAAACAATTATATGAATTTAAAAAATAATATACCATGCCCAAAGAGTGAATGTGTTATTTTAAAATTTAAAACTATTGAGATTAATTTTAACTGTTTATTATTGATTAATTATTTCAATGTTAGTTCCATAAAATAGAAAATCTTTTCTATACTGTGTAAGTAAATTTATATCCCAAGTCATGGACTTTTTTAGCATTTTTGTACCATTTAAAATGTGAATTGTATGCTCTTATTTTGTAAAAAGTGAATTATACAAATTTGTATCTGATGAAATGTTGGTAAAAAATTAAAAGTGCTGGTGTAGTTATTAAGTAGCATTTTGTTGTCTGATTCTTTGAATCCTATTTATTTCAGATTATGTATATTGCACAATATTTATATCTTTTGAAAAAATTTGCATGTTAAAATTATTTCATTTAATTTTCTATCCCTCTTCATATATTACAGCAATTTTATTGGAAAATCATAAGTAGCGAAATTAATGACTTAAAGAGTTGAAGGAGAGACTGAAAAAGGCTATAAAATACGCCTAAAGATATCAGATAATAATTCATGTCTAGAGATATGACAAATTTTTTTTTTAATTTAAAAAAAAGTTTCTCCATTTAGTTTTAAAGAAACCACACTCAGAGATTTTTATATGCTGACTGACAACCAACTACAAAATAGTATTTTTTGACTTTGCTTATAAATTTTTTTTAAAAACACATTTCTTAATTGCAAAAAAATCAAATTTTGAATTTTTTGAATAAAAACTTCATTCCCAGCCATAAAATTCTTTAAGGAAGGCAAAATTTAAAATTTTTTAATTCAAGTGTAGCTTCACAGGAAATTGATTGAGGAAACTGTTCTACCTTTTAAGGCTTTAATCTCTTCTAAAACATAACATTAAAAATGTAATCATAACAGTGAAAGAATATTAAATACAACTGGATTCATTTTTCAATAAATATGAATTTTTTATTAAATTTGTGTTTTGCAACATCGATAGCAAGTTTGTGAGAGAAAAATGTTAAACTGATCACCGGGATATCAATGAAATGATTATAATTCATATCAATTATAAGTTTTCATCAAAATCAGCAAATTTATTTGTTCTTGAAAAACTTTGATATTTTAACTTCTTTGTCTTCATCTATACTTCGTTTTCCTTGTTTATTAGGCGATTTTTTTGATTTGGTACTTGAAGTTTTCTCGTTACCTAAAATAAAAAAAGAATTAAGTTAGAATTTCTTCTTTTACGTATTATTTTTATTACAATGAATACCATAGTTATAAAAATCATCACTTTTAGATCATTAATCATTCATTTTTAAAAACAAAATTGTTCTCTCCCCATGAGTTATAGCGAATACTAAATGAAAAGGGCAATACCTGACATGATATTTCATAAAACAAATGCCCTTATCATGCTGTATTTATATTTTTAGAGACAGGTAGGTCTAATCTATTTACAGCTATTATTGCATATAATGGATGTTGGCTAATTCAAACTAATGATTGCTAATCACAAACTTGCATTCTTTATCAGCAAAATACCATACTATCCATTTAGTAATAATATTTAAATATATAGCAATAGTCATTGATATTTTCACACGTCAGGTCGTTGCTGTTGGTCATTGGCGTTCGGCACAAGTGTACTTCTGTAGCAGCATCAGCCTCGTTATTTAATAACCATTCCTCATATTTCTATAAACCTGTATAAAAGAGTTCTAGACCAAAAGACCTCTATAAAATAAATATATGATGGATGGGGACTTTTTAATAGTTAAAACCTCATTTCTTTTTTGTATAATTAAAGCATCCTTACTTTTGTTTTCCTTTTTTGCTTTGTAAACAGCATCCATACGCCTCAGATTTTCAGTTCTGGCTTTGTCATGATCCACAATGGGAGAAGGATAATCCTTTCCAATCACGCAGCCAAGTTGCTCTTGAAGCTAAATATCAAATTCAATGTAAGAAGAAAAGAAAAGAAATTAACTTGTGTAAAGGTGCCTTTTAATCTGCTACCCTAGGGAATAGATTCCTGTCCCAGTAATTATATGGTCGATAAAATATGATATATGAAAGGTAATAAAGATTACTTAACAAGATGAGTAGAAGGAGAGGAGGTAAAATGTAAAAAACCATACATGTATAATATTGTGTGTTTAAATTAAATAATGTAGATTTTTTTTAAAAAAAAATTCCCCCAGATGTGAAAGAATAGACCCACTGTAGTTCATGTATGTTGTAAGAGGCGGCTAAAATGGGTACCCAGTGTCTGGAGATATATCAGGTACTTCACTCCTGGGGATTTAATGTCTTTGGTAGACACGCTCCCGGAATACCCTAGTGATCCTTCTCTTCAAACTTTTTATCTTTTTTCCATAATGTCTAGACCACAGTTACATCTTGTTTGGTGTAGCATAGCCACATCTGGCTCTTTCTCTCACTCACTTTAAAAAAAAATTCATTTTTACTATGTCATATTTTTATTTTTCACTTGTTTGAGAATGAAAAATTTTTTCATTCAGTTATGAATTACAGTAAAGAAGAACATGCCATATATGTTTTCATACAATAAAGACTGTCCATAAAACAATGTTTCTACCGTTAAACTGAATAAACCTTTTAATAAGAAAGTGGATTTAAAAAAAAAAACACATCAAAGAGGACACTATAAAAATAATTTTTTCAAGTTAATAGTTCATTAATATGGAATTAACAGTATATATATACAAGGGATGTTCTGAAAGTAAGTTTCGTCATTTTTTTAAAGAGCACATGGTATGCCAAATGAAACAAACAACCTCCATAAGAATCCACACTCTTCAAGTTCAATGATGGAAATACCATCAGTGAAAGAGGACTGATGTATGCGCAGAGTGATGAAGTAAATAAGAGTAGTAGCAGACCAGCATGCCCAAGACGTCGCTGACAACAGGGTCTACGTTGGAAGTGTATGCTGTTATCTGGTATGAATGAACACACTGGATTAATCCTCCATGAAATGCCTACAGGCTGTGTATGGTGAACAGGTCATGTCTCATCAAATGGTTGGACATTGGTGTTGCACGTTCAGCAAAGGAAGGCAGAGTGTGGAGGATGAAGATCGAAGTGGCCGTCCCTCCACAACCACGAATGAAAACAACAACACTAGATTATAGGACATGGTGTTAGAGAATAGATGCAAAACAATGTCAGAAGTGGCGTCCACACTATGTTTTTGTCTTGCTCATGTCCATTCAAAACAATACTGAGGTGGAGCAGGCTGTGAGACAATTCCTTGCAACGCAGGGTACCAAGTTTTACCAGAGTGGTTTCTTAAAACTGATTGCATGCTTCAACAGCTGTCTCTGACAATGTCAGCTGCTAGGTGTATAATTCATGATGACATTTTTTATGCAATAAATTTCCCTTATGAAAAAAAGATGAAACTTACTTTTGAAACATCTCTTGTGTATATATATATATACACAACATGCCATATATGTATATATATATATATATAACTATTTGGAAGTAACAAATAATTTACTATTAATTTTATCTCTGCTACTTTATTGAGTCCATTCTACACTAATAAGTAAAATGTATGCTACCTACATCTTATTTCATTCTTTTTTTTCATAGGTTATTTTCTCAAATTTTGTTTTTATCATATCCTATGTTAATAGGATTATTTTCTTGCCATGAATGGAACATATTTAAATTTGACAGAATGGTAAGTCCATTTTATAGTTATTTTAAATCGATATAATTAAAAATAAACAGTTTAAAATTATTGAGTATTTTAAATATTTATATTGGATTTGAATGAATATACATTACGATTAAAATTATTTACATAAAAAAAATTTCCAGATGTATTGAATGATACAGTTAAAGTTGGGAGGGTTTCTCTTTTGATTCATTTGTAATTAAGAAAAGAAATAAAGTAAGATTGATTTTTAATGACACTGTGTGTCCATAAATTTAATATGTTATGGCAATTAATGTTTTCATGTAATCTTCAAAGCTATGCAAGAGAGCAAAGTATATGTGTGTTGACTGGGCTCTTCTAAATTTTATGCTCTAAAATGTACACAAAATTATAATGTATGGTATAAATAAACTAAAGTAAAATTTACAGAAGATCGATCAATAATCTATTTAAAATAATGATGATGCTCTATTATTGTTCACAGTACCCGCATAACATTTTACTATTTAAGACAATATAAAACAGAAATGTTACTGAGTTGAATACATATATTTAAATAAATCAAATGCATATAAAAATTATTAAAATTTAATTTAATAAAGATGTATGTTCTGTAACAATAACAAAAATAACATATATATATTTGATTTATAAAAGTCATTGAGGGTATTAATTTTTCAATACAAAAGAATTATAACATATGTAAACCAGAATAGCAAACCTTTTTTGGGGCTTTCCAGGGCTCATAAATGTATTCTGGTGGGAATCTTTTTAAAACTGGTATATATTTCCTACATATACAAGAAAATATTAAATCATTATAATTATAATCATCATTTACTACATTTTCAAACTTAAATAAAAGTATAAATCTACAAATAAAAAAAAATAATTTTATATTAAATATGCTAAAACAAAATTATTCAAAAATTTCTTGGTTTTAAAAAGAAATGTATAAAGTAATTTAATGCAGCAATTATCAGTTTATCCAGTTATAAATTAGCATATAATTTGTTACAGATCATACCACTAACTAAATATTCAAAGAACTATTTTGAATTTTAATTGAAATTTTTTTTTACCCTAAATGAATATGTAATATCAAATAATGCATTTTTTAAGAAACTAAATGTAAGATACAAAGTAAAATTGTGTTTTCTAATAACTAATTGAGCATATAAAGTGGGATATACTTAAATATGCTTAAAAATTTTACATTAAAGGTAAAAAAATGAATTAATTTTTAGAAGTTCAGAAAGATAAAACAAGAGATAAATATTAGATTAATACATGATATGAAAATAAAAGGAAATTGATATTTTCAACATCTTTATTGTTTTTTATATTAAATTATTCAAAACCCAAAGACGCCATTTTAAAACTCAAATTTTAACGAAAATTTATTTTTTCAAATCAAGTAGTAAATATTTAAAGAACAATATTTCAGTACCAAAATCATATTTGTATATTGTGTTAAAATTGTGAGAAAGGTTTTATTTTGGATTGTACATGGTATCTAAAAACTTCTCTTAACAAAATTTAAATTAATTGAAGATAAAAATTACAAGCTGATTAGACAAGTTAGAAGATAATGCTTATTCTACTTGCAAATATATAGAATACAACCATATTCTACTATATATGAGATAATCAAAATTAAAAATAATTAGTTGAATTAAATAAGCTACCTCACTAATCAACTAAAATGTCAATTTCATTTTAGATTTGAAATAAAACATTAATATTGTTTACTTTTTTTCATATCTTATTATTATATATTTTTTTCTTCATATCTTTCCTTTTTCTTTCTGTATTCAGTACAATAAAATTCAACTAAAATTCCTTAATTTAACTGCCTACCATGTGCAACAATAAACTCAATTTTATCCATTAAGTTTCATAACTTATTGAAAAATAAAGAATATAAACTGATCAAAAAGTAAAAAAAGAAAGAAAGAAAAGTGATTAAAACCTGTCAATAGGAACTTCATACAATTAAGATCATAAATTTCAGACAAAACATCAAAGCTATCAAATAATGTGAACCGAAATTTATAAATAATAATTGAAATATAAAAAAATGATACAAATTAAGCCACTGTTCAGGAAAATTTACCTTATATAATCTCCATTCTTATCAGTCTTTTTTCCAAAGGCTATAGGACTATAAACACGATAATACTGGTGAAAGAATGCACTACAAGACAGCCACATCCAATTTCCTGCATTAAGACTCCAATCTGCATCAAGAAGTAGTTCTTCAAATACCTAATCAAATAATTCTTGTCTTAAAAAGTTATATTTTGTTTAGTGAAGTAAAATGTAATTTAAATATTACAAAAGCATCTTGTAGATATTTTTTAAACCACATAAATTTGAGCATTAGTATATCATTTTGCAGGTTTATATAAACATTGATTCAATATTTATGAATCATTTACAGAGACATGTTTTTTTAAAAGAAAAAAAAAATGAAGTTTAATAAAAAAAAAAAAAAATAGCAAGTTGAATCATTATTTTTAATACATGTACAATATAACTTGAAAAGAAACTTTCAAAATCTTTAAAATTTATTTTCTAAAAAGATGGGTTGTTATTAAATAACAAAATAATCCACATCAGAAATTCTTGATTTAATAATAATGAAAATAAGAGTGTTTTATCTGTTTTTATTAGTTTAAACATACATAAATTTATACACCTTCTGAAACAGCTAAGCCAAGAAATTATTTTTTTATTTATTAATTTCTAAGTTGTTTGAGAGGAAAATGTGTTCTAGGCAAGAACCATTGTTATCACACCTATTTCGTGATCTGATACACATGCTTACTGCTAGCACTTAATATTTTTATAGACTCTTAAATTAGTTAAATTTTATCTTATAGTAGTTTATATTAGAAAGGCTATGAGGAATGGCTGCCTTGCCAGCCTTTTGGAACTCAGCTAGCACCCTGATTGCCTTTTTGCATAATTCTGTATTAACTTTTATTATTATAAATTACCTGACTATCCATGAATAAAATCATACCTTTCAAGGGAAAAAAAAAAGGCAGCTCCACCCCACCCCACCCCCTTTTTTTTTTCTGCAGTCTGAATTTCAAAAAATTATATTTTTTATAATAAATACAAACATGAAAATTGGGAATTAAAATTATAAACAAAACTAATAAAAATAAATTTTAATTTTAAACATTTAAAAATTGAGCATTTTTTTACTAAATTACTTGAATGAGTATCAGAATAATTAATTGAGACTAAAATTTGACTTTTCAAATAAAAACAAATCAAGTAAAAAAAAATCAATACTAATACAATTAGTTAAAACATGCAAATGTCAGCAATTGTATATTATTGATTCTTTGTAAAATGCATAGTTGAAGTCACTATTAATATAGACTTTTAGCAACATTATATTTTGAATTATTTCTCTTTGGAAATACTTGTCTGCCATCAATAATTTAACATAAAATTCAAAATTATATATATATATATACACTACAAAACTACTTAATAATGCTATCTAAGTTTGATTATATCTAAATATTTATAACATAAAAAATATACTAAGCCCTAATTTCAAGTTTTCTGAAAATTGCTTTTTCAAGTAATATTAAAACTATATATATTTTTATATAAATAAACTATAAATCTATATATTTATACAAATAAAAAAAACAATATTTCCTTGAAAGAATATTAAAAGTTTTTTAAAGACTATAAATTGGTAACATAAAAAAAAGAACACCATATGGAATTTATAATTTTTGTTGTTCTCAACACAGTAGAAGAGAATTGGTATCATTGTTAATAACCCAAAGGATTCTAAACTAAAATTATAATGTATTATCAATTAACTGAATGGCTTGAATTCCAAATTTCATTCCACTCCAAACATTAGTTCCAAGAGTTATTCAAGAAAAACCATTACGGTAGCAAATACTAGATTACTTTGTGCAAATGATTAATCTGAAAAACAATTAAAAACTTTATTATATAATAATTTTTTAATAAATATTTTCTACTTTTTTCCTATTTATAGCTTTATTTTACTTTTAATTAATGATGTTATTTTAAAAATCAAAAAAAAAATAATCACTCAAAGTATATTTTCCTGTTTTTGAACCCCACATCATCAGTAGATCATAGCCAGTAATTATACACTAGTATATAATTATTTAACGTTACCCTATCTTGCACAATTAAAACTGAAAAATAATTATCTATTAATTGGTGTAAACATTTTTGGAAAGTGTTTAGGAAGAAATTTTATACCGCCAAATGTTAGAGAAATTCAAATAATATTAGAGAATTCTTATTTAAATCCCTGTAACTCAGAAACATTTGAGCAAAATTTTATGAAATTTGAAATTTAGGACTTATTTTACGACGAAACATCAGAAATATGAAAAAAATCGCTTAAATAAAAATGTTATAAGAAACTAATAAACTAATTTAATGATATAATAATCCTTTGACACAATTTAGTTATCTTAGAACTATTAACAGTGATATAAATTTTGGTCAGATGCAATGTGAATTCTGAAAGCTACTAAGGCTATCTCATATTTTTACTATGCATTAGCATATTTAAAAAAGTTGAAATAATAAGAGACACTAATTAATAATCTTTAGTCACATTTCTCTTAAGCAACAAATAAAACATTATTTCCACCACTGCATTTATTTCTACACACCACCTTTTTTAACAACATGTTATTTCTTTTAAATATTAATTAACATGAACACTTGTTTTTGTAATTGATACCAAACACTGTATTCTAAATTTCATGCACTGCTTTTATGGTTTGAATCTTTTGTCATAATTTTAAGTTTTTCCAACAACATTATAACAAAATTCCTTTGGTTTTATAACTTCTCAAACAGGATTTCTAATCTTTTAATTGTATTTAGAAGTAGCAAATTTAAATAAAAACATTTTTCCATAAAAACAATTATTACCCACGTGAAAACAACAACTACCCGAACAATAATTACCCATGTTAAATACGGAATTTGCAAATCCTTTTTATTGAGAATAAATAAACTCCTATTAGCTTTGGTATAAAATCAAAATTTCCAATAATGGTCCCCATTAGTAATCTGTTAATTGAAGCATACTTATAGCAACAATTTATATTAATTTATAAAATATGAATTAGTAAAGCATGTGTTTCTCCTGATTATAAATATTCAACACTATTACAATGAAAGTTAGAATTTTTTAAAAGATTTTTATTATTACTATTATTTTGTCAACTCTTTCCTGTTCATTAGTGATGTTAGTTTAAAGATGAATACAGAAATAACAAATTGATGGGGGAAAAATTCGTACGATGATCATATGATTCATTTCATAACAATGCTACAAATAAAAATAACCATCAAAAAGTAAATGCTTTCAAAATTCTTTTCTTTGGACAAAACGTACATTAATGTCCTATTTTTTAAAGCCAAAAGACTGTGATCAGAGATAAACACCCAACAAAATGATACTGACAAACTTTGAATAAAATTTTAAAAACAAATTAAATGGTATCTGTAACAGAAATATGCACTAACTTTCATTCCATATTCCCAAGAAACCCATAAATCTCCTCTAGTTAAAAAACAAGCAACTGCATGTCGAGCTAAATGATGGACCCAGCCTTCTTTCCTTAATTGAGTCATTATAGCATCAATAAACGGGAAACCAGTTCTAGCCTGAAAGAATTGAATAATTTATACATAAATCAAAAACATCTATTATTGCAATTCAAATAAAGAGTTGCTTCAAAACATTTCTAAACTTTGAATAATACATACCCTAACTTTTTAATATTTAACATAGGTTTTTCTACCTTCATGCTTCACTGTATGTAAAAATATTTGAATTCTTTTATTTTGAGAGATGACTTTAAAAAATAATCATAAGTGCTTGACAATTTAATTTCAAAATAAAATATTAGTATTTATTTTTAGAATTTATCCAGGATAAAAAGGATCTATAAAAGAATTAAATTTTCAGATAATGTGGAATACAAAATAAAAAAAAAATCTTGTTAAACTCTATGCTATAAGTTAATATGACTTATAATCCATTGGAAAATATATAATGAACTAATCAATAATAAGAAAACATTTTCGCATATAATATAATACAAATCATTTTAACATTCTTATTTCAAAATAACTTTAAAATAATTTGTTAATAATTTCTGCAAGTACAAATGTAAAAAAATATGTTTCTGTAAATATTATCAAATATTAATGCTCATTATTAGATAAATACTTTAGTAATTTCCGAAAGAACACACAAGAATGCTTAAAAATATGCATGTCTTTTAGATGCACTCATACTACCTGATCATATTGAAGAAAAAGATGAATATTCTATACATATTGTTACAAAAATTCCAATATTGTGTGAGTTTACAAGTGAGATCACTTCAACATGGAGAATAATAGCAAATGATACTTTATTCACAAATGTTCAATTTAAGACAAACACAGGCTAAAAAACTTGTACACAAAGTAACAACACAATCAAGAAACATAACACTTAGCGACATAAGATGAATAAATACAGCACTTGTAATGATGTCACAGCACTTTTAATAATATTTAACTCACCAATTTACTAATTCTTATACAGACAAATCTCTCCAGAAATACTTCATTTAGGACTTCAAAAGCTTCTGGAAATCCTGCAGATACAGGCCGCTTCCTAGCAAATTCATTTGGCCACACTACCCAGAATTCCTCTGCAGATCCACTCAACCAATGCTGATCAATTTGCTCTGGCTTCTCATATCTCCATATTGATAACCACTCTTACTCAAACTCAAGAAAAGTACATAACTTTCACCCTAATTGGATTATTGACAAGATTTCAGCATTTTTGAGAAACATTATTTTGTTGCCAAGTTTCTCCCTGAATCCCCAAAATGGTAGCCAAGTTGATAAGGTCCATTGCTTAAGCTTTCTTGGTTGATTGATGGAATCTTTGTAAATGTCTCCTTCCCTTTATAAGAGGAATGTTGCAAGAAAGAGTCATTGCAGGTTCATAACAAAATAATATGAATGTATTTTAATACAATTAGCATACTTTGATTTTAGAATTCTAATTTCTTTAAATAAATACTGAATTGAAACGTTTTTTGTATCAATTTTTTTCATCTTGTATTCAGTTTTATTGAGAAAAGAAATGCAAAAGAATTAAATTCTTCGTAGACAATAAATTCTAAAAAACTCAAAATAGGGAACAGAAAAAAAGGTGAACATACTTTCAAATATTAAAAGTTTACAAAAACAAAATCATAGAATAACAAGTTTTTGATGTAAAATAAAAATGTTAGATTATTATTTTTTTTACAAAAAAAAATCATACTTGTCTGTATAATAAGAAATGCTATTTTATTTATTTATTTTTAAAAAAAAAGGCTTGAGATATAGTGTTAAAACATAAAGTTTATATTTCTAATAAACAATATTTAAGAAAGAAAATTTAATTTGCAATATTTTATTAAATTATCAATATTTTATAATATAAATTCAAAGAATGTATGTAACAGTTCAACTTTTATATGCAATTTACAAACAATTTACAATTGTTTGTAAATTGCATATACAATTGCAATTAATATGCATATATATGCAATTTACAATTGTTTTTAAATTTATTTTATACTCCATTTAAAACTGGTTTGAACACAATAAACTTGTTAAAAAATTTCAATATATATACACATAAAAGATTTCTAAAAATACAGAAAATTCAGTTCAAAGTGTCAGAAAAACCAGTTCAAAAATTGCACACAATTATTTTTATATTAGTATATAACATAGTTTCATATTATTTTTGAAGCTTATTGAATTTTGAACAGTTTTGAAATAGCTTTCCAGAACTCGTAACCACTGAAATCAAGTCCTAAATATAAATGTATTTGCTATATGTATAATGTTTCTGTTGTTCATTTAATACACCCCTCCTCTCAAAAAAAAATCTTTCAACTCTTGGGGGGGGGGGGAGAGAATCCATCCCATAATGAATCATTATTCTAGACTAAGCATTGGTATTTCTTGATTATTTTTTTTAAATCAATTTAAATGCCATCATGAAAGAGTACCTGTATGAAAAAATAGTAAATTATAAATTGTTAAAATTACTATAAAATCCAAAAATATTGTTTCTTTGAAATGAGATATAACTATAAATCATAAAAGACAAATTAGCATCATATTTTGAAGAAATAAATTATCATAAAATAACTTACATTTGCCCATGCTTGTAGAAAGGTATCATTTTCTATCCATGGAATTTGAGTACAAACTGGATTTCCCACCATTTGATCAAATTTAGGAGTTGCAGATCCAACAGTGTAGAAAAATTCACGCCAAAATAATTGTCCATGGAGTGAAACTGGTGGTTTTGTATACCCTTTCTAATAAAAATCAACAAAAATTTTATTTTTATTTTCAACATATAATAGTAACTTTCTAAACAGTTTTACTTTTGTGCTATTAAAATGTCAACATAAATTATGCTATTAAAATATTTTATTTATACATGTAGCCATGTCTATGATGATTATCTTGATTTTTTTAAAGAAGTCAATCAAATTTAAATCTTGTATGCAGCTTTTGTAATTCTGTCAACCACTTTTATCGATTAATCACTTATGTATTTGATAAAATAAATTTGTAATTAATTACAAATTAGTAGAAATTACTCATTGATATAAATGAATTAGATACTTAATATTATTATTAGTTTTAACATTCAACAAATAAAACATTAATAAATCATGCCTACAAATAATCTAAAATTGTGTTTGTTAATTCATTGTACTAAATAAAATATATTTTATTAAAGAATATTTTACTAAATATAAAATTCGAATAAATCTTTAAATAATTTTTTTTCTTAAATACTACGTGCTACACTGTTTTTAGAATATAAACCACAATTTTACATAATTTTAGATATTTTTTCAAATATATTCATTTTATTTTTGAATTAAAAACCATAGATTTCATAACTACTTTAGTAATTTTTAGCCTGTATGTAGCACATGCAACTACATTTTCAATAAATTAAAATCTTTAAAAATTAAAAAAAATAAGTACATACCTTACTTTTGAGATAGACTTCTCTAACTTTATAATAGAAAGTCCGAGCTGAAAGGCATCCAAATTTCATATATGGACTTAAAACAGTAGTACTGGGTTGGAGAGAATTTGGTGAAGTGTTAGGTTTTTCAAACTTGCAAATGTAATCCTAAATAAGATTATTCGTCCTTTAAATTTTATTTCCATGACATAATTTATTGATGTAACTCAAAGCAATAAAATATTTTACTTCTTTGGATGTGACTAATTCAAGACGTTTCAGTGCTTCTGTTTCACCACCAGGATACAAGCAGGGATTCAATTCTGATTCATCTACATTAAGCTCTTTTAATGTCGGAACTCTATATTTTATTTCATAATCATTTTCAATTGGTGTTTTTAAATCTAGGCAAAGAAATGAAAATAATAATGGCAAAATATATTATACAACAAATTTAGAATAAAATGCTTTAATATACATTTTAGGCATTGAAGGTTGCTTTCATCTCATGTCACAGATACGGACTCAAACACGGAACACAATTTCAGATTTTAAAAGTCCAAAAGTTAAAAAAAAAAAAAAAACTGGTTTGGTTTTAACACAAATATTAAATTATCACATCATATCCTTATAATTTTCGAAATTTTTATACATAGGCCATTTTTTACTTAATAAGAAAGTTAAATATCAGTTAAACATTACAATGTAAATGAAAAATGAGGAACATATTTTATTCCGGAAAAAATATATTCATTCCAACAAAATTAAATAATAGAATGAAATAATGTGCTCTTAATAGGATGGTAAAGTTAAAATTTAATATTGAAGTTGAGGTATTTTTCTACTTGAAAAAATGCTCCATAAGATCTTTTTTTTAAAAATCATAACATAAAGATAGCCCTAATAAATTTAATATTAAATATTTTAAAAATACTTTCAAATAATATGTAAGGCAACAATTTCAATAAATTTATAAAAAAAATTTGCTATACTATTCAAATTAATGCAGATAATTGATTATAAATATATTTCTACAAAGAAACAAATTAAGCAAATATTGCTGACAATTTTATTTTCTATATAAAGAATTTGCACATTATAATAAGCAATTTAAATTTACCTTAGCATATAAGGATAGTTTTAATATAGTAATTTAAAATATGGATTTTTTACCTATTTACACTAGTATTAAGTATTAAAAAACACATATTCAAAAATGATTTAAATTTAAAGAAGAAAAAAAAAACAATCATCAATCAACACCTAAAATATATGTATCAATAGATTTACTAATATCTATGGTTTTATTTGGAACTCAATTTTTTAAATTTAGGCCCTTCTTGCTGAAAACAAATTTAATTTGATTTTTTTAAAAAAATTATTTTCAATTCAATTTAAAGCAAATTCATCATAAACAACAAGAATATCATCTTTTTAAATTAAAATACAATTACTTACACAAATGTTCTTAGGTATTACAGATACTTAAACATTTTAGATTACATTTTTGTAAGAATTTTATTCTTTAAAAATGAAACTATATATATATTTTTAAATAAAATATTTAAAATTTAGTTACATTAAATTAAAAAAAGAAACAGATAAATTCCATTTAACATTTTAAATATAATATTCTAACTGATGATAACATTACTTTTTTCAGCTATAAGTTCTTTAAGTAGTTTAATGGATGATACAGGTTTTGAAGGAAGGCCAATTTTATCAGCAGTATTCGCAAATGCTTGGTACGTCAGAGGAACTTTTCCATTATACGAAATTATTCTAGAAAAAAGACATACAAATGAAATGTTATAAATTTTCAAGCATCGATTCACATTTTTAATTTTAAATGGCCATGCTAGTAAAAAATGAGAAAAAGAAAAAATCATGATGATTCTGATAGTTTCAAAAATTTAAATTTTATTGTTAATTGTACAAACATTGTAAATTCCTAAATCTGTTTAAAAATTAAACAATAATTAATGAAAAATAAATGTATGTTTTTTTTTAAACAGAGAATTTATTAGTTCCATTTTTTTTTTTTTTTTTTTTTTTTTTTTTGAAATTTAAAATATAAATAATTGTGAATTATTTTACACTATTATTCTATACTACTTTTTTTACAGTACAGTAAACTTTGTATATCACCATAAGTTATCATATTATAAAAAAGAATATTTTAATTAGATAATCAAACAGAATTTCATAATTAAAATAAACAGCATTTACTTACATAAAATCTGACTCATCAAAGTCAAAATTAGATAAACTTAAACTTAAATAAACTTAAAAACAAATGACTCTCAATGTCATTTTCATTGCTCTGTTCTAAATCACATATTTCAATGTTGAAATCTTACTTTCATTTTCTTCTTTGATGATTTTGAATGTAAAATTTAATAAAAACTGATAAAGCAACTGTATAAGCATTATAGTGTCTTTACACTGAGCACACCCTAACCTCAGTCAGGCGAGTTTGAACTTGTTGCACTGCACTCATATCACGCTAAAATGTCACCACAAATTCTACATTAACCATTTCCTTTGTACATAACTTACGATCAAAACTAGTGAATCCAAGACAAAGGGAAAATAAAATTAATCAGATGCGCAGCAGAAGTTAAATTTGAACTTTTAAACCCATATAAACTGCAGCTTATCTACCCGAAATTACAGTGCATATATTAAACAAACAGTTATTACAGAAATTACAGTACATCGTTATACAAAATGTTAATTCTGTTGATCATATATCTGTTTGATTAATGAAATCATTAATAAAATAAATACTATTATTGGAAAAAAATTTAATTTTAAGATTAAAAAAAATTAATTATAATTATTTACAATGAAATCAAATCTACAAATTTTTCTGATTAAGTAAAGAGTTATATCTAAAACTGAATTACAAAGCTATTAGCCATAAAAAAAAAAAAACTTGGCATGAGGAAAAAATTTAAATTACCAAAAAATATGTATGAATTACTAATCATTCAAAAATATTGTAATATATATATTACATAACTGATCATAATTAAGCAAACATGTAATTACAAAAATGCATTTATAATTAATGAAATATAACATTAAAAATAAAACTAAATTATACAAAACAAAATTCATAATAAAAATGAATTATTAAAAAACCAAAAAAAAGTTTCCTACTTGAGGAAACAACAAAAATTAAAAATAGATAAGAAAAATGAACAAATTTAAATGTAAAATATATTTTTATAATTTTTATACAAAAAATATTGACACGAAAGAAGAAAGAAATCACACAAAAATTAATAATGAATCAAAATCAGCAGAAACTTGATAACTCATATTTAAAGGGAAATATTCAAAATTTTGAGTTCATGAGTTGTCAGCTTTAACAAGAATTTCGAAATACAAAGGATGTAATGGTTACAATTTTGACTTACAAAGGCACACAATTTCTAATTATATTTTTTGAGTTGTAGGGTAATGGTGAAATGAAAGAAAAAAAAAAGAAAATAAATTCAACTACATTTATTGTATTCATTTAAGTTCATTATAACATGCAATTATACTGCTACAAATATCGTTGTACTGCTACAAAAAGTTAGAAAATCTGCTATTTTCTTTCGAATTAAAAATTTAGAAAATTCCTTATAAATGTTTTTTAAGATTAAACAATAAATGATTCATGTAAAGTTAAAGTTTTCAATTTTTTGGTACTCATTTTTACAATACCTGTTAATCGATCTCAAATAAGTACTACGATTGATAATAAACTTCTTTTATACTATGAACCAAAGCATAAACATAATGTATACATGTGTTACTTAAAAAGTTTATTGGACCAAAAACACACACATTTATGTGAATTAGCTGACAAAATTTTAGATTTTATTGCTTCGTGTTTGGAGAATTCACAGGGAATTCTAATATATCAAACTATGATTTTTTAAATTCCCAGTTATAGAGTATAAATATGTATTATTAGTATACCTAATAGGGAAATAATATTTTGTTCAAGTTACAAATTCTCGAATAATAATTCGATATGTTGCATATTTACAAGTTTATCGGAAGGGAATGGCTGATTTCTTCATCTTACTGAGGATTATGAATCAATGATGTTTGAGTTATACATTTTCCAAAGCATTTATATTATTAAATAGTTCAATTGTGATTGGAAATGTACTTACTGTTCAGAATTATATAATGTGTTTGTACAAAATTTCTTAATTTCAACATTTAAGGTTTTCATGAGATTCTCTATTTCTTCATCTCTTGCTTTAGCATAAGGTTCAGTATCACTTTCAAATGTTAATAATTCTATTTTCCACTTTTTAACTATATCTGGAAAAACTTCTGTAGGTTTTCCGCGAATCACAAATAATCTGAAATTAAAATACAGTAATGAGTTGATGAGTTTATATACTGAGTAAAAATATATTAAAAACAAAATTATAAAAACAGGCATTTTTAAACAATTATAAAAAAAACTGTCAAAATAAAATTTTATACACAGTTTTTCATCTGGCCAACAGACATGAAAGAATAACACTACATAAGTAAAATTTGGTTTTTTCAATCATTTAAACAAGTAATACTTTTTTCAAAGATTTTTATACGGGAAATTACAATTATGAAGAACTTTTTTTAAATTATAAATTATATCAATTGTTCAATTTCAGGAAAATTAAGAAATGAAAGAAAATTAATATTAAACTCTTCAATTTCCTTTCAATTTATATCTTGACTATAAATTGAAATTGTTCTATTTCAATTTATATCCTGGCTATTTAAACTATGTTTATGAAAAATTGTCATTAAAAACTAGTAACAATATCTATAAAAAGGATAATAAAATCATAATACAAGTTTTTATATAAAACTAATTAATCATTTATCTTGTTACTATTAAACCAAATTTTAAATCACTAAGTATCAACTAACAAAATAGCTTTGAAAAATATTCAATAATGACATATATTTACCGAGAATTAAACTGTTTCAATGATTCATCCAGATCATTTAAAGACTGCATTAAAAACCTCCATCTATTAGGACCAACTCTCATATTTTTCACAAACCATGGATCTAAAATAAAAATTGGCCAAAAATGCCCACCCTTTTTGACAGCTTCAACCAGAGCTGGATTATCATGCAGTCTCAAACATTTACGAAACCAGTGGATGGAATTTCCTTGAGATTTAGACATAATTGCATTCATATAATGAATCTAGAATTCATTCAAATTGAAGAAACTGGAAAGAAATAATAAACCACATAAATTGTTGATAAAGTTTACAGGGATAGGAAAATGAAAAAATCCTTTTAGAAGTAATTTAGTTAATCAAATATTTTTTTTTAATTAACAAAAATGTTTACCATGAGCTGAAGTACTAGTTTATAAAAAAAATAAATATAAAGAAAAAGGATAATAACTGTGAATGAAAATTTAATAAATTAAATTCCACCAACCAATAGAAGAAACATTGTCATTTTGGATGCTGTTTTGGCCTTTGTTTTAAAACTAAAAGAGAATTCTGAATCTAATACCATCATTTGGCCAGATCATATATAATAAGGATAATTCAAGAGAATTTTTGCAGGAAATCTTGTCTTACCTGTTTTTTGAATTTATATTGCTGTCCTTATGCATTTTTTGTTTACTTTTGCTTTAATGACTGATTATACAAAGATTTAAATTTTTATAAATTTTTTAACTATTGAACAAAAGTGTGCCCTTTTGCAAAATAAAACGTTTTCTTTTTTTTTTTCATTACTTAAAAAAAAATGTGTCCTTAATTGGATCTCAAATTAAGTTAATATATATAATGCTATTATAAAATATATAATAAACTTCTAATTACTGTTTTTTAAGAAAATGTTAATTTTACTTTAAAATTCTAATGTTCAATTCAAAAACTATACGAGAACTATAATATTTAAGACATACTTTGATTTCTATTTCAGAAAAATCAACACCTTAAAAAGCAATTCTGAAACCATTTTTCTAGACATAAAATTGTAAAGAAAAGAATACTTTTCCCCCTCTTTGATTGAAATTAGTAAATATCAGTTATATATTACAAAAACACATCCCATTTAATTCAAATTTTTAATGAATTGAATGAAATCTAAGTAGTATACATATAAATATTTATTAGATTATAGGCAACATGTAGACATAAAAATTGCAATAATATTATTACATTACCACCTTTATTCATATTACAAACTGTACATCATTGAGTTCCTCCTTTTTTCTTGGTTAAATATTAAATCTTCATATCTTTTCACAACTAAAATTTAGATAAAATCTTGGCTTCATTTTCTTAACTTGTTCATTACAACGGGGTCTATATAAACATCCAGTATCTTATTCACTAGAAAATATTTTGAAGACAAAATTTAATCCCTATTTATGAGCTCCAGTTTTATATTTTCATTACTAAAATCAAGAAATTTGAAATTTAACAAATGCCTTTTTGAAATTTACAGCTCCAAATTGCTGCAGACTTTGGGATGTCAGACAACAGTAAAAGTGTAGCATTAACATAGTGCATAATAATTTTAAGGTAGCAAGAAACAAAATATAATACATAACTAACTAAAAAAACTGATTTTACAAATTCTTTTCTACATTTTAGTAAATACTTTTTTAAAAAAAATTAACTTTACTATAAAAATTACAAAATATTTTACTGAACTATTATAATAAAAGTTAAAACTCTAATACCAAAAGAAGAAAAAAAAACTTTATATTTTATATAAATTAGACTAATATCATTACATAAATTTTAAGAAAAAAAAATTAAGCCAGAAACATTATCCAAAATATCAATTATTATCCAAATCCCAGATTGAAGATCATGCAATTTAAACATATTGAATGGCGTATACTTCTAAAACATGCAGATTTTCTCGCATCCAAGTAATTCTTCCAAATGCTACCATCTACGGAATCTTTGATATGCATCATACATTTTACAAAAAATGTTAAACATTTATATGTGTTTCTTAGCGATCTATAATAAAAAAAATGTGAATTAAAATAAATATGAAAAAAATAATAATTGTTTTCAAAAAATTTTTATTTTTATTTAAATATTCATTAATTATTTATTATTATATATAATTATTAATAATTTAAATATTAAATTATATTCATTTATTCTCATTTTTGTTTTACATTCATTGAATTTTTATAGATTACTTACATATCTTATTTCCTGTAACATTTGATATACGACTTTTACTTCACAATTAAAACACAAGGCCATAATATTTTTACAAAATTAATCATTGCAGATAAAATTTCTCAACTCTAAGTTTTATAAAATGAATAAAGCAATGTATTTTTTAAAAATAATTTTAAAAAAAAGAAAATAAAAATTTAAAAATATCTAAATTTTCAAATATGGAATAAAATGTAGCTACTTTCCCCCATATGTCTGATTTATCATTATTTAAAATGTAATGTTAATCCCCGAATTATTCAAAAATTATAAAGGAAAAGAAATAATTTTCTTGTAAGATGACAATCTATTCACATTTATCAGAACTGTTTTCCCTATTACAAAAAAAATTAAGCCAACGGGAAAATCAGAAAGATATCAATTTACAGATACATACATGAATTGATTTATTTTTAACTATGCAATTTCAAATTATGTTAATTTTCAAATCAATAGTTGTTATGAGGAGGTGCATTACTTAATAAAAGAATAGGAACTCCCTAGTACCTCCTTCCTTTATCTTCAGAAGATAGCTTGATTGAAGTTTTTTTTTTATTAGTACATTACAAAGATTACATATATACAGTTGAATAATTATCCTATTTTTCAATATTTCAATCCTATATTTTAAACTTCATTTTATGACAAATAATTCTTCTTTAAATCTATCTATAAATATATTTAACTACATATAAAGATTTATATTTCATAAATAATGGGAATTTCAGAAGATAATTTTGAACACCTATCTCTTAATAGTATAACTTAATACAAAACTCTTCAATTGATTATTTTTAAACATATACTCCCTAATAAAGAAATACAATGTGAACAAATTACTATCAAATAATTAAGACAGACATTGCTTCAATGTAAAATTTTATTTCCATAACTATACAATTCAACAAATTGTACTTAAAAAATAATGATTGCATCATTAAATTTTCCTTCTCGTCCTTAAAAATTGAAACCAGCATTTCTAAAAACAATAAATAATCACTTTTTCTAATATCAATTTCAAGTATAATATTTATTATATAGAAAATTTAAGGGATCAGATGTATTATATGCCCAGATTGGTGCTATTTAGCACTTTTTGACAATGAGGCTTTTGATGCCAAATTTTGAACATGCTAATTGCTTTGTTACCACACTTGAATTTGTGTGGAGGGGGGCATTATTTTGCATATTCCAGGCATATTCTACATTTAGGTCATTTTTAAGACAAAATATGTATGTATATAGAAAGACATAAGTGAAAATGAAATCTGTAAAATAAAAAAAAGATAGGATCTTTATACAAACAAGTTTTAAAAACTTATCAATATACATTAATAACACAACAACTTTTACACAACTATGAAATTATGATTTTTTGGCAGATTTCCATGGCTTTTTAGGTTTTTTCAAATTAGTTGTAGGTAAAGCTTCTGGAAGCATTTCTTCATTTATACTTCGCCAAAGTGTTTTAGCAGCCCCAGAGTTACCTAACATAGTGCTAAATTCCTCCTCACTGTAGTTGATTAAATCAGCCAAGCTACTGGAATTTCTTAAAATGGGCCACATATTTTTTGAGTTGATACCTGGTAACTTCGAAATAAAGTCATAACCAACAGTATTAAATTTGCTGGCAGAGAGTTCTCCTTCATTACCCTCTGATTTAAGTAAAACTGCTGTTTTTTCATCTGGTTGGTCTCTTTTTAACTTCAGTAGTTCAAACATTTCTGCAGTAGCATATGGTGAGGGACACCATAAAATCCTAAGCTCAGGAAAATGAGTAGTAAGCAAAATTAATTTTGATGTCACATTTTGAGATGATGCACTGCTGTTGAAGTAATATTTTCCTTGCAAACTGAATGCTTTATGTTGATCAAATTCTATAAGTAAAATAGGCCTCTTATACAATCGACACATCGACTGGGCTTGGGTATATAAACGTCCACTATTCAATGAACCAATCAAGTCACTTACACTTTTCCTTTCAACACATATGTCAGGAGTTAAAATGTAATCTCCAACCTCTAATGTAACAGGAATTATTTCAATTCCTCTTCTATGTATCAGAGATGGAAGTTCACTTCTGAATTCACGCATATCAACAATAATTTTCTGCTCTTCTAATTTACGAACCTGCCCTCCAGCTTTACGAGAATTGACAGACTCATTAGCTAAAGAAGAACCTCTTTCTAAATCTGGATGATCTCCAGTCTTACCATCTATTCCTTCAGGTAAAACTAAATGGGCTTTTTCTTTTATCAAAAATTCAAAGGCTTCTTTTTCTCTTCGGAGTGAAGTTAAAAAGCATTGCTCTTCAGAAGATCCACTATAAACCAGGAAATAAACTTTCAATTTTTCACAAGGATTCAGAGCTTGATGCAATTCAATTCTGCGAATAAGTTCCATATCCCCATCATAAAAGATCATATATTTAGGATGATGAAGTTCACATATGTGTTGAAATTTAAAATGATTTCCTGTTGAGTGATTTATAGGATAAAACTCTATATTAAGATCCCTATATTTTAAAAACAAATTATTTGATTCTGAAGTATTCTCAGATGTTTCTGATTCATGGACCATTTGAGTTAAAGTTTGTTCATCTTCTTTGAGTTTTCTTTTCTTTCCTTTGCGAGTTTCTTTGAGTTCAGAAGCCAAATTAGGAAAAAGTTTACAGAAGATATTATTTAAATATTCTTGAGCTCCATTATTCAAAATATTTTTTAATTGTCTGCTAATGATGTCATCATTTACAATAACTATTACCAATTGATTCTCTTTTTCTTTACATTCATCTGATATTTCAGTTAAAATGTCACACAGCACCTTCCACTTGGCATTCTCTTCAAAAGACAATTTTTTAGCAGCCTTGGCCGCATCTTTCTTTTTTGATGGACCAAAAACCCTCTCTTTGGCATTCAAGAATAAGGAGTCTGAAGCATCCAGAAATAACCAATCAGACATTTGTGTGCCAACAGTAACATTTTCTTTAATAGATTTCAGCATATTATAGAAAGTAACACAATCCTGCTGAGTTAATTGCTGCAAAATTGATCGCAAAAATTTCAAATCAGAAATCAATCGTTTAGTTTTAGAGTTTAGCTGATGCCATATAGGATCAAGTTGATACCTCACAATTTTATCAAATGATTTGGCAATAGCATTCTCAACAGTTAATTCATCTGTGTCTAAAGAAGGATTTATATGCTTCAATTCCTTTACACAGACATTCATCAAGTCTAACAGAGCAATTTGTATAGAAGTCATTGTGTTTGTCATAGGAACATGCATCTCCAAGACTTCTGGTTTAGCTCGTTCAATACTACTAGCAACAACAGCATGGAAACGAGGCCAAAGAAATAGGTTTTTTACGAATAAATTTCTCATTATACGTTGGACTTGTGCAAAGCCTCGTGTAAAAGCAGCAGGATTGGATGATATAGCTTTTATAAATCCTTTACTATTTTTCATTCGATACAAGCGAATAATAAAAGCCTCCTGGCAGGATTCAAGTATTTTATGAGCTCTAAGTACAATCATACCAGTAATAAGGTCAATTGGTACTCTATCAACTAACATGTCTACAACAAGAATTCTAGATGAAACAAACAGAACTCCACCTTCCATATAAACATCGCGACGGTCTTTCACGCTTACATCAGATGTTATTGTTTTAGGAAGTAAAGTTGTACCCGACTCTTGAAGTTTTTTAACGATATATTCTTCTTCAATTGGAGTAGAGCCGAGAACAAAAACCAAATTACCAGGATCATTATAGGTTTTTATTAAATTTATTGCAAGCCTTTCTACTCCAATACCTTTAGCAAGAACAGCCAAGGCATCATCATGAAACAATTCAAGGTATATTTGATTTTCAAAATCGAGCAGTTCCATTGTAATTTAAATCAATTATAAATATAAATCCATTGAAATGCATAAAATGTACGATAAATTCTATTATTACATCAAAAAACTGTTGAAATTTTAGTCATTAAAACAAAATTTTACAAAAATTTAACTTTTCAAATTGTGAAGCATTAAATGTAAACACTTACGTAACGATGGAGATTGCAGAATGTTGCCGTTCATTCTACAATGTGTCTAACTTTATGTTCAATCTATTTATAAGTATACCAAAAATCGAGTAATCCAGATATATATTAACAATCAAATAGAAAAATAAAAACTAGATATATAACGACAACATCTATAACATATCAAAATTTATAAAAAGTTAAGTCAAAAGTCTTAGATTAACTAAGTGCATATTTGGTGAAAAGTGTCACGTGACTGTTTTCTACTGAAATTTTCGCGCATGAACTATTTTAGTTTTGTTTTTACCTCAGATAATTGAACCACAGTTTCAACTCATAACTGCTGAATTGACTTGCTTTCATAACTTAAAATTGACAGAATAAGAGTGGCACAATTTGATACTTAATGGTAGACAATGAAAGAAATTGAATTCATGAAAAAAAATTGATTAACATAACTGTTTTTAACATTACCTTCTATTTAATCAGATTGCACATCAGGATAGCAAAATAATTCTAACTTTTTTTTTTTTTCGTATTCTCAAATTCTTGACATTTTTTTCGTTCACAAAAATTTCTTTTCTTAAAAATTATTATTAATGAAGTATTTGAATATAAATGCTGACAACTCACAAAGTAAGAAAAAAACTGGTTTAAACTACCAAGAACTCTTTTAAAGGAGACTGGATTTATCTCCAGACACCTCATACAGGTTCATTCCACTATTAAAATTAGGTTTATAAAATTCTCTCTACAGAAAAAAACAAATATTTTAAATAAAATATCGTTTCAAAAAACTTTATGGTTCTAAGTATTTTAGAAAATGTAAAAGCCAAGTTATTTTGAGTATTTTACTCACTTAATCTATACTTTATACAAAGTCAATTTAAAATAGAAAAATAAATTCAAAATAGAATATGTTTCAGATTAATTTGTTTTATTTTTAAGTTTCAGAGAATTCCTTTATCACATTAAATTCAACATGAAGTTGTATCTTAACCTTGAAAAGCTCATTTAAAAATATCTGAATTTTTTCATTCAAATTTTGAGGCACAATTTACGTCAAAAATTATTTATTTGAATATTCAAGAAAACCTTCAACCTCTCTAAGTAAAGATTCCCCTATATTTCTTTAAATACAATCAATGTAAAATATATACTAGAACTGTTTCATCTAACAGAACTTTAAACTGTTGAACCATTTTTAAATACAATTAATACATCAGATATAATTGTATTTAGAACTTTTTTTTATGTAACAGATAAATAAATTCCTTATAGCTCTACTCTTAAGACTCTTTTGTACGTCATCTCTATTGGGCGACCACCACATTTGAATGCTGCTTGCTCAGTTTGGCGATTTTGGCATATTTCGAAAAAATTTGTCTCCTTTGATTAAAGTATCACCAATCAGTCAACCTATTATACCAAACAGTGTGAATCTGGACTCGTTTGCCATATTAAAGCTTAAACTGTATTACCACCTTTCAAATAATCAGCGTTATAAGTCTTCTGCATTCGTCTTTCTCTTTGCTATTTGGTTCTTATACTGTTTCTATTTGATTTATAATTATTAACTTTGTATTTGGAAGCGAAACAAGAGATTGACCTCGCAATTTTGCGTCATGGTCTAAGGACGAGGACAACATCTGAACTGACACCCAACTCTCCTAATTTCCATACAGTAAATTCACTCAAGTGCTTACGACAAATTCATGCTTGCAATAAATCACTATATTTTCAGTTTCTATAAAAATTTGTTATGACAAATATAGAATAGTTATAAGAGAAAGATCTAAACTAAATTTAAGAAATTAAGGCTTTTAGAGATTAACACTGGAAGATTTCTTATTAGGAATTAACTCATTTATGTTCTGCTATAAAAAGGATCATAGAAATGACTACCTTTTCATGTATTATTCACTTTATAGAGGAAAAAAAATCAACCCGCTCACATTCTGTTTATTTCCGAAGTTTGACTGAATGAATTTTTTTTTTCTTGTTACATTTCTACCCATAACTTAACCACACGCATGCGTTTCTATCGGCTTTACTTCTGATTGGTTGAACAACAAGGATATCGTAAAGCGAGTATTCTAAACGAAAACAAAACAAACTGTGTATTGTTTTGATATTTATATTACTCTACGAAAAGTTTTGATTTCATCAAAATGGATAAACCTCAAATAATACTTCATGCGGATGTATCTTTGAATTATACTGTTTTTGACACTAAATGGATACCAGTGAGCACAAAATTTATTTCACTCGGAACTCATCCTAAAGGAGACGGTGCTTTGCAAATTTATGAAATTTCAGGTGGAAAGGTTCAATTGGTTTCTGAAGTAAGCGAAATTATAGTGTTCTCTCTTATGCAAGTTTAAGAGGAAATTAATAATGAAATTTTTGGAAACTGACATCTTTTTCTGACATCTTATCTGACATATCTTGAAAAATTAATCCGAAGCTTCGTTTCAACAGTTAATTTAATTTTTATCTATTAATTCTTTCGGTTTATATCTCCTTTTTTCATTTTGGTTACTTTTTTAATATTTGTCTTACATTCTTAATAATTAATAAAAATAAGTTAACATTTTAAAGTAATTTCTAAAAGTTGATGTACAATTGTGTAGATTTGATTTAAATTGTGTAATGGTTTGCAAATATGGAATAAAATATTTTAATATCAAACTATTTTATAAACCTGCTAATTATTTTCAAAGAAGTAAAGAAATTTTTCTTTTTCTACTTCTAGAAACAATATACTGTTTTTAAGCAATTTTGACTTGCATCTTTTATGAAATTTCATGGTCATTTAAATTAATTTTGAAAAATTAAAAAACTTTTTGATTCAGTGTTTAAATTAAAAACATGTGTATATATAATCTTATATTTATATGATCAGTATGTTATAATTTCAATCTCATTATCAAAGTATTTCTTATATTCTTTGGCTATGAAGTAATAAAAAATATGCAGAATGCAATATTTGTTGCAAGAAAATGGAACATTATTGAAGCTGTAACATCATTTGTTCTGTTTGCTGCATTCCAAAATGCAGTTTATATCAAAATGAAGATTGGAATGCATAGAACATATACTGTTATTCTTCTTATATACTAATCATTTTTAAAATATTAACTTATGGTCAAAATATTAAACATGTATTAAATTATCTTATATTTAAAATTGTATTATCTATATTTGTCCAGAATTCTTTTTTATTCTTGTTATTGAATTATTGTAAATGAAGTTGGATGTTTATTTGATCATTGAATTTTTTCAAGATCCTGTGAAATAATGTTGGCATTAAATTTGTTTCATATAATTTTGCATATTTTAATTTTTTAAAATCTAAATTTAAACATCCATGCTTTTATTATTGAAGAATTCATGCGGAAACATATTACAAAATAAGACTGATGGTTTTAAGACCACCATTATAAAACATTGAGAATCTTATATTGACTAATTTGTTTTTATCTTTTAAGATAAATACCATCTTAACTAGTATCTTCAATTTGTTTCTTGTATATTGTATACTTTTTGGAGATGCTTGAATTTGGTCTGTTTGGGAATTAGTCATCTATTGAATATATTTGTCTATTGAAACATTTGTATTTTTCTGATTATGAGCACATTGTTTGTATTAAGCAGAATTTTCAAAAAGATTTTATGAACTTCACTAATTCTGACTTTGTTTTTCATGCAAGCTTACCACCAGTATATAATAGCATTATTATAAACTTAATTTATCATTTTGTTTCAAGAGCATTTTTACTTACTTTAAAAGAAAAAAATTAGTTTTTTCAATTACTGTTCAAAGAATTAGAAGATACAAAAGCTACCTTAAGTATCATACTTCATTATAATTATTGATGAATTTTGAAACTAGATATATTTTAATTTTTAGGAAAATAAACCCAGAGGTTTGAAATGTGGAACATTTGGAGCTTCAGCCTTGCATCAACGTCACCTTGCAACTGGCGACTTTGACGGAAATTTGCAAGTATGGTACGGAAAATGTGTTATTATGCAATTTATTCTGTTCCATTTTTGTTAAAAATGCTAATATGATAAATACTGGTGAATTTATCATTGAAATTTTTTTATTACAAATTTATAATTTTGAAATCCATTTATCCTTAAGAATAAACTTTTTTTCTTTTAATTTAAAAACGATTTTATATTCACTTTTCCCCCTCTGTGATTGAAATGGAATACTGTCTGAGTAATCTGGTCGATATGAAACCAGAGCATCACTGAATAACTGGAAAATCACTAATGCACTGAAACTGCAGAAGTTGTGCATTATTATATGTAATCTGACACAGTACATGTAAATAAAGGTCCAACACTTGGAATAACTAGATCTACAGAAAATACATTGTTTTATATTGATAGATTACATTATTGTAGATCCATTGATGTAGAAGGTGTAAAAATGTTTGTAAGACTCATCTGCTTTAATGTTTAATAATAAATCACAAACCAATAAGTAGTATAAAACTTATATGTGTAATAATAATATTTACAAAAATCTTCAGGACATCACACTCAACATTACAGGCTATATTTCTGAAATTGATTTAAATATTTCCTTCAAAACATTTTTTTCCTGTTTATTTTCTCCACGTTAATTCTGCAAGAAACAATTTGAGATTATGTCCAGCTGGGCCACGTTGTTTTTTATTACACCACTTTGAAGAACCCTGCATTCTTTCAACATTTTGTGTAAACACCCATTGTTGAATCAACAATATAATACTTATGGTTTACTGTGGTTAGGTTTCATCATCAACATACAGCTTCTTGACATGACCATTTTTTCATAATTGTATGTCAGATAATAGATCTTTCTCTTGGAAAAAAGATGTAGCATCCATTTCGCTATTTAGTAAAAAGTAATATGAAATTGGAAATGTTAACGAGCAGGCAATATGTCGATAATATGATCGTGTGCTGTTTGTTTTAAGACTGTAACCTGAGCAACTTGGCAATACATCTTGTTCTCTTGGCGATTTATCGTCAAGTCATAAGCCAAAATCATAATTTGCTGGCTGCTGCTATAACAGGGAAGTACCCAAATTTGTATAATTTTGCATAAAATTGGCTTACTTTGATCTTCAATTATCTGATCATTGCTTTAGTATTTCTTGCAAATATTTATGTTTGTTCCCTAGTAATATCATATTAAGGCTGTATTTGCTTTATGATAATGAATAAAAATTAAACTTAGCAAAAAAATTTAAGATTGGAAATACCCAAACATTAATATTATAATCTAATTTCACTGTATTGTTGAATAGCATATTTTATTTTACAAGTTTGATTTTCAATCTATCATGTTTGTGTGTGTATGTGGCTGTATAATATATGTTCAATATTCTGTCTTGTATTGTAAAGCTAAATTGTAAAATTTTACTAGTTCAAGTGAAAAATTTCTCAATTTTAAAATATTTTGAAACTTTAAAAATGCAGAAGTTAACAATTAATATTCATGATGTGATTATTGCACAAACTTATTATTAATATGGAGATATTTATTATGTTATTATTCTGCCTTAATTATTTTTATTTTCTTGCCTTGATTTCAAAAACACTAATTGAAACAGATCATGAAATAAATATAAAGTTCACACATTGAAAGAGCTGAATGTAGATTGATTGGAACTAAATTCATAAGACTTCCTTAACAGAAATATTCCAAAATTAATTCAATTAGTCTCCTAAAAATTTGTAAATTAGGTGGAAGCTAAAATACTATTTTCTTATGTCAATATTTTAAAACCATTCTATGTTATATAATCAATGTATTTTACTATCTTTTCTATGCTTATACTATTGATAATGAGTTTAGAACAGCAATTTATCCTAAGTATTTCTCCTTAGAATTTGATTACATCACAATATTTACTTCTATATTATATCATTCCTCTATGTTTTGTAACCTATTATAAAAGTATTACTTTAAAATTAGAAACTAATTGTTTTCCTTATTATGACATATAGGGATATGGAAGCATTAGATTCGCCTGTATATAATGTAAAAGGACATACTCAAATTATAAATGCAATAGATGGTGTTGGTGGCTTGGGAATTGGTGCCGGAGCTCCTGAAATTGTAACTGGTAGCAAAGATGGTGAGTTATTTAGTTCTTACACATGCATCATGCTATTTAATTAATCTAATAAAGTAGGGAAAAGAATAATCATGATACATACAAACTTACGAAAAAACCATTTACAAAAAAAAAATTGTTTATCCTTGTATTGCTATAATGTTGTTGTTTTGTTCATTTTTTTTCTTGTAAAAGGCTCATAAGACTTGAGACTGTGTTTGTTTATTTCATGTATTATTTTTTCATACTTAGTCTATAATTTAAAAAGTAAATTAAGGGGCCGCGGTAGCCTAGTGGTCAAGGTCGTGGACTAGCGGCCGGCGGTTTTCATTCAGTCGCGGGTTTGATCCTTGGCCGCCAAAGACCCGCCGTGTAGCCGGGGCTGATGCACGTTAAATCTGTTCGGGGTCCAAAGTCCTCCTGTTGGCGTGGTGTGGATGTTAGGAGAGGGGGGTGCCAGCTCAGTGACCGTGGTTCAAAATTACAAGGTATGTCGCCAATAATTCGTGTTGCTTCTAAGTGCGATGTTAATAAAAAATAAACTAAACTAAAAAAGTAAATTAAATATTAACATATTATAGTTCAAATACAAAAGCTTACAACACCATAGGTAACTCAGTCCTGTGCTTTGACATAACAATTAACTTTGAAGTGAAATAACAAAATAATCCTCTTCTAAATAAAAATATTCGACATGTTATTAAATTAATGCAGATAGAATAAATTATGCAATTATCTATTATGATATAGAGTCTTTTATCCTATCATTATTAAAAAAAAAATTTAAACATGAAGTGGAAATTTTTATTTTGGTGTCAAGAGTATTAGCTAATGTGCATTTTGATAGAATTTACATAATCATGAAAATTGTAGTTTTATACATCATTCAAAGCATATTTTTATTGTTTCTAATTCATGATATATTTCATAAGCTTAGAAATTTCAGATTAAAATTCATAGTGTGTAATTATTATTTTAAATTTATAATTTAATTACTGTTTGATGTTATAATATATACGAAGAAGAGGATGCATTTCGCTTCATTTCATGCTTCCCTGCACAAGCTCTCTATAATAAATATGGCTCGCAGATGGACTACTTGTGTTGACGATATAGCATGCAGACATCGTTAATAGTATGCAGGAAGTGAATATATAGGGTTATGGCACAAGAGCTAATTCTAGCTTTTACGCCATTAAAGTACCCCACGCCTCCACCAAAAATGTTGTGTAGAATAAAAGTCAAAGACTACGAAATTTATTCTCAACTCGAGAATTATCAATTTGATGTCAAGAACTTTATTATCTAAGATCTGATATTAGTATTCATGCTTTCCTGCACAAGTTCTCTAGAATAAATATGGCTCACAGATGTTTTTCTGTCGATGATGTAACATGCAGATTTCGTTAATGAGCAGCGAGTAAATGTGTATAGGTTTATGGCGCAAGAGCTAGAATTAACTCTTACACCATTAACAGGAAACTAGTATTGCTACAATATTTTCAGAGGTCATTAATATTAAAATTTGGAATTTTAAATTTACTAAGGTTTCAATTAGATGATATTCAATGTTGAATTTGAAGAAATTTTTTGCTGTTAGTTCCCCCCCCCCCCATTAACATATGGGCCTAGTGGTCATGCACTAATTGCAGTATTGTTTTCGTCTAGTCGTAAGTTTGAGCCTTGATGGGACGAAAGTTCCATTGTATAGTGCATCAATACACATTAAATCTGTTAAGATTCCAAGTTCTTCCATTGGTAGGGTGTGAAAGTTTGGAGCTTAGGTGGTGTTCTCATCACTTGACCAAGGCTCAATATTACAAAGTCGATTGCCAATAGTCCTCTTGTTGCTTCTTTGTGCAACGTTAATAAACAAATGCAATTACCTATCAACACAAGATTCAGTAATCTACTAGTGTACTTTGCACAATGTTTTAATATTGTTCCCTTGTAAGAAATTGTTTGTGATACCACTCTTGCATATTGTGGCATCATAATATTATTTTTTTTGTGAGATTCTGATTAATCTTTTGTTTGGATTACATATGATTTTATGTTAAAAGCAGACATTTACACCTTTTCTTTCTGTTTCATGTATATGAATCACCATTTCTTAGAAAGTAAAATGTTCCATTTTTTTAATAAGATCTTGCAATCTCAGTGAAATTAGCTGTACCCTCGACCATTTTGTATTAATCAAATTTTAAGGTTTATAAGATGTTTTTATGCATGTTAATTATTTCATAATTGAGTGCAAGTGTCTACAAAAGGCTTATACAATCAAGGAAAAACTTAATATTATCAAATGAATTTAAATTTTTGAGATTTGAGTGAATTTGAGAAGGAGAAAGACAAGCAGAATTTACCATGGAACTTAATCTATTTGAGTAAACACGACACAGATGGTTAAAAAAATGAGGATACACTAAGCTAATTTTTTTTTTATATAACATTGATAAAGGTATTACTGGTAAATAGAGTTAGGAGAGCAGAAAGCATCAATTTTGATAAATCTCTCTCTCCTCTCCCTCTCTCTCTCTCTTTTCTATTGTCTGATCCAATACTTATTTTCTTTTTCTTGAATTAACCAGTTACTCTGTAATTTAACATAAGTGTTTATCTGGCAGAAAAATCATATCTGTGTTGAAACTTAATTTATTACACGATTTATATCAATATTGTACAAAAAAAAAAAAGAAAACGAACCTTGCAGTTCACATAACTTACAGTTGAATTATCATGAACCTTGACAACTGAGTGTAAACAGGGTCAGTTTTTATTATACTGAGAGAACAAAATTAAGTAGCATATTTTTTTTAATGTGATTTATTATTTTAAGTATTCAGTACTGTTTACTAATATTTGCTATGAATATTTTATTTTTTCAAATGGTTTACTTAATAACATTGGCATAAGAAAGTAAATGTTGTCATATTTCTCACAGGTGCAGTTAAAGTATGGGATCCCCGGCAGAAAGATTTACCAGTTGCTACTATGGAACCAGAAGCTGGTCAGGATAAAAGAGACTGTTGGACTGTTTCATTTGGTATGAAACAATTATTTATAATCTATACCAATGCTTCTTAAACTATGGGTTGCAATCTCGAAGGGGGTCCTAAAGCAAAACGTTGGAGCCACGAAAATTTAATTTAGGCACATTAATTTAAGGAATTAGGAGTTGCAATCATTCAATCAGGGTCATTCAAAATTTTTAAGTGTGGGAGTAGGGTCCCCACAAACTAAAGTTTAAGAACCACTCATCCATACAACTGTTGTATATCTCTCAGGAGTGTGTATTAAATGTTAAAACTCTTAATTTTAAAGATATTTCTTCTCGCTACTTGTTAAATTACAATTATATATGTAGTATTTTCCAGCTAATTATCAAAGGACTAATTTTATTTTCCAATTTACTGTAAAACCAGTTCCTCAGTTACTCGATAAATGGCACCATGAATCAGCGTCATGTGATAGCTCATGCAGTGCCACCTATTCCAGAACAAAACTGGACGACTTTTCATTCTCGCTCTCTTTTCCACTCTTTCCAATTCTCTTCTCTTTCGCATTACTTGTGTCGAAAGTGAACTTTGAATGCTGGCGTGTGTCCCAACGCTCATTGCCGATATGGGTTAAATGAGGCTGCTATCTATTTTTCTCCGATGAACTGATAAATTTGAATATAGTATTTTGTACATATTTCCCCTTCATCATCTCTTCTTATAAACTTAAGTAAAACTACTTGAAGCATCGTCATTGAATTCCTACAAAATCAGCATAGAATCCAGTAATGGAATTACTCCCCTAGACAAACCAGCCCTTTGCATAAGAGCAAACCATTGTTGATTCAAGATGTACAATCTCGTCACCCACCGTCTACATATATTTATTACATTAACAATATTATGAAATTTTCATATTTTGTGACTTTTCACTTTATAAGAAAAATGTTATGCTTGTATTTAATTTTGCATAAAAATATATGTCTTTAAGAACAATTTTATTATTTTGAAAATACAAAATTCATGTTCTTTAAGAATTGTTTTTCATGCAAGTTAATTTTTACAGATGGTTAAATCTCTTATGATTATATACTAGAATTTTTTAGCTATGTCATATTAGTTCCAAATGTCAGTTTTTTTATTTTAATGAAAATATTTTTAGGTTGTTTAGTTCTGTGCTGAATTTCATTATGAGGAAATAAAATGGTAAAAATTGTGCACTTTTTTTAAATATACATTATTCAATCAAAAAATTCTTTATTGATTTTATCAGAAATTTGAATCAGATTTCATAGTTAAAAGATACATCATTTGGTTCATATGCAGTTCAAAAGGCTACTGTATCTTCATGAATAGTAAATTTAATCAAACAATTCTTAGGAAGTGTCTGTAAGACGTATGGTGTGTGGCTGTTTTGAGTCAAATAAAAGTTCATCAAAAATATATTTATTCTCCTCTTTTAAAACTTTACAATTTTAGTATTCCTCCAGTAAGCCGAACCACGCCCGTGTGTTAACACAAAGTGTAAATAAAGCTTTAATATTTTAAAAATTAAGTTTACAATAAAGTTTTAAAAATTTTATTGTCTAATAATGAATCACCTCAGAATTAATTTCAATACAATCTTGTGTTGAATAGCTTAACATAAGATTATCATAAGAGAATCATTCAATAAGTCCTTAGAAACTTCAAAAGATGGCACTCATTAGACTACTGTCCAAGTCTCAGTTACTTGTATTCATGTTCATGATGCCTTTTGCACCTCAAAAAACACTTCATAACTTTTCCGGCTGATGAGACCATCTTAGTCTTTTTTAGAAATTATTCACCAGAAGCAACCCAACATTTTGATTTTTGCTTGCCGACTCTGATAACTCTTGACACGCCAGCAATCAAATTTTGATTTGACAGCAAATGGCCTCCAAATCAAAACTAACTTATGAATCAAGGACAAACTTATCTGTGTTTCGGTTCTGTTTGTAACAGATGGCAGCATACGATGGTAACAACAATTTACCTAAATGATGCCATCTGTCTTCAAATACAAGTACTTTTTGAACCACCCTCATATAACTAAACAATTCAATGAATGCATAAAGTATTAAATTTAGAAATCATAAAATCTATTTTATCAAAAGGAAACTGTTATTCCTGTCTGTTATTGAAGAATCTCACATTTTCAGATGTATTATGAACATTTTTTAATTTAAGGGGTACTATGTAATTTGTAATACCTCTTCATTATTTGTGCAATTAATGTAAGCACATGATTGTGTAATTAAACTTTAAAAATCCATTCCCTAATAGACTTTTATCAAATAAAAATTATATTTATAAAACGATTTTTTAATTATGTCATGTTATTTTACAGAAATGAATTTTTAAGAACTTTTCGAGAAGATTTATCCTTATTTTATTTTAGAATTTATAAATTTACATATAAATCACTTATTATTTGCATTGTCTGATTCTTGTTTTTTCCATCTGCAGGTCATGCATATAGCAATGAGGCTCGCTGTATATGTGCAGGATATGATAATGGAGACATTAAATTATTTGATTTAAGAAATATGTCTATAAGATGGGAGAGTAATCTCAGAAATGGTGTATGTTTTATTTTTCTTCTTTATTATTAATACAAATAATGTATTAAATAATAATTTGTATTCAATGTTTGGAATTTTTCCTCTGTGTTTTTTCCTCTCCTTGTTTTCTTTAACTTTATAGTGTTTCATGTGAAAAACATATTTAAAGCTTTTACATTGTTCAATAAGCAAATTTCGTACTAAGTACATTTATTTCAATATCAATTGCTTTTCATTTATCACACATATAAATTTTGTTACTTGAATATAAAAATGTCCATATTTTTTCCATGATATATTTTATACTTAAAATATTTAATTCTTTAAAATGTTACATAGTTAAATTATTATTTTTTATTTCTACATTATGACAAATATTTGAGAGATTCTTGTGCCATCATTATAATTGTTTTTAGTTAAGATTAATTTAAGAGACAACAGTATTAGGTTACCATATGAATTGAAAAGAATAATTGTTTTAAATGGAAAGTAAAACATTACATTTGGATTTGGAATTTTTATGCTATCCTTGTCATCAAAACAGCCTGTTTTTAAATAAATAAAATTTTAGAATACGAAAGAATTAAAATGGTACATAAAATATTTATATTAATAGCAATTTAATGGAAAATTGTGACTTTTTTTTTATTTAAGCTTTATAATTTGTGAATAAATATTTTGTTATGAATTGTAGCATAAATTTTTGAGTTTTTGTTTACACTTTTATGCACTTATGCATAGAGTGTAAAAGTGTGTTCATGCTTGCAAGCCAAACAGTTCAAAATTCACTTGTTAAAATGGACCCACCACTGCTGATATCCTATGTGCTCATCAAAAAGTTAATGAGATTAATAGCTGCTAGTTCTCTATGAGCATTTCAATTTGTAAGTGTAAACACACCCTAATGTAGTTGTTAAATTTTTTTTAATTAAAACAAAAGAAGGTTTTGTGGTTTTTTTGCTTAAAACTGAAATGTAGAATTTTTGTAAAAAAAAAAATACTTTATCTTCCAGGTGTGCTGTGTTGAATTTGATCGGAAAGATGTAAGAATGAATAAATTAGTGGCGACTACATTAGAATCTAACTTCCATGTTTTTGATATGCGTACATATCATAATAAAAAAGGATATTCTTCTTTATTAAAAAAGGTATTTCAAATTTTCTCTCGATTCTTATTAACATTAAATATCTGTTGCATATTACTTCATCAGATACTCTTAATTTTTATACTGTTGCTTTTTAGGCACATAAATCCACTGTGTGGCTATGTCGACATCTTCCCCAAAATCGAGATATCTTTATGACAACAGGAGGATCTGGTTCTCTTTGTCTTTGGAATTAGTAAGTTTTATTGAAGTTATGGATAAATAATTTTTTCTAATTATTGAATACTATAAGTAAATTTCATTTTTAATAATATAAATGCAAGTCAAGTTTTTAACTGCTAAATTTTTTAACAGTTTCATTTCTGTTCAAGCTTCAAATAAATCGCCTTTGTGTGAATTGTTATCTTGAACATTTTGCCTATTTTTTTCCCTAAAAGGCTTTCTTTTGCCATTCTTTGTTTGCAAATTGTTCATTAAGAAGCTTTCTTTCAATAAATTAAAATTTGAAAAATAGCTATTACAAACTAAAAGCAGTTGATGTTTCCTAATATGTTGCTTCTAAAAGTTTTTCATTATTTTTTAAAATGTCTAGTTCAACAAAGGAAGAGATTGACTAAATATAATTTCACAAAATATGTATATGTCACAGAATACTGAATTTTCTTGCTAAATATGCATAAGCTTGGCATAAAAATGAGCTAACACTCGACACTCCTGCACTCAAGAATTTTCTAATGTCTTAAGTTATTAAATGATTTTAGCAAAAAATTTTAAAAAAATGTTGTATTTTAAAGATTTATTGAAATATATTTGCCAAAAGTATACATATACAATGAAATAATTTCTGATTTTTCCAGGGAAGATGTTTTTTCTTGATTATTGATCAAATTTGATACTTTGAAATAATTGTAAAAATTGTATCATATTACCCATTCTTATTTTTAGCTTAAAATAATAAGAAATCTTATCAATTAATGGAGTTTTTAGACAATTGTAAAATGCTATATATATTAATCAAAAATTCCATTTTTAAGAGAATTAAATTTCCCTTTCAATACATTAAGGAATTTTAAAGTTGATAATGGAGTCATTTCCAATTTTCTTGAAAAAAGTTATTTATTCTATCTGCTTTTTTATTTATGCAAATTAGTACAGACAAAATTAATTTATACATTCTAAATTAATTGAAATACTGTATTGTATATTATTTTCATTTTCAATGTAAATTTTATTAATTAAAAGAACATTAAATAATTATATATCAAATTTTAATAAATGAGGTTCATTAAATTATTCCTAATTAGAAAGTTATTTATACATATATCTTTAATTTAATACAATTAATAAATTTATATTTTTTAGTGAATATCCTCCAAAGAGATGTGAAGGAGATGGACCTATAAAATTTGGTGTAACTGGCGAAGCTCATCTGTTGCAAGATGCTATTGTAGCAAACCAACCAATTTCTGGGTTTGATTGGAATGCTGACAAATTGGGACTAGCCGTTTGCAGTGCTTTTGACCAAACTCTTCGTGTCATTATCGTTACTAAATTGAGTACTGTCTGATCATGATGTGTTCATTATTATTTTATCTTGTCAGAAAGTGCTTTTAAAAGATGAAAGTGAATTCCAAAAGTGTTCCTGAGACCAATTTTTACCATTTTTAGTTGGTCACCTAGTCACCCAGAAGTACAGTATTAAATCATATTTAACTGCACAAAATTTCTTGCAAAAGTTTTATTATTTTGCTTAATTAATTTGCTCTGGAATTGTATTGTTTGTAAACATTGTAGATGATATATTTGTTTTATAAATTACCACATAATGTATAAGTACACAAAATTTAATATTTATATGGCTGTAAAAAAAACCCTTGGAAAAATAAATTAAAAGAGGAGTGCATAATGTTTTTTTTCTGAAAAGGGTTTAACTTCTGCATGTTTTTACGTTTTTTTACTGAAAATTTCCATCAATATACCTTTTGCTTTTACTATATAGACTATCCTATATAAATTATAGTTTCTTTTGAAATGTTTATATGATATATAAGTTCATTAAAACTTATGTTCCTTAACATTGCTAGTTTGTCCGTTGATTGTTCCCACTGTGTAACCTATTTTAATCAAGTTTTTTCTTCTAACTGAGATTTAACCAGGTGCTATTGATAATTCAGGCAATAAGATGGTATATATTGTATGAATATATTTTCTTTCACACTGCTTTTGACTTGTACTATTACCAAATTTACATCAAATCATGTCAAATGCCTGCTGGGACTTAGTCAATAATTAGATAGTACACTAATTATGTTGATAATTCAATATACAAATGTAGTTTTGATGTTATAGATTGTATTGAAATTGTCAGTACTACTGATATAATTAATGCTGTTGATAGTCAGGAAAAGCTATAATAATAATAACTCATTATTGCTTAAGGAAGAAAAAAAAACAGTTTTTTTTATATACTATTTTAAAAAAATTATTAATGGTGTGAATTAGACATTGTTTAATTTTATTTTTTTATTTTGAAAATTACATTTACACTCTGTTTTCTTCCTACACTTGTAATCATGATAGTGTCTATTAAAAGATTTGGGGCAATAATTTCTATTTACCTATTTAATCAATGAGAAATGACAAGAAAATGTTTGTGACCTTGATGTAATTATTAAAAAACAAAATATTTAATGTGAAATTTTCTTGAGATATTTTAGAAGTTAAGTTTTCTGTTAATTATTTCTGGACTAATGTGTCAGTATTTTGAAATAAGGAATATGCTGAAATAAATATTACCTATTGTATGTAATAAGGAATCTGTAGCATCCTAAAGCTATATAGTGCTACTTTTGGAGTGAATTTTACTAAAGAAAGCCTTTTTTATTTTAACTCCAGATTTACAAGTATTGATTGTGTACTATTTTTTATTAAAGTCCATCTATTTGGCAAGTAAATAAAAATGCAATTTTTTTTTTTTTTTTTTGAAATCTTTTCATCATAAATCAAATATTTTTATTAACAATTTTATCCAATACATTTTTCAAACTCCATTTGGAATGCACTTTGTCTGCATATGTACTTCTTGCCTTCAATACAAATATTATTAGACTTATTTTTCATATATTTGCTTCTACACCATTTATCTTGCTATCCAATTCTTTTTCACTATATTTCAACATAGTAATACTAATTTATATAAGTCACTGTTTATTCATAAGAAGATATTCTCAAATCAACCTCGTTTAAAGTTAGTTGAAAGGAAATATATGCATGAAAATCCCATTATAAAGTGAGTAGAACATAAATGTACAAAAAATATTTCTATTTGGATAGAGTATCTACTTGCCTTGAAAAATTCCAATTTTTATTTAGTAAATAAACTCGTTTTTTCATTTTTACAAAATTAACTTTTGAAATAATTGCTCGATTTCCTCAAATTGTATTATAAAGTTAAAATTAAATTTCCAAACATCCTCTTTTTTACATCTTTTTTTTTTTCCAAAACTGTATAGTTGAAAAGATTGTTCGTGATATGACAAACATTTCAAAGTTACTTGTTTACATATTAGTTGCTAAATAGCCTCTATTTGTTTGATTTTTGTTTTTCATTATTTTCGATCTTTCATTTTTTTTACTGTGCAACAAATGAAACAATCAATTGGTAAGATAAAGAACCCGTCAATTGGATGTATTTTCAAAAAAAATAGTTATACATCGTATAGAAATATAAAAAAAAAAGTTTTTTGAATAACATAAATGTGCAGATATGTATTGACTATACATTATAAGCAAATAATATTTTAATATTTATGTTCATAATATTTAAGTGTGTAATGAGAAACCCATAAAATTGATGGGTTCATTAAATCTAGTTACTAGTTAGGCCTGGATTTGTAAAATTAGGGCACTATTTGTTGTGTTATCTTTTTTTATGTTATTAATGTATAAAATAACTTTCCTACTTTTTATTCATGGGAAGTTAATAATAAACATGATTGTGAAATTAGTATGAATAATATTAAGTTGTTGTTTTTTTTTTTAAAAAAAAAAAGGATATATGAGCATTTTTAATATATCTTATTGAGGTATTTTGAATATCATTTTATTAACCTGCAAATAAATTAGTGCAACCTCATGAAAATTAGTTTAATGTTATCGTGTATTTGAGAAAGGTACCCAACTTTGTGACTTGGTATGTGTCAGTGAAATAAATGTTGCACAATTGTTATAAAGTGTACTGATATGTTGCATTCTCTTTATACTGATTGTATTTTTATTATACCTGCTGAGAAGTATATATAGAATATTCATGTTATTTGTAACTTGCACAAAATAATTGTACTTCACTATTTTATTCTATTTTGTTTAGCAAAAAGTGTTGTATTTTACTGTATCTGAAAACATTTTTTTTATTTGTATCGCTTTTTTTACAAATGTTGATGGTGTACTGAAATTACTTTTTTTTAAATACTGTTATTAGAGTTTTTGTTTTTGAATTCATTATATGATTAATGTCATCAAAAAGTAAAACGGATATCTTATTATTAAAATAAAAACTTTTTTAACACAAGTTGATGTTAAATTTTTGGTTATCCCAGTGTTCAAGAACTACATTTTCTGTTTGTTAACAAATAGTATTTTTTATTGTACAATACAGTTGATCCGTTTTGGTTTAATTTGCCGTAGCAGTGTGAATGATGTGTTTAAATAAATGGATGTAATAATAGTCAAAGAAAAAAAGTAATGTCGGAAAATATTTTGTTGACTATGTGTTGTTGTTTTACTATAATTATTACTTTTTTAATCATCTTTTATATGTTAAAGATGGAGTAATCATGAGAATTACTGTATGATCATTTGTTACTATAAAATTGTCCAAAATCTTTCTGCTAACCTTTTTGTTAATTTTATATGCTCTGGTCATATTAATTGTGGAGACATTTTGTATGTGTTTAAATATTCTTATAATATATGGGGATTTTTTTTAATAAATCTAAATATTTTTCTTATGACATTGAATAATTTTAAAAAAAAATATTTTGAAAAATAATCCAACCTGTTATACATTTCAAGACTTTTCTTCTTTATTGTAAATGATAATAGTGTTCCAGTTGATAATTTGTATGACTGACAATTGATGGAAATAATGCTGTGTACTTCATTGACCTAGCTGTTTACTGAAAATGAAAAAAAAAGTACAGAGTTATTCAAAATGAATAATCCAATGTCAAAATTTCCTATTTCTGAAAATAAATTATATGGAACAATAAGTAATACATGAATACAAAGGGAAATTATGAAAGTTTTATATTGTGAAAAACAGATAATCCTTGTGTGTTCTTTGTGAAGCTATTTCACGAAAGCTGTTTTAGAAGCTTTCATGGAGATATTTTGCAGTTGGATCAGCTTCAGATGATTTGATATTTAATTTACCTGACATGCCCCCATGCTTGTCCATGTAAACTTAAGCAATGGATTTCTGTTGCTGTACAATCAATTATTACTGACACTTTATAACATGTTTGGCCGAAATTTATGTATCAAATTGACATTATAAGTGTAAAGGAAGCTATATCGAATACTTGTAAAAAAAACTTTCATGTTTTCCCTTTGCAATTCATGCAATATATGTATCATTTATGTATGAAAATATAACATTTTGAAATCAATCATTTTGAATTACCCTGTATTGTAATTTTTCTACAAGAAATTGTTGGTACTATTAAGATATTTTCTTCCAATACTTTGCAAATTAATAAATATAGGCAGTAGAATGTAGAAAAGTATATGATAGATGTAAAAGTTTGATTATAATTTATATGAGAGAGAATTTTGAAATGGAGAGCAAAGATTTTAAAGTACTTCTTGTGTTCCATGCATATTGTCTATCTGAAAAAATGAAATCTAATATAACTTATTTAATGTATATGTAGATGTAATCAAATATTGGTTTTTAACCTGCAAGTATTCTGGTATGTAGCGCATACGAGTGCTAGCAAGAATGTTTATTGTGTAATTTTAAATTGAAGTATTTTGTTGTTTTTAAAATTGATTGTGTAATTGTAATTCCATATTGTCAGTGAGATCTGGAGTAGTCAACCAGAGATTTTCGGAACAATATATAAAATTTTGTAAAAATTTTTTTTTAATTATGCTGCAATTTTTTGTAACATACTAACTCGTTGGAGGGAAAAGTTGCTATTGATAAAGTTTAACAAATGCTTCTTTTTCAAAAGATTCCTAACTGAAGAATTTTTGTCAAGGTTTAGATTTTATTACAAACATTCTGCATTTCACTTCTGCTCAAAGAAATTGCATTATTTCTCATTATGGAAAATCGAGAAAAATAACACCCAAAGTTAGTTAACGAATATTTTATTGATTTTATGGAATGTAGAGCGATAAAGGCTATAATTCCATTAACATTTTATTGCCAGGGCCCCATTAGATTACCAGAGGATTCATTAAAAATAATTGTAAACACAAAGTAATGCATTCCTTCATTTTACGTCAGGGTAATGTCTTAATGAAGAGGGGGAAATAAACCATTTTTCACCAGTACAGCAAAAAAATAAAGGCTAAAAAATGTACATTTCAAATTCATTGTTTCATTAACGTAGTACTTAATTGCAACATCTTGCTCTATTGGCAACAGGCATTGGAATCTTAAACGACAATAAAGTGACAAAACAATACTTGAGCACCGCACTTTCCTGAAGTCTATCCTCTCAGGTGTTACTTGCTTTAGGTTAGCATGGACATCACGAATCTGAGGAACCCTAGTGATATTTTTCCTTTCACATGGGGTTTATTGTCTTCGATAAACACTGGTGACCCGCCCCCGGGATATACGAGCAGTCCTTCTGTATAAACCATCTTTCACCAGTACAGCAAAAAAGGATTAAAAAAAATTACATTTCAGAGTCGTTTTAATGTACTTTGTTGCAACATTCCCTCTATTTGCAGCAGACCACGTAATTTTAAATGACAATAATTCCCAAATTTCACCCTCTTGGGTGCTATAGGCGAGTATGGGGCATCATGACCCCAAGTAATCTTTTTTTTTCCTATAGGGTTTACTGTCTTTAATAAACATAGGTGACACGGCCCCGGATACACTAGCGATCCTTCTCTATTTTTGACCCACCTTGTCAACCAACTTTTTTTTTGTTGTTTTTTTTAAAAAGTTGCAGATCACAAATGTGTATTGTTTGGAGCAGCAAAACCAGATTTGACTCTTTCGCTTGTCGCCGCGGTAGTCTAGAGATTTTGATCGCGAATCCGCGGCTGTCGTTGCTTCCTAGAGTCCAACCCGAGGTACCCTAGTGATCTTTTTCTTTCCCATGGGGTTTACTGTCTTTGGCAAACACGGGTGACGCACTCCCGGGATACCCTAGCGATCCTTCTCTATTTTCGACCCTCCTTCTTGTCAATTACTTATCTTTTTTTCAACTTCACGTCTAGACCACAGTTTAATCTTGTTTGGCGCAGCATGGCCATGTCTGGATCTTGCGCCGGTAGACTTTACATTCACTCACTCACATTCGCTTCCTAGAGTCCTGATGCCACTAAAACCTGCCGTGCAGCGAGGCTGATACTCGCTAAATCTGTTGAGGCTCCAAGTCCATTCATTGGCATGGTGAGAGAAGTGTGGGCTCGTGTTGCTTCTGAGTGCGGCGTTAATAAACCATCAAATCGGGTGACGCGCTCCGGATTACCCTAGCGATCCTTCTCCATTTTTGACCCTCCTTGTCAACCAATTGCCTTTTTTTTTTCAATTTCTTCACGTCTAGACCACAGTTAAACCTTGTTTGGCGTAGCATAGCCACATCTGGCTCTTGTATCATAAACCTGAATTCAACATCTTTCCTGTGAGAGGACAGATTTAATGTGCATGAATGAATTGGGACTCGAACCCACTTCTCGATGGAAACGCCTGCCTTGTGCTCGCGACCATGACTCTTGGGTTATCTTGACCCCTGCTTTTCAGAGAGGAAAAACCTTTTAATCAATTTGACAATATGCAATGCTACAGAGAGGTTTGTGATCGGGGTGCTTGCTCTCGTACACTGTATAAGAAAACCAACTTGAGAGAAGGAGATGGATTTTACTGTAGTAAAGGTAATCCTTAAATGTGAAATTGAAATGCAATCATTTATGCTGACTCTGATGTTGGATACAAGTTGCGAACTTTTTTGATTAAAACACAGAGGAGGATACAAACCAGTCTTTAAGTGTGATGTAGTATTTCATTCATTGTGGTGTTGATGCAATTTCTTTGAGTAAGATGTTAAAAATTTTCAATTTCATTAAACACTGCTCACTGTCAATTTGAAAAGAATGTGTATTGATGTTTTTGTTTTCCTTTTTTTAAAAAAAAAGGGGGGGGGGCATTAATGGTGTAAAATTTATTTCCTGGGTTATTGTTCCCCTCCCCCATAAAAAATGTTTGGTATTATTCTTCCTGGCAGTACAAAGTCAAAATGTGTGTTAAACTCTGTGATTTTAAAAAAAAAAACCATGCACGTGTTCGTTTTCTATGCACTGTTCACCATTTAAAAAGAAGGGAGAACTCTGTACCACTGTTGATGATATAAATATATTTTCTTCACTTAAATTGCTTCATTTTGTGTGTCAATTTTTTCGTTTTTCGGCTCGAATTTCATAGGTTAAGTGATACCATCGTAGTTTTATAACTGAATTTTTTAATCAAGTGCTTTCATCGATTATTAAATTTAGAGTACTGAACTTGCTAATTATGTAGACTCGTTGTATTCTTATGATTAATAAGAATGCAGTATCATATTTGTTCCATTCAAGCTTTATTTATATATTCACTTCACAAGTATATAATTGTCATGTACTGTTTTGTAGATTTAGGCTTCTATATTTAACGTTTACTTTATGATTTAGAAGGGAATTTCATTTATTTCTCTTTAATGGGATGTCAAATAATAAAACATCACACTTTAAAAATGATTTTAAAAAAACATTCACTTGATCATTCAGCTTCTTGTTAAGGCATGAAACTATTTCTCAAGAGTGATATATTGAAATTACTAGCGTCCTTTACTTTCAGTTAAATTTGGTTTGGTTTTATTAACGTCGCACTAGAAGCAACACGAGGACTTTCAGCGACGGACCTAGTAATTTTGAACCTTGATCAAGTGACGAGGGCGACACATTGAGCTGACACCTCCCTCTCCTAACTTCCACAATATTCCATTGGGAGGACTTTGCGCCTCGACAGATTTTACGTACATCAGCCCCGGCAACTCGGCGGGTCTTTAGAGGCTCGAAGAGGGCCGCGGTAGCCTAGTGGTCAAGGTCGTGGACTAGCGGCCAGCAGTTTTCGTTCAGTCGCGGGTTCGATCCTTGGCCACCAAAGACCCGCCGTGTAGCCGGGGCTGATGCACGTTAAATCTTTCGGGGCCCAAAGTCATTCCGTTGGCGTGGTGTGGATGTTAGGAGAGGGGGTGCCAGCTCAGGTGTCGTCCTCGTCACTTGACCGTGGTTCAAAATTACGAGGTCCGTCGCCAATAGCCCTCGTGTTGCTTCTAGTGCGACGTTAATATAAACTAAACTAAAGCTTTGTAATTTGAACTCTGATCTGTTTTAAAGTTCTATAAATATCAATGTTTTATTCATTACATTTATTATCGAATAACGATGTGCTATCTACCTCAGAAGCTTGTCTCCAGATGAACTTGGGGAATCTTGACCCCCCAGGTACCCTAGTGATCCTTTCTCTTTCCCATTAGGCTTACTGTCTCTATTAAACAGAAGGAAAACGCTCTAGTGATCCTTCTATAGTTTCAACCCTCATTCTTATCAACTAATTTTAAAATTTATCCTACTTTTTCAAACGTCTAGATCATAGTTACACCGTGTTTCGCGCAACATAGAGATTTCTGGCTTTTTCCCCTTTAAACTTCACTATCAATCCCTCACACAAATGCATGCACTCATAAGCACCTTTTTACTTGGAGAGAATGTCCTTTCTGCCATGTCGGCTTAATTTGGCACTTGCTCCATAAAATCCAACAGCCACTCCCTCACTTTCTTAAATATGGGAGCTGTGCCCCCGGCATACCCAAGCGATCCTTCTTGTCAATCCATTTTTAGCTTTTTCATCCCATCTTGATTGCAGTTTAAGCAAATGTTGGCACAACTTAGCCTGATTTGGCTCTTGCGCGTGGCCGCGGTAGCCTAGCGGTCATGGTTTCGGATTCATGGTCGGCGGTTTTCGTTCAGTCTGGGTCGCTAAAGACCCGCCGTGTAGTCGGGACTAATGCACGTTAAATCTATCGGAGCCCAAAGTCCTCCTGTTGGTGTGGAATGGAAATTTGATGGAGGGGTGCCAGTGCATGTGTCTTCTTCGTCACTCAACCGGGACTCACAATTACGAGGTTCATCGCCAATAATTCGTGTTGCTTCTAAGTGCGACGTTAATAAAAAAAAATAAACTAAAATTCTCTCACTCTGTTGGGCAATAGCTCAAAATGGAAGCAGATTCCATGCAGGAAGAAAGATGTCTCGTCGAAAATGATATAGCTCTTCTTTCTCCTAGCCTAGTAGTCACGGCCGGCGGTTTTCATCAAGTTGTAGGTTAGAGCCTTACGTCACTAGAGATCCCCCCCATGTAGCGGGAATGATGCACGTTAAATCTGGTGGCGGTCTCAAGTCGTAGGTTCAAGCCTTATGTCACTAAAGATCCCCTCCCCTGTGTAGTGGGAATGATGCACGTTAAATCTGGTCGCGGTCTCAAGTCCTCCCGTTAGCATAGAGTGAAAGTTTGGAGATGGAGGTGCAAACTCAGTCCAAACGGAGGATAACGACAAATGACACTTTATTTGCAAGTATTCAGGACAATACACATGTAACAGAGTTCGGACAGTAGCAGAACAAACAGAAAATATGGCATGGTTATCAATACAACAGAAACAAATATAGCACTTGTAATAACAGTCACAGTCGTATCAGCAACATACAGCTTACTAGTTCGAGCTACCAACAAACCTCCGCTGCAATTCCGAGGTTGACTTCCCAGTTTGTGGCAGGACAAAGTCGCTTTTCATGAGCTCGAATGCGGTTTCCCACTAGTGGCTACGGTTGCCTAATGGTCATGGTCGCAGACTTGCGACCATTGTTGTTTCCGTTGAGTCGGAAGTTCAAGCCCTGATGCCCCTAAAGACCCGTCGTGTAGTGCGGCTGATGAGCATTAAATCTCATCGAAGTCCCAAATCCTCCCGTAGCGTGGTGGGGAAGTTTGGAGAGGCAAGTGCCAGCTCAGGTGTCGCCCTCGTCATGTGACCACGGCTCAACATGGATGCCGTACTTTCAAAACATTTCTTGGGTAAATTGCATATCTACAATCCGTTTACAGTGTTTTAGTCACTTTTCTTTTTCTTTCTTTCTTTCTTTTTTTTTTTTTTGAAAACTAAGTGATTAGAAAGACTAAATGCAAGTTTACAAATCTTGTTTTATTTTGTTCTTGACTCAACAGTTTATTTTATTTATGAGAGGCATAAATTCCATATCAAACGATAAAGTAAGCTAAATGTCACATATTTCAAAAACTTTTTCAGCATTTTAATATTGTTACTTGTATTTGAACACAAGTTGATGAATTAAATAACCTGCGATAGAAATTGAACTTTAAGAAATAAATAATATGTGATGTGAATTAACAGAAATTGAAATATTTTTTATACGTGTGTGGTTGAAAATTTTTAGTACGTATTAATATTGAATTACTTATGATATGCAATTAATTTCATGAATAAATTGCAATCTTATTTGGCAATAAAAACATTGGTGAAGGAAAAATTATACGCAATATTTTTCAAAGCTTTTTTTCTCTTAAAATGGATCTTTCAAAGATATTGAAAAAGCCCTTTGATTCTAAGGCACTTTTTATGGATGTGCAGAACAGGAGGGAGGAATCAGATCACAAGTCCTCATATTCTATCACTACAGAAATAAATAAGTTAGTTGAGCATACACTTCTTCCTCCCACCTGGAAAGCCTTTAAAGGAATATCAATTCTTTGGATGGACCCATTGCTATTAACGTTTCTCATATTCACATTTTCCTGCTCTCTTTTTAAACTAAGCCATCGAAATAGTTCGTCTCCTCTTGGTTTTCTCATACTGCAATTTTCGTTATTAAATGGATAATAGAAGAGTTTTTGGACTAATTTAAGATAATAATCTCTTTATTGAGCTGTTTGAGTACATTTTCTCACTCCCTGCCTGGGGTATCCATACCATGGTTTGAGAACCCATGTTCTAGAGTGGCGTATATCATATATAATCATCAATTCCCTTGGAATTAACTTTCAATTTTGAGATCATAGTGATTGCAAATATCCTGAACGAATATGCTGAAGACATATTTTCATTTAGAAATTTCGAAACATTGTAATCCGCATTTGCGTAATGTAAAAAGTAAACTTAGGAAATTCTATTAAGGAGAAACTCGTTAATTTTTAACTTTTAAAATAGGGCCAGTCAACTAAGAAATGTAAAGAAGAAACTATTTGAAGCACCTTGAAGATTATTCACAAATGAAATGTTCCATCACTTCCATCAATGTCAAATCAAACAAAAATATATCTGACAAATTTACATTGTAGGCCAAATTTTGGCTTTTCCTTGTAGTTTCTTTTTCTATGCAACAAATCACTATCGATAAAACTTTTATATAAGTAGTAAAGAATCGTAATCGTATAAACTTCATATAGTTTGGGAATAAAATTTTTATGTGATATAGCATATTGCTATAAGATAAAAGTATATCTTTATGTTTACAACATTTACCTGAATTTTGAATGCAAAATAAATAAGGGACTTTCGTAATCATTTGATTGAATTGTTAATACAATTGTATACATTCTGTACTTGTCAAACAAATAATAAATTCATCTAAAAGTTGGTAAGAATTTTAAGTGTATTATGAATTTTAATTATATTTTAAATTTAAAAATAAACAAGGTAAAAGTTCTCTTTAAACTTCTTATAACTTCTCTATAAGGAATTTTATGAAGATAATCAGTTTGTATTTATAATGTTTTTAATGATTTTGTTTTAACTATTTATTGTTTCGAGATTAATTGATGTAATCTTACAATATATGTTAAAATTATTACAATGCTCTATTATTGAAAAGAAAATTGTTTACATGTAATTTTTGTTTTTCTGTAATTATAATGACTCGGATTTATTCAATAACGTATAATTTACTTTAATTAGAATTATTTTTAAAATTGTGACTTATGAGTCATAGGCGATGTCAAACAAGTTTAAATTAATATAAATTGGTGAGGTTTTTATTTATAAAAAATCATTTAGTTTTATTTTTAGCATTGCTTCTTCAGAGTTGTATAAATGTGTCCTCAATTTTAATAATTAATGCAGTCATGTATCTTTTGATTGAAAATTATATTGATTTGTTAAATGTGCAATGCAGTATAGTAAATAATTTGTTGACATAAACAAGGTCTTACTTTAAATAGTTTTTTGAGTATTGTCTAAGTTTAATAAAATGTCAATTACAATTTTTTGAGCTCTTATTTTTGAGTTTTTACTTAATCTAATATTATGTTAAAAATATCTGCAGAGTTGAAGTTTTTGTTAAATGTAATACTGGATTATATTCCAATCTTATTATAATTCAGCATTAAATTTTTCATTCTGTTCTCTGAAGAAATTTCACGCAAGCATTTTTTTTTGAAACATATCATTATTTGAATGTTACATAGATATATTACACCATCTTTTTTATAATTATGCTCAAATTTAAAAGGGAGAACATTTGAGTAAATGAAATTAAGTAAAAACAATATATATATTTATATATACGCACATCCATATAATCTTAACATGCAGTTACAACTGCTACTGATATCAAAGTTAATTTATGTGTATGTATTGTTAGTTTAACATATTTTTCGTTATTTATTACAGATATTTTTCTATCTTTTTACATTCTTCTTCAGACCATTTATTATTTACCTTGTAATAAAAACATTAATAATTGCAACTAACTATAAAATGTCTATAAGTAAATCAAAAAGCTTTGGGGTTCACATTTAACCTGTATCAACTAGCAAGGATGAGTTACTTGATATTAAAATATATATTTCAATTCATATGCAGAGAGTTTCTTTATAAAGAATTTAAAGAGAAGTTTTAATTTGACAAAATTATACCTATTGTTGTAATCAACTCTTTAAAAACACAGGTAATTGATTTTATAAAGAATATAGCATAAAATTAATTATACTTTTTCCCCTTAAAAATAATGTGTACTATTTTATCTGAATAAATTTTCTAATTGTTCTGAGAAAGAATAATTTTTAAAATTTATTCATGATTCCTACAGGTCAGAGAGAATTTTGTTCTAATATGCGATCCCCCCCCCCCCCCAGTGTTCTTGTAGTTAAAATAAATGGTTATTTCTAATTTTAAATTAAAGTGTAACTTTTATTTTGATTTAGCATTATGTTGGTTGGAGTAAAAGATCATAAATGAAGATATGAACATAAGCACTTATGCGATATTTATATCAAATTGTTCGGCTATATATTTTACTTTTTAATTTCTGTATGTAATAATGATTTTGTATGTCATTGTGATAAGACTTTAGAAAATAACTCAAAAATCAAGACAAAAGTATTTTAAAAACGCCATATTATGAAGTAACTTTTCTTATTTTAGAAAAATATGAGAGTTATCCAAAATGGAAAGATTACTTAGAAATATTTAGATGCATAGTCATTTCTATAATTCATTAGAAATAATTTTTTTTGCAAATGTCTTTGTTTTCATTTCATAAGTTAGGAATTACCTTAAATTCAGGATTAAACAAAGTATAGAATGAAAGTATTTTATATTTCTCATTGAGAAATATTGAAAGAGGGATGAGAAGTTCTTTTGTAAATTTTATGGATGCTAAGTTTGCTTTTATTTCCTAGGACTGCTTAAAATGAATCCTGCCGTGGAGGCTGCTCCCCCAGAAGATAAGCGAGGAGATGATAGGTGGATGTCAATGGTAATTTTGTGATATTTTGTTCTTCAAAGATAAACAGATCAAAATAATGTGGTAGTTGGAAAATGAATAGTTTCAGCTTTAATTTAGTTAAAGATTGTCATGTTGAATATTGTATACTGCTGCTCATTAATTTCATCTGGTCTTCGTATGACATGTTATGGAAATTTTAAGCAAGTTATCAACTTGAGTACTGTCTCTGTTACTTCACCTGTATTGATAATTATGAAGTTTGTCCTTTATAACTTTTTGTTTAACTCTAAACCAATATTAATAAAACAATTTAAATAAAATAAAATGAATTTTTTAAAATATTTTCTATTTGTTGGTTTGAAAAACTGCTTTGGGTAATCAAAATCAATATTATCATTTTGAAGAACTAATATTTAAGGTCAGTTAAATATCTAAATCCCCATTTGTGGTATGACATGGAAGTTAGTAGAGTGAGATACTAACTGAGGTATATCAGCTCCTTATGCCTGGGCCATATTTCATAATTTTGCCTTTTGTTTCCCGTAGCTCCAATATTACTCTATCACATCAAGCAATCAAACTAATCCAAAAATTTTAAATTATATTGGAATTTAAAACAATATGAGGAAAAATATCAAGTTCTTGAATACATGATTGTTAATCCTTAAAAATTAACAAATGGAATAAGATGAGGTTTTAGTTTAAAATATGTATTTTGCATGTTTTGAAATTTTATAAATATGTCTATTACATCATAATTACATTATACTGGTTATAAAATTGAATGTAGCATAAAATATTATGGTTAAAAAATTATCTACAGAGCAACTATGTAAAAATTCAATTTTTTCCACCAGTTGTTGTGCTAATTATCAATAGATTGTTCAGATTATAGTCTTTGTATGTATGATTTAGTCTAAAGTTAATGTTCTTTATATCTATGTCTTCATATATTACCTATTTTTGATTATAAAATTGACTGTGGTAGCAGAATGGTCACGATTTGACATTGTTTCAGTCAAGTTGGGAGTTCGGGTCTTAATGCCACTATAGACCCACCCTATAGCACAGCTGGTGCATGTTAAATCTGTTAAGGTTCCAGGTCCTCATGTAGGCATAGTGTAGAAGTTTAGAGGGGTTGCATCTCATGTGTTGTTGTTTTCACTCAGCTGAGATTTAAACTGACTAGGTTCATTGCCAAAAGCCTTCATGTTATTACAAAGTACAACATTAATAAACAATAAATTTGATTACAAAAAGAAATAAATTTTTTTTAAAGAAGATTATATATCATAAGTTGTGATGTCCTTTTAAACAATATTTGTGCATGTTTCATACCTTGTTCAGTGTAATATTGTTTAAGACATATTGTATATTTTATATGACAAAATAAATACCTTAAATTGCTCGTTATATCCTTTTTCAGATTTATTATAAACCCTGTTATTCTCTATATCTGAAAGAGAATATATAGGAAAATTTAAGGAGGGTTTAACTAAATAAATTATATCAAATAAGAAATATGAAAATTAGATTATTTTTAAATTACAATGCATGTTGCTTGTATTTGATAGAAAAACTAATGAGTTACTTATTAGAAAAATACTGAGTTTTTTTTTTATATTAATTTCTACTATATCTTTTTGATAATATTCTACATAAAAATTTAACATTCGAATTAATCTCAATTATTAGAAGTTTTACTTCAGATTTTATTCTTATCATTTAAATATGAAGAGGAAAATAATTTTCTTTTTACAGAACAATGAGAAAAATAAAATGTGGTTCTTTTTAGGTAGAAATAATGAAGTAAGATAATTTTATTTTTGGAATTTTTTTGAAAATTCATGTTTTTTATTAATATATTCTAATAAAAAAATTAAAATTATGTTCAAAATACATTATTTATTTCAAATGCTGAAAAAAATTGTTTTTAAGTATCTACTTTTTTTTTTATCCAGATCTGTATTTTTAATTTTATATTTTATTTGATAGCATAAACGCTTCTTGATTACTGCACGAGAACAGGAACCTGATGTTCTGTTACTTGGAGATTATGTTGTAAGCATGGCAGCTCATACAGAGGTAAGTGTAACCGAAAGATACTTTCATATCAATTACGATTTTAAAATATTAATTTTATGTATTAATTAAATTTCTTAAAATTTTTATAAAGCTTCTTTTAATATTTTGTGAATAAAATTGTTCTTTTAGTTACATATATTTACTACAAGCTCCCATTATTTTTTTAATCATTTGTTTTTATTAATAGTACTTTTCTTTAGTGTTGTAAATTTTAAAAATAATTAGTTCTTATATGCTATTACAAATGATATAGGGATTTTTTTTTCATTAATTCAATATTCATTTCATTAAAAAATATTTGATTCTTTTTTTTATTCTTACCATACAGAAAGGGTAATATATTTTAAATGGAAATTATTTATTACTTGAGATATATTATAATTATATATATTCAAGTCTATCATTTGAGTATTGTTTTCTGTATCATTAAAATTAGAATTTAATTTTTCTTGTCATTTGCATGTTTCAAAATTAAAGATCTCATCTACCAGCTGTTTTGAATTCATTAGAGTAATGTTAGTTATATTGAGTATCTAGTTACCTTCCAAATCTTGACTGTTATATTTATTTCAATATAAAATATTCCATACAAAAGAAGAAAAATAATGAAGGACTTTGTATGATAAACATTTTTCCACACATTTTCAAAAATCAAGAGAAAAAATGTAATTATGTAGCAACTTTCATTATATTTTGCTCTTGTGAATGTATTTCATTGCATTCAAATAAATACTTTTGTCTAGGTTTGCAAATAACAATAAAAATTGAAAAGAATACACTCTACATTCTGGAATTCATAATGGACTTATAGATGGGAGCCTTAAGACATCTGTTTCAAACCCTTATGTTGCTGTAAATCAATGTTAAATCAGACCAAAAAACATTTGGCCGATGGAGTTTATGGGCTTCTAATTTCTGTAAATCTCTCATGCCACGATCTGCTTAACTTTATGCTTATCATTTGTCATGACCTTGAATCTAGTTTGTAGTAGACATAATTTATCATGTATTTAAATAGAAAAATGAATGTAAATAACTTTGGATAAATTTTTAATGACTATTAACAATAATTAGTATTTAGTGAATTTATAAACTGTATTTTTTCTCTTCTGTTGTAACTTAAAATATTTTTTAAATTTTTTTTCAAGTTGTTAATTTTCAAATCTTATATTTTACTTTTATAATTCAAAGATTAATTGTATGTGTTATAGATGTGGGAAAAACTTTTTGTTCCCCTTCATTGCCTAAATCTTGGTATTGCAGAAGATGAGACACAAAATGTTTTATGGCGAATTCAAAATGGAGAAATAGATGCTACTGATCCAAAGGTAACATCACATAAGGATTTCAGTATTTATTTTATATTGCTTTGTTAATAACTTAATAGTTCCATTTTTTTTTTTTTTTTTTTTTTTTTTTGCATTTAAAATTTTTAGTTATATGATTTCTTATCTTGTTTTATTTTACTAAATAATATTTATTTCAAATTATAGATATTTCTGATATGGTTGAGTAGTTTGAGAATAAAAGTTTTCCGTAGATGTTTTATTCCATTTTAATTTAACAATTAAAAATAATGATATATTATTAATACAAACTATTATAATACATGTATTTATGGTTTTTCTGCTTTTTTCAAAAAAATTATTTCGTGTATGGCTCAAACTTGCCAAAGCTTGTGTGAATTTTAGAATGAATAATCTGTTTTACATGTTGCTTAGCTATAAAGAGCTTAACTAGTTTACTTATAATTTATTAATTGTGTAATTGTAAAAATTTATTTCTGAATCTTAATTTTGAAAAATTAATTATCTAAGCAAAAGTATAATTATAATTTATACAAATTACTTGCAAAGTTTATTTTCAATTGAATATATTATCAATGTAACTAATGTATGTGATAAAATATTATGAAGAAAAACCGTCATGTATATTCAGAATGAAAAATGTATTTAAATGTCAAAGCTCATCAATTTGAGATTTTATATCTGGACTTTATTTTTTGAATATTAATATTCTCAACAATAAATTTTTTTTGTCTAAACTTATAGCTATTAGATTTGATAATATTGAATTTAATTTCTCTATTTTCAGGTGATAGTATTATGTGTAGGAGCAAATAATGTATCTCATTCTGCTGAACAAATAGTTGCAGGGATTCTGAGTTGTGCTAATGCAATTATTGAGAAAAAACCTAATGCAACTTTAATTATATTGGTAAGTTTATCTTATTTTGACAATCTTAGTGAAAATTATTAATTTTCGTTAATTCCTTTTTTAAATTAATCTTTAAATTTTTTTTTATATATATATTTATTTGGTTACATTGCTATTGTTTTGGTTACATGCAGATCAATAGACCTATCTTTTAAAATTCTATTTACATAATCTTGTAATACTTAAGTCAAAGAAATACTGTCAATTAATACCTAAATTGAGTGCTAGAAAAGAAAAATAACTGCATATTTCTTGTTCGTTTTTATAAATATAAATCAAATTAAATCGTATTTTAGACAAATATTAATTTTTTGTAGTGAAACTTAAATTTAATTGTATGATATTTTGTATATAATTTTGGCATATTTTAATTGTTAAATACCAAAGCAAATATTTAGGCACCCAACTTGAAGATTATGATTAATTTAAAAAAATTTGAAATAATTCTGTAAATTAATTTAAACTTTTACAGAAGTGAGCCAACTTAGTAGACCAAAGCAGTTAAATCAAATAGGTAGAGAATGCGACTATAGTCATGTTTAAAATGGTTGACTGAACATGTGTTCCAACTGTTGCTATCAATCACTGCTGCCAAACTTTTTGCAGTTTTCCTGGTTTTGTTTTTTGTTCTGTGAATGTGTGAAGCTCTTGTTTTGAAATATATCAAGGAGACTCTCTTCCTTGTCTTTAACCTGTTTCAAGAATTATTCTTTACAGCCAATAGCCTTTAAGAATTTTATTTAAAAAAACTGAAAATGAAGGTAAAATAGTGCAGTTTATACATTTTTGTTTATTATTGATATTCAACTTGGTCTCTGCATTAACTAAATAAAATTTTATTGAGTCATTTTTTTTTAATGTTTAAAAGGACAGAATAATAATAAAAAAAAAAAAAAAAAATTCCCCATCTGCTGAAATACATATTTTTAATAATATAGGTGAAAACTTAACAATGTAACATATTTAAATAAACATATTTTTTAAATATAATTGTAATTAATTGATTTGAATAAAAGAAATGAAGGACCTATAATTGGACCTTTATTTGAAGTTATTATTCTCATATGTTCAAAAGTTACATTTGAATATGAACAATAAATGGTGTATTTGTAAATTGGTATTCTTGAAAACTTATATGTACTTTATTTTAAATTGTTTACTTTTACATGCATTCATTTCCAAGTTTCACTTTTTTGTATGTAATAGCTGTTTGTTCAGTTATTGCTATTTGTGTCAATTATATTTGATAGTACACAACTAGAATTATAAGAAGATTTTTTTATTACAGAATTTATTGGCAGTGTTCAGTGTAAAAAAGCTAACTTTTTACTAAAGGGCAGTTTATTTATCAATTCAATTTTTTCTCTTTATAGTTTATCTTTCTTGCTTAAATATTAAAAATGCAATATGTTGTTTTAGAAATTTACAAATTTTTAGTGGCATTGATAATATTCTAACTTAATGTAAGATCTAAATATTAAAGAAATTACTAACCATTCATTGTTCTAATTCTGATCAGTTAAACATTAAAAATATATCTCTTAGAAAAATCGTATTTTTGTTCCTAGTGGTGTAAAACTTCAGAAAGGACCTTTTTTCTTACGAAATATGATTTAAATTATTTTTAAATCTTAGATATATAAATATATTAACCCTTTAAGCAGTTTGCCCATACAGTGTACGTGCTACCCGAAATTGGCCTCTTCTGGTTTGCCCGTACGGGCATCAATATTTTCTCCTTTCCTTTTCTGGTTTGCCCGCATTTTTTATTATTGAAAGAGACTATTTAGTATTATTATTTTTCAACAGATGGCGTGGCTTGTCCATGTAAATGAAATGCTTTTCATTCGGGTTTTTCTATGTAGCGAGAAAGCTGGAACTTTTCTTTGGAATTTTTGTTCTACTGTATGCTGTGCTTGTAAATCTTATGGAAATTATGGATGGAATAGACGACGAAAATACTTTCTTGTTAGATGATGAACTACATTCTGATACTGATACATACATTTCTTCTAATTATTTGGACTATTCCTCAGATGACTCCTGCAGTGAGCTCAGCTGTGCTGAAGATTTGAGTTCTTTTTTCTCTTCCCCTCTTGGAATTATATTATTTTATAAAAAATGGAGGGAGAATCCACCAATCAAATCATTTATTTTAATTTTCCCTCTCACTTGGAGGGAAAATATATTCTTATAATATTTTGAATATCATAGTATGGTACTTAATTATATGCAATAAAAAAATATGCCTTTTTTGGAAGCATTTCTGGTAAAATAATTGACCGCTTAAAGGGTTAATAAGTTGCAAATAATTAAATTTTATATTGACATATATATAGGAATTAACTATTTCAATTATAAATCTTTGGTATTTTTTGTCCCTCAACTTGTTGGTGACTTTGTAAATAAACCAAAAATGTTTGGTCTCTGCAGTAGAGATAATTTTACAAAATCTATAGTTGTGGTAAGTAGTATCAATAACACACAATTTTCCCAAGTACTGAGGATACCTTTGAGGTGACCAGGTGTGAAAGGTGTGTCCCTATGTAGCTTAAGCATGTTGTAAGAGGTGACTAAAATGGATACCCAGGGTCTGGGGGTATAGCCAGGCTCTGGGGATTATATCAAGGAACTTGTCCTCCTGGTTGAGAAACTCAGGCTTGCCTTCTTTAAGCAAGTACAGGCATCACTCACCTGAAACACCCTAGTGATCTTCCCATTGGTAAATGCAAGTGATATGCCCCAAGGATACCTCAGTGATCCTTCTCTATTCTCAACCCTCCTTGTCAACCTGTTTTTTTTTCCCCTCAATTTTTTGTTATTTAGCATAACATGACCACATCTGGCTCTTGCATCAGTGAAAATATTATCACTCTCTCGCACTCACTCAAATACTGGGATCAGTTGTAGGTATGATCATAAAGTACTGAATTTTCTTCTAATTCTGTTCTTATTTGTTTTATCGAAAGGATTTTTATTTCAAATTAAACTTGCCGTTGCTATGCTTCACAAGTGTATCTTAGTGAAATATTATTGTTGCTAATACAAGATATAATTTTATCTTTGTCATGAAATTACTTGATTCAAAATCATTTGGACAAACTTTTGTAGTACAACTTTTTCTACGTAGATTCCAAATGAAAATTAGCGGTCCTGGGCTCACGGCTGTCAGTTCTTGTACTGTTGTGAATTCGAGCCTTGATGCCATTAAAGACAGCTACATGGCAATGCACATTAAATCTATGGAGGTTCAAAGTCCTCTTGTTGGTGTTGAGTGGAAGTTAGGAGAGGGGGTGCCTTCGCAGATGTCCCTAATAATCACTGTGTTGCTCCTATTGGAAGATAAATAAAACTAACCAACCAAAAGAAAATTACTTTTTAAAATCATTTTTAATTAAATTTGCTGCATATTTTTTCTCCTCTAGAAACTTCTGCCATGTGGACGGCAACCCAATCCTTTGCGAGCTAAACTTCTTGAAGTAAACCAGAAATTAAAGGCAGCATGCCAGGGGCTACCTAACACACAAGTGATTGATATCGACCCTGGTTTTGTGCAGCCTGATGGATATGTATCCCATCATGATCTCTATGATTATCTCCATCTTACTAGATCTGCTTATAGTAAATCTTTTGAAATTTTGTATGATCTACTTCAACAAATTCTGACAGATTCATCTGTTGATGCTCAGGAAACTGAATGAATTTCTGACTGACTGGAACATTTCTTCTTCATTTGCTTATGTGATATTGTTCCTATATCATTTGATATCTGTTAGCCCACTTGTGTATGATGTTTTTGTTTATGTTTCAATGTATACTCAAAAAATTTATGCAAAATATTCCACACTCCTCTCCCTTCTAAAGATTGTTTGTGAATGTGGCACAAGTGGTATGATCTCATTTTTTGATTTGTGTATCAGGATTGCAAAAAAAGGGGGCTTTATGTTTTATTTTTTTTTTAATTTTGATTTTTATGTAAATATTTGCTTAATCTATTGAACTTGGCTGATCTGTTACTAATTATAGTGTTAATTTTTGAAAGTTGTTCTTTGTAAATTTAAGATAATCAGTTTCTATAGTGATAAATTACTTCACTTGTATTATCAAGGACCAACTCAATTATTTTATAAAGTGGGGAAATAAAAAGTGATTGAGAAAATCAGTGTCCAAAAATACTATGGGTTTGAGTACCTTTTTCATTGTTTATTCCAATGTTGTTGTTTTTATCCTGCTTTAATGCAGTTATATTATATATTCTTATTTAATCTGTTAGAAGAATATATGCATGAAAGTATTGTTGTCATTATAAAAATTAATTTCAATTCGATCTTATTTTAATTGAATGATAAAATTGTAGTGTAAATAATTATTCTAAAATTATTAATGCAGTTTATAAGAGAGAAAAAATTAAATTTATTTATTAATTTTGCCAATTACTTACATTTCCAACCTAATATAAGTTGCAAATCAAATGCTAATGATATTTTAACCTGATGTTTAATTAAATATTTTAAAAGTTTGTTATTTTTATTTTTAGTTCTTGCTTTTTTTTACATAAAAATATATAATTATTCATTCACCAAATTGAAGTTATATGTGTACTCTGAGTATTGTGTATTATTTGAAATACAATTTATACATAATTATTTGATGTATAAAATATTTATGTCAAAAAATTGTTCATCTAAGAAAATATATTGTTTGTATTTACATATTTATAAGTTGTATTGTTTAATTAAAATTAATTTTTCATATTGAAAACTTATTTCACTTTTATGTTCTATTTTAAAATGCAAAAATAATTGATTAAATTATTTTTTTACATCTATTTTTTTGCAGAAATTTTTAAAAGTATTTATTATTTAGATGAACATGTTTGAAATAATCCAAGTTAGTGTTCTAAAATTTGTGTTAGATAAATCAATTGAGAAAATTGAATTGATTAACTCCAAAAATATGGAGTTTATACTTTACAGGACCATTAGTTAATGCATTTAGAATTAAATTTGATTTTTTTTTTTCTTTCCCAAATCGAATTATAGTTTCTTTTTCTTTTTTTTTTTAATTATGTTGAAATTTATAGATTATTAATTACTACTTTATATTTTGTGTATTGGTTGTATATACTATATGGTTGTATTGAAATCATAATATTTATTTGATACTGATATAGATCTTTGATATATCTAAGTTTTATTTTATTAGCTGTACTTTTATTCTTTGCATATTGTTGATAACTTTTACTGAATTGCTGAAGTATATGCAAGAAATCATTATCTAAGGTATATAAAACATCTCTCACATCAATTGCAATATATATTATGAAATATACTTTAGAAATTGTGGTGCGATGATTCAAAACGTTTAAAATTTTAATATATATATATATATTTCAGGCAGTTTCAAAAATTTGATGATTCTAAAATTGTAGGTTTATAATTGTTTGGTAATTTTGTATTTGGCTATATTTTTCCATTTCGGTTTAATATTGAATCATATTGGTAATTGGAAAAAAAGGATGTGTTAAAGCAAGTTATTAAGCTTTGAATGTTGTGAAATAAAAAAAAATTATAACTGTAAGGTTTATTATGTGTCTGTAATTTTATAAATATTAGAATTATAAAAATATGTTGTATATTTCAGTAGTTTATGAAAAATCTGAACTAAAATTTTCCTATTAAATATATGAATATGAAACTTAAAATTAATTGAAATTTTGAAGCAAAAAAAAAGTTTAATTTTTGTTATTTAAATCTTCCATGAGGAAAAATATAATTTCTGTTCTGCAATTTGTCTGAATTAATTTTTTTTTAATGAGAGGACAGTTTTTTTTATGTCCTATTTAAATCCTATTTTGTAACTCATTGAATATGATTGATGTTTTATAGAAAAATTGAAATATAAATTTATGTATTTCATGTGGTTCAATTATTGTTTGTGTTATATATTTTATACTATTGTTGTAAAAGATTCTGTGAAAGAAGTAATGATTTCTTTATTTGAAATGATTATATAATTTTATTGGAACCTATTTTTATATTATTTAAATTGTGCTGACCTTGAAAGAAAGAGGAAATTGTAATTTTACTAGAGGAATTTTCTCAGAACTTTTTAATTAAAACATTTTTCAAAAGTTCTTTCCTATAAAATTTTTGTTATAGCATTCTTTATTCTTGTTCATGTTATAATATATATCTGTCTCTGATGTTCTGTGACTAATTCGGATTGATGAAAGTTTAGAAATATTGATCTAAAAGGAATATTGCTTGGCAAACATATTTATTTTTCTTTTCTCTAAACAGCACAGTATTTACATAATGTTAAAGGAACAAAGTATTTAGATAGAAATTTATATTAAAATCTTGAATAATATTTTTAAAAATATATATACTCACTGAAAATTTCTAACATATAAAATATTTTTAAACTGTGAATTAAAAAAATAAATTTCCTGATTTCCTGTGTACTTGTAGGTATTATTGAAATGGTTTTATGTTATTGGAGACTATCAAATTCTTTTACTATACAATTCCATTAATGTAATTCATGATATATGTAACTTTCTTATTGCATTTTATAAATGTGCGCATGAATTTTTATATAAAATTTCTTTAAAAAATGATGAAAATTTCCACCATTATTATGAATTTTTTTTTTTTTAATTTTGTAGGAAATATTTTTATTTATATTTGTACATACACACAAAGCATGTCAAAGAATCGCAAAAGTTGTTAAAATTAATTAATCAAATCTCATGCATAATAATTAAATAAGATAATGCACTTATGAAATATCTTGTTTATAAAGTAAATATATCAATATTTAGAGTAGATAAAAAATCCTGTGGTCCAATAATTGTTACATTAATTAAAATTTTTAATTTTATTCAATTGATTAATGAGCTATTTGTTCATTTAAAAAGTTATGTATGATAAAATGGAACTATTTTTAATAAGCGATAGTTTTTATGGGGGGATGAGGGTGGATATATATGCATCTTCATTCCTGAATTTATGTGTTTTCTTAGTTTCTGCACATAAATTGAGATCAATTTTGATCCATATGAATTGTTGAAAGTTACATATGAATATTTTTCGAAGAGGGAAACATCCTAGGGAGATTTTTGTCATTTACTTATGGTTTTTATTTTCTGTACTTTATATACATTTGTTTCAAAATTGAGGCTTGTTTTTAACTTTTCCATGTTTTGAATAAAGAGAAATTCAAGCTTATTTATAGAAGAGTTCACACATTACTGTTATGATATTAATTATACAACCAAGTAACATTGTCCTTTAATGTTTAAAGCTTTCTGAGTTAATTTAAGACTTCATTCTATGTGTTATAGTATAAATGAGTAATAAATTGCTAAGAATAAGAACTGGTCAATAGAAAAGCTTACTTTCTGCCACTAAGAAATTAGTAGTATCTATTCAAATGGTAATGTTTAGTTTCTAGCAAAAAAATAAAAAATCAAGATGTTATCTTAATGTGTTTGCATAAATTGTATCAATTGTTTTAAATAAAAACTGATGTTGGAATCCTAAGCAAATGTATAGAAAAGCTTGTAAGTTACAAAAAAAAACATTGTTTTTTTTTCCTTGCACCATTCCTTAAGCTTTTGAAACTAGTATGCAAAATTTGTATTTGAATATTGTTGTATAAATTCCTATTGTTTTAACAATTTGAAAGTCATACTGATTTTTAAATGAGAATGGTTATAATTACTTTTTTTAAAGAAAGAGTGTAAATTTTGTATTTTGCTGTAATAGCAAAATCGAATGGGGTATAAACAGAATTTAATTTAACTTCACAATGTACTAGAGCTTGAATGTAAAAGAAGTATATAATATATACATCACTTGTGCACACATCGACATTTTGATATTAGTTATTTCTTTCATTTTTGACTTTAATATGTATATGTATAACATTATTCTTCTACAAGAAATAAAAAATCGACTCTTTCTGTCTCAAGTACAGATAAACTCATTGACCCTTAAGTTATGTTAAACATAAATTCTATGTTTATAACTTATTTTTTCCTGTGTGTTTTTCATTTCGATTAATTCATGAAATTCTGTAACATTTATGTATTTTTTTTTAATGTCTGTTCAACTTTTATTATGCTGTATGTTATAAAATGGAGTCACAATACTGTGGTCATGACAATTCTCGAGTTGTTTAAACAAAAGTAATTTTGATGTACATATAGTGTTGTATTTGTAGAATGCCTGTAACAGCTTGTCTGATTGTGAATGATTATGTTGCTATCCTTTTGAACATAATGTCTATACTTATATTTTTCTATGCTTGCATTGTCACAAGCTTATCAATATTATAAATAAAAAGGTGATTTTGTTTTATAAATATTTTGTTGTGTTTTAATGTACAATGTTAGCTCATTCATTGTTTCCCATAGTGTTTTCTGTCTTTGTGAAAATGATTCATCCCTACAATGCTCAGGAAATCTTTCTTTATTTTCAATTTCTTTTGTTATTCTGTTGGCATTGGGTGGAAGTTTGGAGAGGGAGGTGCTAGCTTATTTGTCGTCCTCGTCACTTAACCGAGGTTCATCACCAATGGCCCTCATGTTGCTTCTAGTGCGACATTATTAAGACCAACCAATGTTATTCCATCTCTTGCATTTTTCTTTCTTTCTGTTAAAATCACAAATACATGTTTTATCATAACTTAATGAGAGTTTGGCACAACTTGACCAGATATATGGCTCTCCTAATGCATTAATTTCTTAATCATCAGAAAAATGTAGTTACTGTGGAATGTGAACAACTGTCCTTTTAAGTGAAGAATTTTTTTAAAAGAATTTTATAATGCATTCATTTGAAATTCAAATACTGGAATAGCAAAACACATAAATGTGTTTAATTTTTAATTATGTATAAATACACGTACAACAAAATTTGTAAAAAAAAAATTGTCGGTTTTGTTAATAAGAAAATGCATTGCTTCAGCAAAAACAATTTTTGTCCAAAGTTTGTTACATAGGAAATTTGTATATTAAATACTTATCAGTATTTATGTTGATTGATTGTTGTGAGCTTACGTGTGTGCTTTGATAAAACTGTCCACTTTGATTAAATGTTCTGCATGGCTGTCTTCAGTCCCATAATAAACTACATTCAGGGAAGCCTATCATTGGAGAATGGCCTGTTCTTCCAATGTGAAGGGTGGATGTCAGATCAACTCACTTTCGCGTTGGACTTACTCCATTTACCCATAGACATCTTTTGTTTGGGGAGGGTGCTCCCAAGTGTCCTTCCTGCCATGTTCCTCCATCATATTTTAATTGACTGTCCGGTGTTTCATCATCAACGTCGCGTTTTCTTTAATTCATCAGTTTTAAACCTATCTGACTTGGTAGGGGAAACTGTAACTTGTTTGCTTTTTTTTTATAACAAATTGGCCTTTTACACGATATTTGAAGTTTTAACCTTTCACCTTTTTTATTACATTGTGTTTGTTTCATGTTTTTAAAATAATATTATGATTGATTTTAAATGTTAGGCACAGCATAGCCTGTTTTGGCTCTTGCACCATAAAACTCAACTGCTACTCACTCTGCATGGTTGACACAAAGGTTCACTAACAACAGCCAAATACACCTTGTAATTTTGGAACATGATCGGGTGACGAGTTTGACAACTTAATTGGCATCCCATTCTCCACCCCATGTCAAAAGGAGAACTTTGAGCTTTGACAAAAATAATATGGAGCAGCCCTTCTGCACCACTAGTGACATTTCTTCTTTCCCAAGGGATATGCCCTCAGTATAGTATCTTTCCATATCTACCTTCATAGGTAGATACGGAAATCATGACCCCGGGTCCCCCTATTGATATTTTTCTTTCTCATGGTTTACTGTCTTTGGCAAACACGGGTGACGTGCAACCGGGATACCATAGCGATACTTCCCTACTTTCGATTCTCCTTGTCAAATGGAGATAGCAAAGATTAGATTAGATAGATTTTTTATAGCAAAATGCCTATAAAACTAGTCCGACCGAGACGTCTCTTTTGGTCTAGTTGATGAGAGCGCAGCAAAACGCGACCGGTCAACTTTTCTTCCAACCCAGTGGTCAAAGGTTCGATACGCCGCTGGCACTCCAAGTTCCAATTCTCTTCTCCTCCATGGGGTCTTAAAAATTGAGCATAGCATAGAACTACTAGTTGCTTTTTCGCCCAACGCAAAAATACTTGCCTCTCTGTGTCTAACACAGCCTCATATAAATTATGACCCGTGTGGTGACCGGGAATGACAGAATAGTCACACTGTAGCTCATGCATGTCGTAAGAGGCGACTAAAATGGGTGCCCAGCGTCAGGGGGTATAGCTGGGCACCCTGCCCCTGGGGATTATATCAAGGGACTTGCCTTCTTCAGGTAAGTACGGGCATCATGACCCCGAGGCACCTTAGTGATCTTTTTTTCCCCATGGGGTTTATTGTCTTTGGTAAACACGGGTGACGCACTCCCGGGATACTCTAGCGATCCTTCTATACTTTCGGTGTGTCATCAAATTTTCGATCGTTAATTTAACCAACTTCCCATCAAGCTAGAGCTTTGGAATTTTGGGAATCGTTCGTACTCGCCTAACAATGCAATATTTAGACGTTTGCGACAAGTTTTAACTAATATTTCAATAATTTTAATAAGTCAAAATATTATTTCCTCTCGGCGCTTTTAGGATTGAGGAAAAAATTTCTTTCCCCCTCTGGGAACACCGGGCACTCCCCACGCCGCATGAGGTATCGTAAAACCTTTGTACTCACAAAGGGGAGATACTATCTCCTCTTTACTATGGGGCCGCGTTAGCCTAGTGGTCAAGGTCGTGGACTCGCGATCGGCGGTTTTCGTTCAGTCGCGGGTTCGATCCTTGGCCGCCAAAGACCCGTCGTGTAGCCGGGGCTGATGCACGTTAAATCTGTTCGAGGCCCAAAGTCCTCCCATTGGCGTGGTGTGGATGTTAGGAGGGGGGTGCCAGCTCAGGTGTTGTCCACGTCACTTGACCGTGGTTCAAAATTACGAGGTCCGTCGCCAATAACCCTCGTATTGCTTCTAGTGCGACGTTAATAAAAACTAAAAACCACTCTTTACTATATCCGAGATAGTAAGGGTTGCTGATTTTTAGTCAGTAATCATTGGCAAGAAAGAAAGTTTCCAATATTTGGCGCCGTGTCTTATCACAATAATTTTTTCTGAATTCTGGTTCCCATTTTTTTTTAATAGAATGACTTTCAAATGCATGTTTTGATTTTATGAGTATTATGAATTTTTAATACGCTCACAAATGTCTCTTTTTAAGTAAATTTTAAAGTTAAAAATAACTAACAGTTTTAACTAATATTTCAATAATTTTCTTTAATAAACTTTGCCACCATATAAAAACGTTGGTTTTTATATCGAATTATTTCAACTTCACGTCTAGACCACAGTTAAATCTTGTTTGGTGCAGCATAGCCATATCTGGCTCTTGCGCCAATACACTTTACATTCACTCACTCATATAAATCACAACCAGTGATATACAGGCTACTAGTGTCACAACCAGTGATATACCGCACATGTCAAGGAGACGCACCACTCAACTTAAAACAACAAATGACTTCAAATGGAAACCGTTTCATGTAAATCTCATTTCAACAGGAAGCGGATGAATATCATTTGTGGAAATCGGCTGGAAAAGCGACCTTCTCTATAAATATTTAGAATATTTCTCATCATGTTGATACTGGAGGGGGAGTCTCTTCAACAACAACGCCAGAAATTGAATCGCTTGAACAACGGATCTGACGGGCATCCTCTTTTTGTCTGGTTGATAAAGGCGCAGCAAATTGCAACCCGTCTACTATTCTTCGAACCCAATGGTAGAGGGTTCGGAACACCACCGGCAACCAAAATCAACTGCCCATCACGGGGTTGAAAACATCAAACAGTACACGGTATCACTCGGACTAATAATATCCGACACAAGATCTAATCCAAGATCATAGATACATATTATTTGGCGCAGCACAACCAAATTTGGATCTTTTGCCATTATCTTCTACTTTCGTCCCACGGTAGATCTATCGTGTACAGAGATGATGAACGTTAAATTTGTCAGGGCTCTTTGTCGTGACGTTGTAGTGTGGTTTTCCAGCTCAGACGCCGTCCTATCACTTGACCGTGAATCAAAATGATGAGGTCCGTCGTCCACAACGACACGTAGGGTGACCGGGAATGACACAATAGTCCCACTGTAGCTCATGCATGTCGTAACAAGCGACTAAAATGGGTACCCAGCGTCTGGGTGTATAACCGGGCACCCTGCCCCTGGGGATTATATCAGGGGACTCGCCTTCTTCAGGTAAGTATGGACATAATGACCCCGAGGCATCTTACGTGGTCTTTTTCTCTCCCATGGGGCTTACTGTCATTGGTAAACATGGATTACGCTCTCCCGAGATTCCCTAGCGATCCTTCTCTATTTTCGATCATCCATCTTGTAAACCAATTTTTGTCTTTTCTTCGATTTTTTCACGTCCAGACCACTTTTAAATCTTGTTTGACGCAGCATAGCCACATCTGGCTCTTATGCAGATAACATTTACATTCACTCACTCACCGTCGTCCACAACTCAGAATTGCAATGTATGACATTCAGTCGTCGGAGAAGATTTCCATCAAGTTTTTGAAGTGTTATAAGACCAAAATGTTGCGAACCTTCTCGAAGTCAAATGATTGCCAACTGGACGAAATGTCGCCAAATTTAGTAACAAATTCTAATCGCCATATACAATTAACTTAGCGATATTGCTCGATTTTTTCTTTAATCATAGGAGGCGCTGTAGCCTAGTAGTCATGGCTTCAGATTCGTGAACGACGGTTTTTGTTCAGTTGCGGGTTTGATCCTTGGCCGCTAAAGACCCGCCGTATTGCCGAGGTTGTTGTACGTTAAATCTGTTGGGGCCCAAAGTCCTCCCGTTGGAGTGGTGTGGATGTTAGGAGAGGGGGGTACCAGCTCAGGTGTCATCCTCGTCACTTGACCATGGTTCAAAATGACGAGGTCCATCGCCAATAGCCCTCGGGTTGCTTCTAGTGGGATGTTAATAAAAAAACTAAACTAAACTGGTGTCTGGGGGTGTAATCAAGCACCCTGGATCTGGGGATTATATCAGGGCTCTGGTCCAGAAAGTTGGGGAACCTCAGGGCTTGCCTTCTTTGGGTAGATACGGGCATTATGAATCCAAGGCACTGTAGTAATCTCTCTTTTAAATGGGGTTTACTATCCTTGTTAAACAGGGGTAACGTGCCTCCGGGGTACCCAAGTTATCCTTCTCAATTTTCGAGCCTTCTTATCAACCAATTTTTCTCGACGTTCCATTTTTTCACACGTCTAGACCGCAGCGCACGTTGCTTGGAGCAGCATAGCCAAATCTGGCTCTTGCGCCATTAAACATCACTATCACTCACTCACACGCTATAAACCTTAACTGTCATTCACTTCAAGTACCCATCGGCGTGGGATAGAAGTTCGGTGAAGGGGTGCCAGTGTATGTGTCGTCTTCGTCACTCAACCGGGGTTCAAAATTACGAGGATCGTTATCAATAACTCGTGTTGCTTCTAAGTGCGACGTTATACAATCAATGAAGCACATTTAATTCAATTGGGATTCTAAAGACCTACCTTGGGATGATATGGAAATTAAGAGGGTGGGATTTATTTTGAGCATATGATCGAGGCCCAAAGACATTTGGTCCTCATATCTATTGGAGGTGGGTGACTCTCTTTAACAACATAAGTGAGGATGTGTATCAATTGTCGTAATGGCTAGAAAAGCGATCTTCTCCACATATACCACTCAGAATGTTCTTCGTATTATCACAATGGTACTGGAAGGGGAACATGCGGTGACTCTCTTTAACAATAACGCCATAAGTTATAACTAGGCCGACGGGGGCGTCTCTTTTGGTACAGTTGATAAACGTGCGAAAAAGCGACCTGTTGCCTTTTCTTTGAACTCAGTGATCAAGGGTTCGAAACGCCGTCGGCACTCCAAGGTCATACTTCCTCCACTTGTTGAAAAACACCGCTAACGCCCAAGACACTAGATGGCAGAACAGTTTAGAGCTATTGGTTGCCGCCGACACAAAACACTTGCATAAGTGTGTCTAACTAAGTCAACCGTGCAACTAGTGATATTCCGGCTATGTCTCGCGGGTTGACGAGACTCGCCCCTCAGCTTGAGACCGATGAAGACGCCCAATGGATGCTTCCCAAAAGAAAAACTCAAACATCAAAGAAGAAAATGTATATTATTTGGCGCAACGGCTGGAAAAGCGACCATTTTTACAAATATCGTTCAGAATGTCTCTCTTCGTATCATCACTGGAATACTGGAAGAGGAGTATGCGGCGTCTCTCTTTAACATCAATGCCAAAAGTTAAAACGGCTTAATAGCTATCCCGACGGATTCGTCTCTTTTAATCCAATTTGTAAGAGCGCAACAAAAAGCGGCCGATAAAATTTTCTTTTCGGACCCAGTGGTAAAGGGTTCGAAACAGCCGACGGCATCCAAGATCTATTAACCTCCTCCCTCCTTCTCTGCGGGATCGAAAACGTCTTCCACCGAACGATAAATTCCATCAAAATGGCTGGAAATTCACTTACAGAAGACGAAGCTTAGTTTATGAATGTCGCACTAGAAGCTGCACTATAACTATAGATGAAGGGAAACCCGTAAATTTGAATTATAGTGAAGTGACAAAGACGACATTTGAGCTGATACCTTACTCTCCACATCTACGCCACCCCAACACGAGAGCTTTGCTCTGGTACATTTAATGTGTGCCAACCCCGCTACACGGTGTTCTTCGATTGCTTTTGTTGGCTCGAGGACCGTTGTTCTATAGTCACGACAGGTTTCACAGAAAATGCTTCACCGAAATATATTTAAATAATGAGAGTTAGTTGTATAAATGAGAAGGGAAAAAATGCAGACAAAATAACGTCCATGTTGTGGGGTAGGCTTCTTCAAAACGAAAATGAAGCACCAATAAATTAAAACTCTTGTGTTCATGCAATCTGAATGAATTATTCTTATTTTGTGTAATCGAGAAATTATTTGAATATTATCATAACTAATGTCGTAAAAGAACACAGAACACTTGATTCCGAAACCCTGGAAAATTACCAACGGGGAAGAAAAAAAAATACCGAAGGATTACAACTTCCATTCTATGCAGATGCTTAAACTTCAGCCTCCTTTTTTTAATCGATGTGAAATATCGCGCTCATTAGATCCGTTAATGCAGTTTTGATTCAAAATGTAAAAAAAAATTCTTTATTTGAAGAGACTCCACCCACATACAGACACATAAACGCATTTTGTAGCTACAGTTCTTCCTTCCGAAAACATGGCGGTCAACAGATTTGATAATTAATCTTGGAATAATATTAATTCAGAAATGCTAATACTCTTAAGGCTCCCGTCTACCCGCCATTTTGATTTCGTGGACGTAATGTTAACTTGTTTTGACTTTAGTTCTCCATCTTTATTATTTAAGCATAAAAAGTGCATTTGAAAGAGCAAAAATAATACTGCTTCTGTGGAATTACTTTTCCTAAGATTTTTAAAAAATATTTTATTCTTGTTTAATTATTCGTTTTGAGTTTTCCGGTCTTTGAACTATTTTCAGTCATTCTTTAAAATTCAGGGGAAAAATTCATCATAGCATTCTTATTTTTTTGCTCTTTCAACATTAATTTATTGTCATTCAAATAGATCAGAAGATAAAATGTGAATAAAAGTCGAAATTCCATAGGATTAACATTACTCTCACAGAAATCAAAAAGGATACATACGAGAAATTTTAATATTATTTTATGTGTAATGCTAAAGAGAAGGATCCGAACAAAGAAATTAGTTCGACGGACAGTGGTGTACGGTTTGAGGATTACGTATGATCTACCTCTATCTGTGGTCTGCAGATTTGTGCTTTAGCTCACGTTCAGATTAACGTTTAGATTTAACATTAAGCTGGATGAAATCAAAAGGTAGATTCTTAAGTTTTGGGTTTGCCATGTTATTTGATATGGACGGGACAAAGTTATTTATGGAATTTATTCTTCGATACTTCATACTTGTCTATATTCATGTATAGTGAAGATAAAATACTGAATCTTCTAGTGGAATTACTTTTCCTCCGATATTTCTAAAAATATTTGAAATTGTTCTAAAGACCGAAAACTCAAAACGAATAATTAAAAAAGAATAAAAATATTTTTTAAAAATGGCTAGGAAAAAAGTAATTCAATCAGAAATGATGATTATTTTTCCTTTTCAGATGCATATTGCTTCAAATAGTTACAAATAATAAAGATGTGAGAATAATCAAAATTCTTATTAACATTACGTCCACGAAATCAAAATGGCGGGTAGATGGGAGCCTTAAGGTCAAAGCAAAAGATCAAAATCCCAGCAAACGATTCTGCGATAGAAGAAAACTAAATTAATTATCAAACATTAAAATTAAGGCAAACGATAAAATATTAAAATGGTCAATAAGTTATTAAAGGTATTGATATATTCTTCTCAAATACGAGAGTTACATTTAAAACAAACAATAAATAATTAAATTATACGTATATATATATCAAGAGAAATATAACTGCTGTTTCCATAAAATAAAATAAATCTTTACATAATCTATTTTGAACATAATTAGAGGTATGAGTAATATCGTTCTAATTCTAAATTGCTATGATGTACTTTTTCATTCAATGGATTCGTGATTCTGTTCTATCAGCTAATATTAGGTCAAATAGTAGATAATTGGTCTTCTGTTAAGAAGCTTGCTAGCAACCGACGGAAGAAAAAAAGTTGGGTAATAAAAGGGTAGAATTATGAGAGGATAATCGTTTGGTGGTCGAGGTTTTCGAACCACGCAAGCACTGAAAATAACAGTTGTATTCTCCCAAACGATATTAAAATTAGAATTATATACGTTTCATTATCTATCATGGATATAGGCTCAGAACAAATACAATTCAACTCTGTGTGTGAATTTATTATGCACACACAATCACGATTCCAATCTCTGAAAGTTTTATTTTACGACATCATGCTGTATTTGATGAATTCGAATTTTATTTAAGGTAACTATTGCAGCTTTCTTTGATTTAAAGTTAATTTATATTCCTTACAATTTATATGTATCTGAAAAATTAATTGAACTAAAAAAAATTTTAGAGCCAAAAATGTATTTGATATCTTCTTTCGACCATCTTTATCTTAATAAATATATCTCACGATAGGTTTCAGATTTTTTTTTTTTCTTTCGATTCCAGACAAAAGAAAAATATTTGATTAATCTAACAAATCATGGATTGTTTAGTCTCAATGAGAGAAAATAAATATATCAGACACTAATGTTACAAATGTAGAAAAAAAAAATATTGTAAAGAAATGATATTTATGGATATGCCGATATAAATTTTTACTGAAATCTATGACGGAAATTTAGGTTTTACAGCATTTATAGATACATTTCGAACAATAATTTACAAGCACCGCAACTGAAATTCAATATATATTATAAAAGTCGCGCGTTGATTTTTAGTTCTTTGATATTTTCTATTTTTCATCAACCACGTTTATCTTTATTATTTTCGAGTAACATAGCAGTTCATAGATTTGGAATTAATGCACTAAGTATAGAATGAATTAAATTACATCCAACATGATTACAATTTTGATTCCAGTTTCAAGAAATTTGGTCAGGAAACTTTTTTAAAGTCTTGGTTTTTTAAGCAGTATATAGTGCTATTTTATAAACCATCCAAATATTGAAGGTTAAATTTGAATTAAAACTTTCCTTTAAACTTCACACAACAGGAATTTCGATTTAGAAAATTTTTTTAATGAAATTTTCAAAACACATTTTATGTGATATTACATCACTTTCTTTTCATGCATTTTTTAAATAATACCCCAAAAAACTTAATATCTAAATTAAATATTTAACATTTTTCTAAGGCATTTTCCCAAAGAACCAATATAATATTTCGGCACAGTGCTTATTAATCTAAATCATATATTTTATTCAAAACCATGTTTCCTTCATTTATTTTCAATTATTTAGTAATATTGAAATTATTGCAAAGAAATGTTTGAAATTCGTTGCCTTTATTTTCTAATAAATATCTTACGTGTTTGCTGAGATAAAGTCACTCCAAGTACAGATTAATTTTTTAAAATATTATTCTCTGTTTATGTTCTGCATATTCAATAAAAATAGTGAAATTTTTCATGGTTACAAAAAAAAGCATTTATTTCCATTTCTATATTTTTATAATAGATGGCAGCACGATCGATCCATCAATAAATACGGAGTGAGGATTTTTGATAAAGCATATAATATATGAAACGCGAATAGTTATTTATCAAAAGGGAGTTAAATATTTTGAAGTCAACTACTCCTTGCGTGTTTATATGTAATCATGATTTCATTGTTTTATTTGATTATTTCTATCAATTCTTAGATTAAAAATTCTTATTTTAAATTCTCGTTCTAGAATTTAAAATATTTCCTTATTTTAAATAAAGGAAATGGAATAATTTATTTCCAACATATCAAATGAAATAAAAAAAATAATAAGACAATGGAGATAAAATTATTGCCTTTGTCTTGCTTTGAGGTAATCAATTTGTAATTTAAAATACACTAAACGTCTTCAATAGAACGTGCTTTTATTCAAAATTTCATAATGATTTAGATCATGATTGCTGTTAATATTTTGATATTACTTTATTATAAATGCACTTAATAAAATGAAATGATGCTATTCTATTTATTTTCACATTTTCAGAGAATTGTTCCTTTTTCTCAGAAATGGAAATGTGTATAAGGAAACGGAAGTTATTGAATACATTTTTGAATGGAAAACTTAACGTAATTTTATCTTGTCAGTCAATTATTCTACACATTCATTCAGTTTAAAACATACCAGAGGGACGAAATGACAAAATCCTATCGATTTAAGGAAATTACAATTTGACGTGCAATACATCAATTTAAAAATATTAAGTTCGAAAGATAAAACGAAACAATGTTTATTCAATAAGTTATTTTTAAATAGAATACTTTCTGTCTAGCGATGTGAAAAATAATTATATAAGCATTTTATTAAAATTTCTTGAATGTTGCATGACTTATGATTGACCGTCTACCGACCATTTTAATTTTATGAACGAAATGTTAATCCTACGAAACACCTACTACCACCCTCAAATCTTTATTATAGGTCACCTAAGGGGCTATTGCTTTAGGTTGGGTGATTTGGCAAACCAGATAGCTTTTCAGTTTTTTATCGTTTGCTTTGTCAATTACATGAAGCTGATATAATATTCGATTTAATAATTTATCGTTTGTTTTAATTTTAATATCGGTAAGGTTTACTATTGTCCATTTCTCGATAACTAATCGTTTACTTTAATTCTTACATTTTTAATTGAGTAAATTAATAATTATTATTAAAAAAAGCGCATCTTGGGTGGCTAAATCTGTCCTTTGCGAAACTTTGCATAGAATTTTTTTACATTTTATTTTTCCTGTTTGAATGCAAAATAAAAAATACATCCGAAAGAGCAAAAATAATGAAGGTTTCTGCAGAAATTACATCCCCCTCCCTTTTTTTTTTTCGAAAATATTTTAGAATATCTTTTAAAGACCTGAAAAACCACAAACGAATCATTGAGATAAACATAAAATATTTTTTTCAAAATCGGAAGGAAAATGTGATTCCACAGAAATCTGCATTATTTTTTTTTTAATTTTATTTATTTACTTATTTTTGTTCTTTCGGACGCACTTTATTGTATTCAAATAGATAAAGCAGCAAAGATTTGAGAATGATAGTAGAAATTTCATAAGATCAACATTACGTTCACGAAATCAAAATGGTTAGTAAACAGAAGCCTTAAAATCAGACACTGGACTTCAATTTAATCGAATACCTTTTTATTGATCAAAAACGCAACAAAAAAAAAATTGATACAGTACAGTTACAATCGATACAGTTAAGATGTAACAAACTACTCTAGTCATCTGCTTACATTTATTAGTTTTAGTACAGCTTGAAGAACACGTGCTGGGCTTTTAAGACATTTTACTGCTCGTACAGAGTTGTCAAATTTTGCAAACGCAATATGTAACCCTTTAGAGAAAACCAGAAACACTCTACTGAAATGTAAGCTGACCGTAGCGTAGCTTGAGGAATGCCGAGGAGGCCCTGGGCGGCACAAGAGTGGGGACGGCACGGAGTAGTTGAGCTGACTAATCTTGTCTTCAGCATCAGGCCATGGTCATTAGATCAGATAACTGTATTGTCATCGGGATAACATAGGTTCCTATGCAGAATTTCAAGACGAAAGGAAGTTGTTCCAAATAGAGGTGTAAGATTTGAGCTAAACAAATTTACTTATATATTTGTGAAGTTAAGTAAAAGCCTGTCAAGTATTTTGTTCAAAAAAAGAAAATAAATTTCACTTTTTATATTTCGAAACGGTGTCGATCCACTGTTGCCATGCAACAAATGCAATTAGGGCGACCATTTTGAATTTTGTCCGTATACGTGACGGTGAGCAAGTGACATTTTATTTTTTGAACTTTTTGTTATTTAGAAGAGCGATGCAGCGTTGATATTGTTTATTTCATACTTCATATTTATTTCCGAAACCATATGATCTACCTTTTCTCTAATTTAACTTCACTGGAGAAGCCAACAGAGAAACGTTTCTGACTCTTCTCGCCAAATCAAGCGGGTGGACGCGTGTTGCGTCCGCCGCCATTTCCCGATGTAACTGCCTCAATTAGAATAAAATATTTTAAATTCAATATTCCCTGCGTGGCGAGAAATTATTATCTTCATATATGCTTGTAAACACACGCATTTTGATAAAATTCCCATATTTCTTACCCATAGTTGTTAAAATGAAGTATTTGTGAAGTTAACTCCAGAAACTCTTTTTTACTTTAAATTGAAAATGACATGTTTTGGAAGAAAAAATAAAATGCATCGAGTTAAGAGTTAGAATTTATGGGGAAAAAAATAACAGCAATTACTTTTTTCAAATAATATCAAGAATCGATTGCTTTGACATGAAAAGCTCGATTTATTTCATTTTTAGTTATGAAAAGTACTCTTTTATCTTTATTTATTTTTACAGTTCAAAACATTCGCGAAAGATTCAAATTTAATAAATGGGAGTAAAATAATAAAAAAAAAAACGAATTAAAACAAAGAACTTGCCGCAGTTAGTGAACAATAGCAAATATGGGTGTGGTGGTTTCTGTACTACAATCTCAATTGTTTGGTTGAAATGAGAATATCATTCAATTTCATTTAACTTGTGCTGGATATTTCTTATTATTTACGTTTACTCAATGACTCAAATTAGGCACAGACATAAACAAAAGGGTGAAATCGGTGTTAATGTTGTCCTCTGATATTCTCGAGTATTGAACTTTAGAAACTGAGGTAATTTAGCTCGGTTCTTTACGTTAATATTACATTCATAATTTCACCGACATTTTTTTAAAACCTGTAATAATTTGTTAGGCTTTCCTTTGGCTAGATGACAAATACATTACGTTTGTACTGAGGTTTAGTTTTAATCTTCATTAACGTCGCACTAGAAGCAACACGAGAGCTATTGGCGACGGACCTCGGTCAGGTGACGAGAACGACACCTGAGTTGGCATCCCCCCCCCTACGTTTGCAGTGAACGAGTAATGCATTTCTGCAACCTTCGGATAAATACGTTATCGTGACCTGCGTTTTTGCATATACCGAATTTAACTGACATGAGAAAAGACGCTGTGCTTCAGAGTTGAAATGAGAACAACTTTGTGCAATTAAGATTGCTTATTCATTTTGATGAGGAAGAGAGGCTATAAAAATACGTTATTAAAATGAATAATACAAGAGGCGCAGTTTTAACTCCTAGAAAATATCCGAAGAACGCGAATTTTACCTTGCATTCGGTTTTATAGGTAGGAATTTCTCCAAATCACGTGGTGCAAGATGAAGGGATTTTGATGTCGCCTATAGGGATTATTTCCCACAGATTTTCGATTGAGTGAAAGTTGATTCAGCAGATTTTATGGGAACGCAATCGCATAAATTGAAGAATAATTTGGAATTGTATCAGAAAATAAGGATGTGTTCTTTACTTTTATGAGTAATTACTACTGGGTTATAGAATGGAGAAAAATAGAAAATTAAATTAGTTTCATGTGAGATCATTACATGTATATACATTATGTTATCGTGAAAGACAGATATTTGAAGAATGTTGACTTTCTCCAGTGAATGTCATCTCCATGAATGGTTTTTCACCAAATACATTGGTGAAAGACCTAAATATTTGCTAAACTTCTTAAAATTTTATTTCTCGCCTGTAGATGTAGATATTCGCTATGCACTAACGATGAATGGTGAATAAAAATCTTTTTGGTACGTTTCTAAAACATACTTTATTATTAAAACATATTTTGATATGTGTTTTTATATATTCTTTATTTTATTTATTTGTTTGTTTTATTTATATTTACACATGTTTCTTAATATAATAAATTTCATATATTATTTTCATATAATCATCTTACACAAATAAAAAATAATACCGGAATAAAGTGATAATTAAATAAACAAAAATAAATAGTTCTATGCAAAGAACAGATTTGGCCACCCAAGGTGTGCTTTTTTAAAATTATTATTGAATTACTCAATTAAATATAAGAATTAAAGTAAACGATGAAATATCGAGAAATGGACAATAGTAAACTTTTCCGATATTAAAATTATAGTAAACGATAAATTATCAAATTGAATATTATATCCGCTATTATGTAACTAAAATTAAAACAAAATATAAATTATTAAATTGAATATTACATCAGCTGCATGCAATTAAAATTATAGCGAGCGATAAATTATTTAATTGAATATTATATCAGTTGTATGTAATTAAAATTGAAACAAACAATAAATTATTAAATTGAATATATTTAAGCTAAATGTAATTAAATTTGAAGCAAACGATTAAAAATTGGAAAGTGATCTGGTACTCCAAAAGTGATCCAACTAAAACAATAGCCCCTCAAGTGGTTGACAAAATAAATCAATACAAGCCTTTTTAATGTGTCCCGAAAACAATCGTTCATTTATTTTAAAATTGGAAGTAGATTAAGAATTATGTAAGATCTCGAAAACCATAATTTTTTACAGGAAGATTTCGTGAGGCTCGTAAACAGATGTTTATTGACTGTACAATGAGAAATCAATTTACTAAAATAAAAACGAAACAGAGTTCAAAGATGTAAGATCAAAATTCAGCCGGCGAAGCAGCTTTCAAGTTTTATCTGAGATCACTGACAGTTGATGTACACAACGTTTACTCTTAACTTAGCATCCGAATAGCCTTCTAAACACCTGCTTCATCTCGACATCTGAAATGGTATTAAGCTTCCAAGGAAGAAAAACAGAGAAAATAAAACATTCTGCCTTTTTTTTTCAAAGCACGGTTGTAATAGGGGTATTAGAATAATAAGAAAAATAGTAGTTTAGTTTTAGTTTTTTTTATTAACGTCGCACTAGAAGCAACAAGAGGGCTATTGGCGACGGACCTCGTAATTTTGAGCCACGGTCAAGTGACGAGGACGACACCTGAGCTGACACCCCCCTCTCCTAACATTCACACCCTGCCAGTGAGAGGACTTTGGGCCCCGAACAGATTTAACGTACATCAGCCCCGGCTACACGGCGGGTCTTTGGTGGCCAAGGATCGAACCCGCGACTGAACGAAAACCGCCAGCCGCTATCCACGACCTTGACCACTAGGCTAACGCGGCCCTCAAGAAAAATAGTAAAGAATACGAAGTGATAATTATCAAAGGAAGGTTCCGAGTTTTGTCTATTCTTCTGTCAAAGGCTGGATTATTGTCAATTATTTAATTTAATTCTTAACAAAATAAATATTGATGGAGTGCGTGATTCTAGAACCATCTTTTGGAAGGGACGGGCCGCGGTAGCCTAGTGGTCAAGGTCGTGGATTAGCGGCCGGTGGTTTTCGTTCAGTCGCGGGTTCGATCCTTAGCCGCCAAAGACCCGCCGTGTAGCCGGGGCGGATGCACGTTAAATCTGTATGGGGTCCAAAGTCCTCCCATTGGCGTGGTGTGGATGTTAAAAGAGGGGGATGCCAGCTCAGGTGTCGTCCTCGTCACTTGACCGTGGCTCAAAATGACGAGGTCCGTCGCCAATAGCCCTCGTGTTGCTTCTAGTGCGACGTTAATAAAAAAAAACTAAACTTTCGGAAGGGACTAAATTTTTGTTATTCGGAAAATATTTCTGATTGTGCTGCTTTTATAATTTTATTTGTGATCAGCTTATCATACAATTCTAGGGCACAAAATGAATAAGACAGATTAATTACAGAAATTTATAGCTAAAGTGATTTTACAAGAGTAATCATTTACGAACATTCGAGAAATATGTTTTCTGTGTTATTATTATTATCATAAATATCGCCACTACTTAGAACACGTAAACACATTATAAATTACGGGTAAGAAGCTAAAATTAATATTTTGAGTAAATTTTGACAAGAAAACGAATTTTTATTTATTTACTTACTATTATTATTTACGTTTATTTTATTTTATTCCATTTATTTATTTTATCTTAAGGCTCCCGTCTACCCACCATTTTGATTTCATCAGCTTAATGTTAATCCTATGGAATTTCGACTTGAATTCTCACATCTTTACTCTCTGATCTATTTGAATGCAATAAAGTGCATCTGAAAGAGCAAAAAAATAATGAATGCTTCTGTGGAATTACTTTTTTCCTCTTTTTAAAAATAGTTGAAAATATTCTTTAAAGACCGGAAAACTCAAAAACAAATAATTAAAATAAGAATAAAAATATTTTTAAATTTTTTTAAAAAAAAGTAATTCCACAGAAGCATTCATTATTTTTTGCTCTTTCAGATGCATTTTATTGCATTCAAATAGAACAAATAATAAAGATGTGAGAATTAAAGTCGAAATTCCATAGGATTAACATTACGTCCGCGAAATCAAAATGGCGGGTAGACGGGAGCCTTAAAATCACAAATCGAGTTTTCGACGTAAAATTCTTCTCTTGATTTTCTTTTTTCTTGATTATTGTTTTATTAACGTCACTCTAGAAGCAGCATGAGAGAGCTATTGGCAGAGGGCTTCGTAATTTTGAGCCTCGGTCAAATGGTGAGGATGACACCTGAGCTGCCCCCCCCCCTCTCCAAATTCTTTTTCTTGTCTGCTTTAATGACAGAAATAAACAAAAAAAATAATAATTTTATGTTGATTTAAACGCGAAAAATTTAATTTTGTGCTTCTAACATTGAAGAATGCAAATCAAAAGTGGATCATATTATAAACATTGGAATAACTAAAAATATCACATTCTAACCAAAAAAATCACGCTTGATTTCAGGGTTAAAATTAGGCACTGTTTCTCAGCACCGTATTTTTTTTCATGTAAATTTAAATTTCATTCATTTTTCATCATTTACTTGGGTGCTCTCAAATCTCCCTCTGGGGACCCAAATACCCTAGGTATTTTGTTAACACTATTTCACTTAAAAAAAACCGACATAGCTCTATTGTTCAGATCTAAGAAAATCAGATATTTAATTTATTGTAGCCAGATAACCAAGTCTTCTGTTGCCACTAATTTTATTTTCTTAAAATAACTACAAAAATGTTATATCCACTTTTAAAAAAGTGGTTCAATGTCCGAGGCTTCTCCAATGTTTCCATACATTAAAAAGAAAGTTTATCATCGAACACGTTCGGCTCTATTTATTTCACAGAGGGAACTAAGAACAATTTTAAAATCCATTTCGCAGAAACATCAAATTTTCTAGTGTCAACCTAGTCATGCCAAGTTTAATTAGCTTAGTTTACGGAACGCTAGCGGCCATTTATTCCTGTCCGACCCAAAGGTCTACTAAATATTGACATAACGCCTTTTAATTTTGAACCATGGTCAGTTGACGAGGTCGGTATATGAGTTGGTACCCTTTTCTCCACATCCACTCCAATGATTGAACCGGACAGATTTAACGTGAGTCGGTCTTTACTACATGACGATCTTTGGAATTACAAGGCTCGCAGCATAAATTATTTAACTGGCTGGAAATGTAACTTAAGCTTGAAATATTTCGGTCACATGGCCGAGAAGAGGAAATGCTTAGACATTTATTGATTTGAAGAAAATTACTTTTTAAAATTCGATATAAAAACCAACGTTTTTAAAAACAACGTTTTTATATGGTGGCAAAGTTTATTAAAGAAAATTATTGAAATATTAGTTAAAACTGTTGGTTATTTTTAACTTTAAAATTTACTAAAAAAGAGATATTTGTGAGCGTATTAAAAAATTCATAATACTCATAAAATCAAAACATGCATTTGAAAATTTGTAAGTCATTCTATTAAAAAAAAATGGGAACCAGAATTCAGAAAAAATTATTGTGATAAGACATGGTGCCAAATATTGGAAACTTTCTTTCTTGCGAATGATTACTGTCTAAAAGTCAGCAACCCTTTCTATCTCGGAGATAGTAAAGGGGAGATAGTATCTCCCCTTTGTGAGTACAATAGTTTTACAAGGCCTCATGTGGTGTGGGGAGTGCCCGGTGTTTCCAGAGGGGGAAAGAAATTTTTCCCTCAATCCTAAAAGCGCCGAGAGGAAAGAATATTTTGACTTATTAAAATTATTGAAGTATTAGTTAAAACTTCTCGCAAACGTCTAAATATTGCATTGTTAGGCCAGTACGAACGATTCCCAAAATTTCAAAGCTCTAGCTTGGTGGGAAGTTGGTTAAATTAACGATCGAAAATTTGATGACACACACACACACTCACACACAGAAAAACCAAGTGAAATTCAGAAAAACGTTGTAAAAAGGGATAATGGACTTTGTTGCCCAGCACCCTTCATCAATCATTCAAAAAAGAAGACTTGTCAGCGATATTCGGCGCCTATCTTTCGATTATTCAGTGGGCTGTTTAAAATAAATGAAACAAAGCGTTAGAAGAGATATACTGGGTGTGGCTAGTAAATAACGAGATTGACGCTGCTGCAGAAGAAGTACGCACGCACCAGACGCCAGCGACCGACAGCTGTTTAGCGTGAAGTCTTCTCTTTCGAATGCACTGCCTCTCGCTTCTGTAAACGAATCCGTATACCCATAGCCTTCATTCGCATAGAGTTATTTTTTTGTTTGTTTCACCGGATAAATTATGAGTAACTAATTGTTGTGAAATTTCACATGAAATTTGGAAAAATTGCTACTGAAACTTATAATTTATTGAAAGAAGTGTATGGCAATGAATGTTTTCAGCCCGCTAGTGTTTTTGAGATGGTCGAGAAGACGTTAAAAAGGATTCACACCCGGGTTGACCTTCCACGTCAAAAACGGATAAAAATATCGGTGATCTGTTTCGATCTGACCATCGGTTATGTATTCGTGTGATGGCTGAGATTGTAGGAATTTATAAAGAATCTGTGCGGCATATTTTTTTTTCCATCAAGAGAATGCACCGTCTCATTCCGCATTGTCTGTCACACTATCCACCTGTCCCACCAGTGTAACACTATCCACCTGATTCTCCATATCCTGAGCCATGCGACTTCTGTCTGAAAGGTGAAATCTTCATTAAAAGGAACAAGATTTGAGTCTTTGAAACTGTGTAGGAGAAAGCGGCACATGTCTTGAAGGAGCTGATAGAAGACTTCCAGCACTGTTTCGAACAATGGAAGATTCGCATGGGATAGAGGAGAGGCGTGTATTGAAGGTGATGTTGTTTTCGTGTCCATGGACATCACAAAAAACATCAAGCACTATAGAGCAATATTAATATCAAATGCCCCCAAAAGCATCCGAGAGCTCTCTGCCAGCTCTGGTGCCTCAGAACTTTATAAGGCATGGGTGCCTAAACTATGAGTGTTTGAGGGCCACATTGCAAAAAAAAAATTGCTGGGCCGCACATACAATATTTTTTCAACAAATTGAAATAAAAATTAACTCTATATAGTTTTATTAAAATAAATTAACTTCTTTTTATTATATTTTTTTTAAATTTGAATTAAATATGTATAAGTACGTATTTATTTTAAGTTTGTAAAAGTTTCGTTACATTTAGTTTGGGTTTCATTAAGATGGAAAAAATTCGAACTAATGAGGTGGATCAATTTCCTTTTGTTGAACAAGCAAATCGATATCGGGTTCAATAGACGAGGTTGCAATTCTTACTGCATTTTCAAGATGTTTGTCAGTGATCTTTGTCCTATTTTTGATTTTTGTAAGCTTCATTCTTGAAAATAATTGTTCACAAATATATAAGTACTGCCAAAAGCTGAAGATTTAAATTGAGCATGTTCGTGAAAAAATAGGATATTTATCGCGGGGTAGGTAATCTTTATAAAACTCCGGTAAAGAAACATTCCTAAAAAATTTTTTTTCAGTTGAATGTCACTTTACAGTTCAATGCATTCCATTTGAAGGTAATTTATTTATTTATAGAGAAAATAAAGCAGAAAATATGTTGAAATACTCTTCCTTTTTTCAAACATTTTGAAATCTACTTTAAAACTCTTGAATTAAATCAAAAATTAATGCAGCATATTTTGTGCAAATCACGGGTTTATGTGCAGCCATAGTACTGAAATGTGTCAAATCTTACTTTTATTTGATTAAGCCAAAATATCAATTTTCTTTCAAAAAGCTGTAATTGTTTGGAACATATTATTAATAAATTGATTTTTTTCCTTGAAGTCTCAAATGTAAATCATTCAAATGTTCTGTTAAGTCTACTAAAAAAGCTAAATCTAAAATCCAATCTTCGTCCTCAAATTCATTCACAGGTTTCCCTTTTGTTTCCATAACTATTTTTATTTCAGTTCTCAAATCGTACAATATTTTGAACATTTTCCCCTTACCGAGCCGTCTTACTTCTTTATAATAAATAACATCTGCAAATTCAGTGCCCATTACCTTAAGAAACTCTTCAAATTGTCTATGATTAAGTCCTTTTGCTCCTATAAAGCTAATGGTTTTTATAACAACATTTAATACACTTTCCATTTTTATAAATTTTCCACATAAATTACCCTGATGTATATTACAATGATACGCCATCAAGATCGTATTGCCGGCAGCGACGGCTTCATTATTAACCACTTTAACGAGTTCCCTATTTTTACCAACCACGGCAGGGGCTCCATCGCTTATGATAGCTGATAAATTTTTTATAGATAAGGAAAACCTTTTCATCGAATAAATCTACAGACTTGGTTGTGTCTTTTAACGATACTAAAGCAATAATTTCTTCCGTGATATTATAACGTTCATAAATTCCTCTTATAAAAATTGCCAATTGTGCCGTATCAGAAGCGTCAGTGTTTTCGTCCATGGCTAACGAAAAAAATTTAAAATTAATACAATTACTTTTTGAAGACTTTTCAACTGAATGTGTAAATTTAAATATTTTCATAATCTGCGTTTGGGACGCATTTCAAAGGCTTTTGGGCCGCACTTTAGACAAACATGGTATAAGGTATCCTGTAGGGGGTGACAGAGAGGGATCAAGCCGAGTTTAAGTATTTTTGGCGCAACAGACGGGCATTCCAAGAGATGCTTTGGCGTAAGCTGGACTTCAGGGCAGTTCTTACAAAAAGGATAGGACCTTGTTTTGTGTGGATCAATTTTCATGCCCTTACAGTGACCCGTTCTCAGTCTGGTAAGGGTGCTTGTTATAATCCTGGGGCAGTCGAAGTCTGTTACCAGTGGTTTTTTGAAGTGTTGAGTTTGGAGTCTATGTCTTGCCACTGCGTTGGCATCTGCCAGCGTGATGGTGGTGTTGGATTGGACAAGGTTCCTTGCTTCTTTGGCTGAAGAATCCGGACACTCACTCCCCTTGAATTGAATTGAAATAACAAAGGTTGAATATTGAAGGTGATAATTAGTAAATATGTATGGTGTCAAAATCAAATGTCTTAAAATATCAGTCTCGGTACTTAATAGCCGCACCTCGTATTCTGAGCCGGTTTGGTTTTATGGATTCAGCACATAATTTTGGCGATTTCATTTTTTATGTTAGAACGATGAATAATTTTGTAATAAAAATTACCTTTTTTCTGCACTTTCAGGAGGAAAGGAAAAACATCAAAAAAAGATAGAAGAAAAAGACATGATTTATACAATTTTACTTTTCTTCATCCCCAACAGCTAAAACCTTTCAAAAGATGAAAACTTAAAAAAAGGAAGCAAGAAAAATAAAGTCGAGGTGACATTAAAAATTCATCACGACATTCGGCAGAGCAAGTTTAGCCGATAACACATGTAAGACGAGCGACACTGGGATTCTTCTTTTTGTAATAATGATTCTTAAAAAACTTCCTCTGAATTTTAATGGCGGCGTCTCACTCGAGAGTTCATTCTTCTTCGCAACTTGTTTGGGGAGAACGTTTCCGAAATTTCAATATTATCTGATTCGTCGCTTGAACTTGAGATCAAGTACCTGATTTCCCGAGCATTTGTATCAAACTGGACGTGGAATGGTTGTAAAAATACATTGTGAAACAAAATGTGCAGGATTTGCGAAACTTTCGTGAAATATGGCGATTTCGATGTGAAATACGGTTAGAATTATGGCCATTTTGGCCATTTGTTTTGGCAAACAGTTCTACTTAATTGTTTTTGGCAAACAGTCTTTGGAATTAATTAGAAGTATATCCCATACATGTTTTGAGCAAGTAAAACTGTCTTTCTCTTTTTTTAAAATTTTTCTCTTTCTTTTCAGTTTTATAATTGCTATTGTGACGTCGGGCTATTCGCGATTTTCTCTTCACTAGCCTCGAGGACTTTATAAGTTTAATTGTGTAAAATTACAATTTCTTCCCAACTATAATGAAACGGTGAATTAGATGAAGGTAGAAATGATGTGAAGTGACAAAGATATAATGACATGCAATTAATGGGAAAAGAAGAGAGGTAAGAGATATGGACTTACCACGTCAGAGAATTTTTGCCGAGATTGAAATTCTTCTCTTGGTATTATGTATTGAAGTGAAGCGAATTCCACTAACAGCATTAATAACTATCGAAGAGAGTTGGGGAATTAAGTTTTAGTTTAGTTTTTATTTATGTTGCACTAGAAGCAACACGAGGGCTATTGGCGACGGACCTCGTCATTTTGAACCTCAGTTAAGTGACGAGGACGACACCTGAGCTGTCACCCCCCTCTCCTAACTTCCACATCACGACTACGGGAGGACTTTGTGCACCGACGGATTTAACGTGCATCAGCCCTGGCTACACGGCGGGTCTTTAGCGGCAAGGATCGAACCCGCGACTGCACGAAAACCACCGGCCATAAATTCGAAACTACGACCAATAGGCTACCGCGGCCATGTTGGAGAATTAAGAACGAGTGGACTGATAAGAGATTTCCAAATGATGCTTATTTCAATCACCAATTAGGATTGTCGGTTAGGATGGAGTTCCGGAGACCTTTATTCTGCAACAATAATAAACAATTTCGTTTATTTAGTTTTGTCACACATTCCTTACTTTTCGTAATAATAAACTTTTCTTTGTTAACTCCAATTACACTTTAAAATATCCTCGCCTGTACTATGCATAAGGTGACCAGATTTTAACATTCGAAAAGCGGGACACCATTGACGGGGGGGGGGATCTTGATTAAAAATTTGGTACCTAAAAAATACCTCTACTTTTGATACCTAAATAAATTACTTACTTAAATCATCTCAATATCTGATTTGTTGACATCCCTTGTTTAACTAGCACACAGTACGATGTGTATCGCATGAGAGACAGTTACAAAACTCAATATGCGGAGGCGTTACTTCGTGGAAGACCCACGAACTCCTTACACCCTGACCCTTCTCCCAAATTCCTCTCCGTTTCCAATTTTTGTGTAAGATGTTAATACCTTTACAACAATGTTCTAAATGATGCTAGATCGCTAGCGGAACGTGTCGCCATAAGAATAAAATCTGTGGAAGTGTACAAAGTGTTCTCTCTTCATTTTACAGCTACAAAATGTGTTCGTCGCTGCCAATGCCGAAAAATGCCACTGTTCATTAAGTCCGAACAATAATGGTAGTATTCTAGCAACTGATCGAGGCGAACTTTGATAAACAGTTCCTGATGATCTCAGGAATTATTTTTATTATTAAAGTTCAACAAAATAAAATTTACAAAAATAATATAAAGCTTATATCCTGGTGCAATAGCTACATGGAAGCCGAAAACCGTATATTCCCTTCCCGTTCTCCCGCCGTTCCCTAGGTTTTCGTGTATTCTTCCTAAAAATCGGGGCTTTCTTAAGACTCCGTTGGATAAATTGTTAAACATCGGGGCTTTCTTAAGACTCCGTTGGATAAATTGTTAAACATCGAGGCTTTCTTAAGACTCCGTTGGCTTTCCTCCAAAGCTAGTAAAAAGTATTTTCAATATTGTAATCTAGAGACAATTCATGCGTCTACATTCTGGCTAATAGCATCGATACGACGCATATCGATATTTCGAGACAACGCTATTTTATCAACTCTTGTTTTGGACAAATATTAACAAGCTATTTTTGATTATCTCTTCTCCGTCAGAATAAGTTGTTTGATTGCAAACCAATAATTTTATGTGACAATACATAGCATTTTCTGTTCATGTTAGAGATGATTAATATTTGCTGTTCATATCACTGAGGAGGCGTTTGAAATGTCGGTGCAGATTAAATTATTTCGGCACAGCTACACACAACTTTCACGTGTAAAAAAACAACTTTTAAACGAATAACTTTTAAAACTTATCTCTAAACTACTGCTTTACTACTTTGTCACTTTTACTGACAAAGTTTAATGGCCCAAAAGTCAGATGTAGCTATTTTGCTCCAAACGAGGCGTAACTGTGATCTAGACGTTTGAAAAAACTGAAAAAAGATAAAACTTGGTTGAAGAGAAGGAGGATCGAAAGTAGAAAAAGATCGCTCGGATATCCCGTGAGCGCGTCACCCATGTTTACCAAAGATAGTAAACCCATAGATACGTTAATTCTTATTACAAAAGTAAGTGGGAAAAACCATCTCAACTTGGATTTATACCATAAAACCTGGATACTCTTCCGTTGTTGATGACTTAAACTGCATTATTTAGTGCATAATATTCCGATCCAGTTTTCGTTCGAAATAAAGAATAACTTGTAAGCTATTCTTCCAATAAGCTATTCATCCAAGTATTCAAATAGCCTGGAATCTTTTAAGCTATTCATGCAATTGCTTAGAAACTTGCGAGCAGTATTTTATAAAATTTAAAGCTTATGCAGATTTCACAAAGAAAAATCCTTTAAGCGAAAATATTGTATCGCTAACGAGAAAATTCTTTTTATGAAAGTTAATTTATAAGTTTATCTTCTTCAGGAACAAAATTTAGTTCCTTCTGATCCTCCTATACGTATACCAATTTTTTCTTTCTACAATGAGAATTGTGGTGGTTATTAAAAGGGGGTGATAGAGACAATACATTTGATTTTTTTTGTAAACTGGTAACTTTTAGACTGTGGCGTTCTATTGATTTGTTGACATCATAACTTTTAATATGACATTGTGTCTGAGATCAAACGACTAGATATTAATAAATAAATTGGACAGTCGCTTTGGCGACACAATTAGAGATATTTTCAAAAGAAAAGAAAAGCAAAATTAAAAGTAGTTCATAGAGAGATATGAATGAATACAGAGATAAAAAAACAAAACAAAAATGATAGAATTCGATATTAACTTTGTATGAAATTCTCTATTGTTAATTTAATTAATACATGCATTTTTTTTTTATTTTTCACATATTCTTAATATATTCATTTCATTCAACTTTCTTCGTGCCTTATTAATTACTCTTAAAAGCACTGCGTTCTATTTCCTAATTAACATCTTCGTTATGAATAAAGGTATAAGTTCTTATCAAATCAGTCTGTCACTTCGTTTCATTGTTTGAGTTTTTTTTTGTTTCGTTTCACATCCATTGTGTTTCAAACTAGCGCGTGCTATATGCTGGTCGTTATTGTTGTTATTTTATCAATCTTTAAATAAATCATGCGCAATTTATTTAAAAATTTTAGTGTGGAAAATGTTTATAGCGAAATAACTCGAATTTCATTGCTTGTAATTTGATGTATGTATTTTATTCGTAAGATTTTATTCTATTTCAGTTATTTACTCTAATAATTTCAGCGTCCGTTTTCTGATGCTCCGTTTTACAAAAAATATTAAGAACTGAATTGAATAGTGTCTTCTAGTTTTTGTATATAGAATTTCAACTAATATCCTGAGTTTAAGGCTCCCGTCTACCCGCCATTTTGATTTCATCAACTTTATGTTAATCCTATGGAATTCCGACTTTTGCTCTCAAATCCTTACTATTTGATCTATTTGAATATAATAAAGTGCATCTGAAAGAGCAAAAAATAATGAATGCTTCTGTGGAATTACTTTTTTCCTCCGATTCTTAAAAATATTTAAAAATATTTTTTAAAGACCAGAAAACAAGTAAGCGAATCATTAAAATAGAGATAAAAATATTTTTAAAAATCAGAGGGAAAAAGTAATTCTACAGAAGCATACATTATTGTTTGCTCTTTCAGATGCATTTTGTTGCATTCAAATAGATCAAATAGTAAGGATTTGAGAGCAAAAGTAGAAATTCCATAGGATTAACATTAAGCTGAAGAAATCAAAATGGCAGGTAGACGGGAGCCTTAACGGAGTAGTTTATTAATTATTATAAAAAAACCGCACCTTGGGTGGCTAAATCTGTTCTTTGCAAAAAGTTGCATGGAACTTTCGATTGGTTTTTGTTTTCTCTTTTTTATTATAAAAATTATTTTTGTTTTTCCAAATCGTTAATTTAGTTTCCTTATTTTTGATGTATTAGAATTACATAGTTATATTTAATTTTGTCAAATCTTGATTCCACTGAGAATTTACTTTGACGAGTTGCAAGGCTAAAAATTAGAATCTGATCAATAAGTTTATACATTAGTTCATATATCTGGTATTTCCTTCCTGAAATAATTACATTGTGGTTACCGGAACTGCGAACCACGGTCTCTTCATCCAAAATTCGAAAGTACTGAAAAGGAAATTCCATAAATGTATAGAATGTAAAAACACACACCTTCTTTTTTTAGGTCTTCATATTTCATTAATGGAATATTTACGTCTCTAAATCTTTCATTTCTCGTAATATTTTTTTCAAATGATTCTCAAATAGTCTATTGATTTTTCAATAAATTTCAAGGTTTCTGAAATACATTTTAAAATGCTTAATTCATACTTATTCGATCTTTTCCGCAATCCGTTATTTATTTTTACAACAAGTAATTATAAATGGTAGAATCTAATGCATTTTCTTCACAGAAATAAGTGTTTTGATATTGTTATTTAAGGTGAGTGAAATGTTTAATGGCACAAAAGCCAGATGTTAGACTGCTATGCCAAACAAGGCGTAACTGTGATACAGATGTTTGATTGAATGGTTTTTATTAACATCGCAGAAGAATAAGGTGACCAGATTTTAACATTCGAAAAGCGGGAAACCATAGACTGGGATGGGGGGGGGTTCTTGATTAATAATTTGGTATCTAAATAAATTACTTAATCATCTGAATAGCTGATTTATTGACATCACTTGTTTAACTATCACGCAGTACGATGTGTATCGTATGAGAGACAGTTACAAAACTCAATATGAGAAGGCGTTAATTCATTGGGGGACCAACAAACTCCTCACACCCTGACCCTTCTCCTCTCTAAAACTCCCCTCCGTTTCCAATTTTTGTATAAGATGTAATTCCTTCGCAACAATGTTCCGAATGATGCTAGATCGCCAGCGGAACATGTCGCCATAAGAATAAAATCTGTGGAAGTGTACAAAGTGTTCTCCGTTCATTTTACAGCTGCAAAATGTTTTCGTCGCTGCCAATGACGAAAAATGCCACTGTTCTTTAAATCCAAACGATGGTGGTCGTATTCTAGCAACTGATCGAGGCGAACTCTTATAATCAGTTCTTGATAATCAGTTCCCAACGATTTTTTTTTATTAACATTATAAAATTTACAAAAATAATATAAAGCTCATATCATGGTGAAATAGCTACATGGAAGTCAAAAACCATATATTCCCTTCCCATTCTCCCGCCGTTCCCTCGCTTGTCGTGCATTCTTTCCAAAAATCGGGACTTTCTTAAGAACCCGCTTGATGCGGTATAAATTGTTAAAAATCGGCAATGTCCCTCTAAAAGTAGGACGTCTGGTCACTTTACACAAGAAGCAGCACGACGGCTGTTAGTGATGTACCTCGTAATTTTGAGCCTCAGTCAAGTGACGAGGACGTCACCTCAACTGGCACTTCCCTCTCCAAGCTTCCTCACAATGCCAACGGCGGACTTGGTATTTGGACCAAATTTAACTTGTATCAGTCCCGCTACACGGCTCAAGACTTTTGAAAAATGAAAAAAAGTTAAAAATGGTTGACAAGAAGGAGGATCGAAAATTGAGAAGGATTGCCAGGGTATTCCGGGGACGCGTCACCCGTGATACTAAAGAACAGTAAAAACTATGGTTATAAAGATCACTAGGGTCTCTCGAGTTCGTGAAGCCCGTAACTACCTAAAGAAGGTAGACATGGGAAGGTACATCCCTGAGGGCATACCGCATGGAAAAGAAAAAAGGATTACCTTCTCTACGTTTGATGCCAGAGATGGCAAGCCCCCTGTTATTAAAAATTTACCTTACTACGCGCATCTTGCTTATTATCCTCAATTAAAAACTCTATCTTTTATTTGTTTATCCTAAAGAATAATTTATTTAATACATTATTAAATAAGATGCTTTTATTCAGTACAATATTTCACTCGATGAATTTCTATCCCTAAATTTTATATAACCACGAATTTATTTAGCGTGGTTTTTTTTTTTATATTTCAGTTCAGTCCATTAATTTTTGTGGTCTAGGGGTGATGGTTGCGAGCTCACGGCCAGTTTTGTCTCTGTCGAGTCATGGGTTCGAATCCTGCCATGTAACGGAGATGATGCACGTTAAATCGTTCGAAATCTGAAGTTTCGAATCCTTCCTTTGTCGTGATATAAAAGTTTAGAGGATGGTGTGTAGCTCAGGTGTTGTCCTCATCTCTCGACCGACGTTTCAAAATTACAAGGTCTGTCACTAAAAGCAATGATGCTGCTTCTAAGTGAGACGTTAATAAACAATCAATCAAAAACCCTTAATTTATAAGACATTCTTAATTTCGTTGTTTCATTTGCAGCGGCTCCCTTCAACAATAACACCAGAAATTAAAACGCCTCAAAACTAGTCTGACGGAGACGTCTCTTTCAGTCTACTTAGTAAAGTCGCAGCAGAAAGCGACCTGTCAACTGTCTTCTAATCCACTATCCAGGGTTCGATACGCCGCCGGCACTCCAAAACCAGAAAACTCTCTCCCCCTCCACGGGGTAAAAAAGGACACCACACGCAGAAGTGACCGAGGACTTGAACACTAGATGGCAGCACACCCTAGATCTATTTGGTTGTATATGCCCCGATGCAAAACGCCTTTGACAACCGCACATGTATCAGGACTAGTGAGATACCAGCTACGGCACATGTGTCGACGAGACCCTCCACTCAACTAGAAATAGCTCATGAAGTCAAATCGGAACTGTTCGAAACAAAATAAAACAGGGAGAGTTTGCATATCAATTGCAATAATGGCTGGAAAAGCGACCTTCTGTTCAAATGTCATTCGGAATTTTTCTCTTCCAATCATCACGGTGGTACTGGAAAGGGAGTAAGAGGCGGCTCTCTTCAACAACAATAAACGCCTTAATAACTAGCCCGATCGGGAGGTCTCTTTTAGTACTGTTGATAAAACCGCAACAAAAAGAGACGGGTTAATTTTTGGGTGGGGCCAATGGACCACGGTTCGAAACGCAGTCGACATTTGAAGGTCAATCAACTATCCACGGGGACGAAAACGCCGAACATTTAATTCAGTTCTGCTTCTGAATTACATTCCGTCGTTTCTAAAGCAAAAGAATTAAGAATTGAACAAAAAAAAACAGAGCAATAGCGCTCTTTGGAATTTTTGGACGAGAAAAACGCTGTTGCGCTGCTTGTGAGTTTTAGATTGGGAAACAATAAAGACTTCATTTAAATGAATTTCTAGGCATTCATAAAAAATGAATTCTTAAAAAAAAAAGAGAATTATTTATAATATGCCAGTACTCTGAGCTAATATATGCATTATTACTAAACAGCAAAGCATTTATTCTAAAAATATTATTTAATCGTTTGAAACTGTTATTTAATTCCTAGAGCACCTCGCGTTCTCAACTTCATTCTGTCCATCTACCCCACAGCCTGCAGGTTGTCGCGACCCTGAAGATTTTGAGGTTGTGACACATTTAATGTGCGTCAACCCTTCTTAATTCCACCCTGTAATTTTCTGAAACAGCAAACGACAGTAAAAGAAAAGAAATTTTGTCATTTCTACATCTTTTATTATATTTTTAAATGCTGGAAGCCTTAAAACTCAGATTCGAAGCGTGCGGCTGCTTCTTCCTCCCCGCGAGACGCAACTTACACGACGTGAGTTAAAATAATTAACTATTAGCATGGGCAAGACGTGCCGTGAACCGGTTATTAATTAAGCAGATTCATCCAGCGCAGGGTGAAAGGAAACCAGCCTGTTTAACAGCCACTGCTGAGAATATTTATTCTTTTTTCCCCAGGTGCAATGTCTTCTAAACGGGGAAATGAAAAGCTATATTTGGGTATGTGAGAGTATAAAAGATAGTAAGACATAATTCGAGATAAAAAAAACAACGTTTTTATATAATGACAAAGTATATTAATTATTATACATTAAATTCAAAACAAACACGTGATAAACACATACAAAAATTAATTATAATTTCAATTTCATCAATCATTTATTGAATATTTTTTACTGAAAAATTTTACAGCACATACAAGCCTTTCCTTCTTAGTTTCCAAATATTTTTGGATTACCAGATCTAACCGCGTGGAGGTGAGGCTAATTTGAGTATGATTGGCTAAGTGTAGATAAATCTACATGTATTACGCGTCATACTCTTCAAGACCCAAAAACGTGGACAAAACACAAACGAACTTGACTAAAAAATTACGAATGGAGCAAATAAAAGTTACACATCTAATAATTTTTACTAATTCATGATTTAAAGTCGACATGCCAATCATTTAAATTCTACTTTCTTAGTACTTATGAAAAACTGTACATCAAATTCTAGAAAACATAATTTTTAACTTTAAAATTTACTTAAAAAGAAACATTTGTGAACGTATTAAAAAAATTCTTAATATAAAATCAAAACAGGCATTTGAAAGTTTGTAAGTCATTCTATTAAAACTGGGAACCAGAATTCAGAAAAAATTATTGTGATATGACATGGCGCCAAATATTGGAAACTTTCTTTCTTGCGAATGATTACTGACTAAAAGTCAGCAACCCTTACTATCTCGGAGATAGTAAAGAGGAGATAGTATCTCCCCTTTGTGAGTACAAAAGTTTTACGATACCTCATGCAGCGTATGGGGGAATTCCCGATATTCCCCGAGGGGGAAAGAAATTTTTTCCTCAAAGCGCCGAGTGGAAGGGATATTTCGACTTATTAAAATTATTGAAATATGAGTTAAAACTTGTCGCAAATGTCTGAATATTGCATTGTTAGGCGAGTAAGAACGATTCCCAAAGTTTCAAAGTTCTAGCTTGACGGGAACTTGGTTAAATTAACGATCGAAAATTTGATGACACACACACTCACACACCAAGTGAAATTCAGAAAAACGTTTTAATAAAAAACGTAGTAGAAAATGATGTATCTGTTACAAGTATGATTAGGCTTACCATATATTTGGGGGTTCAACTCGGGACATATTTTTAAAATTATTTTAGTCCTAACAGCGTACTGAAACAAACTTTATCACCCACCCATGGGGCTATTGTTTTAGTTAACCCAAAAATGTCTTACTTGACCACTTTTCAAGAATTTATCTCGCTTTTGCGTATATTTTTTGACATGTATGCTTTCACCAGTAGCGAACTTAATTTTCAAAAATAAATCGTAATAAATTTCTCCCGAATTTTTTTATTGGATTGAAGTGAAACAAATAAAAGAATGAAGTATTTTATTTACTGATCGATTTATGTATTACCTTAAATCATATGTAAACTGGAATCAAGATAAGACTGATAATAAATAACATTATTCAGAATTTTAAGACAGCTGTGAGGCAGCCATTTTGTTTTTTAGCCACCCGAGGGGCTATTGTATGGGTGGATCACTTTTGGCGCACTAGATCACTTTTAAGTTTTTTTTTTATCATTTGCTTCAATTTTAATTACATTTAGCTTAAATATAATCAGTTTTATAATGCATCGTTTTGTTTAATTTTACTATCAGAAAAGTTTACTATTGTCCATTTCTCGATATTTTATCCTTTACTTTAATTCTTGCATATATATATATATTTAATTGAGCAATTTAATAATTATTATTAAAAAAGCGCTTCTTGGGCGGCTAAATCTGTTCTCGGCAAAACTTTGCGTGGAACTTTTATTATTAGTATTAAAATTATTTTAGTCTTAACAGCTCACTGAAACAAACTTTACTTATGCATTTTTGTGTTTTTCTTTACACATAACTTTCTTTTCAGAAATGATTTATTTTTTTCAATTACGACATAACATTTACGAGAAGAAATTTCTGGATAAATTTTAACATTTAACAAAGACATTTAACAGTAGATGCTGGATTGATTGGTTTTATTAACGTCTCACTAGAAGCAACACGAGGCTATTGGTGACAGACCTAGTAATTTGGATCCTCGGTCAAGTGATGAGGACGACACCTGAGCTGTGGCACCCCCTCTCCTAACTTCCAAACCACACCAGCGCGAGGACTTAGGGACCCGAGAGATTTAACTATACGAGGCTATACGAGGGGAAGGGGAAAATAAGGATTCGCACCGGGGGGGCAAGTGACGATGACAACACCTGAATTGGCACATCTCTCTTTTAACTTCCACACCACGCTAACGGAAGGATTTTGAGCCACGATAGATTTAACGTGCATCAGACCCGGATATGCGGTGGTTCTTGAGGGATATCAAGGCTCGAACCAACGACTCGACGAAAAACGCGGACTGCGAGTCAGAGACCATGACCAGTAGTCTAAAGCGTCCACGCAAATGAGTGATAATATTTTAACGGTGCAGCAGCCAAATGTGACCACGCTGCGTCAAAAAACTGGAATTTAGGAGTGTGAAAGAATTATAAAAACATAAAAATTGGTTGACAAGAAGGAAGGTCAAAAATAGAGAAGGGTCGCTAGGGTATATCAGGGGTGCGTCATCAGTATTTATCAAAAACTGCAGGCTCCATGGGAAAGAAAAAGAACACTTAGGTGCCTCGGAGTCATGATGCCCGAACCTACCTAAAGAAAGCAAGTCCCTGATATAATCCCCATAGGCAAGGTGTCCGGCTCTACCCCCAGACACTGGGTACCCATTTTAGTCGCCTCTTACGACATGCATGAGCTACAGTGGGACTGTTCTGCCATTCACGGTCACCACGCAGTGTAGCGGAATTCATGCAGTTTAAATTTGGCTGAGGTCCTTAGTCCCCTGGTTAGCGTGATGGGGAAGTTAGGAGGTGCCATCTCATGTGTCGTCCTCACCACTTGACCGAGGTTCAAAATTACGAGGTCCGCCGCCAATAGCCCCTGTGTTTCTTTCCAGCGTGGCGTTACGAAACAATTTAAATCACTCACAATCATGTGGGCAATTGGTTCAAAATCACTTAAATATGCTGCCTTTTTATTCGTTCAGAGTTGACATTTTTGGTGATTGCCCTTATGTTGTTTCTCAGTGTGACGCTAATCAATCAATCAAATCATTGAGCTGTGTTGTCGTGCTTTGAATTAAGGTATTCGTATACCTTCGGAGAAAGTTTTTTGAAATACGTTCATATTTGCTATCAAAATATTTTTTAACGCTAAAATATAATCTAAAACTATGAAAAACACATTTAATAATCCACTTTTAATTCCAAAGAAGAAAACATTTTGGAGTGGAAACCATGGTGAAAATTGTACCTATATAAGACTATCAGAGTAACACTCATAACTCAAAAGTAAACAAAAATATCAGTATTCTATCAATTTTATCTTATTCATCATAACAGTTTTTGGGGCTGGTACTACTTTCACGATGAAAATAATATTACTAAAATTTTTATTGTGTTTCGAGTCAAATACCGATGAAAAATCAAAAAAAAAAAAAAAAAAAGTTATAACAATACACGATTTACACTCTTGTTACTAAAAACGTTTCAATTTTACAACCATGAAAGTAGTAGGGGTTCTTAAAAACTATATAAGGAAGATACTTGCAAAATTTAATTTAATTTGGTTCACAACATTTTCTGATATCTACGTTGCCAAATGTAAATATGTCGAGAAAACTCATTTTGAGAAAAATCAAAAACAAACTTTCCAATGCAATTAAAAATTAGCTACCGAGTAAAATTCAAATCCCTGTAACATAAGTTCTAAATAAGATATAAACAAAATTCAAACACTATTAGAAAGAAAAATGTTTAAATTTTAAACTCATATTAAAATTAGAAAATCGAAAATTTTGACAAAAATGACGTTTTAAAGGTGTACGAATACCTTAACGCATATTGCATTCTTTGACGTTACGCAACGAAGCCAACTTTAATTCTTTTAAAAAAAAAAGTAAATGAACTTTATGAAACTAAGTCAAGTTTTTGGAATTTCCTTTTAGTAATCTTACATCCGATTCGTAACGTCTTCTGCCGAGGAAATCAGGTTTTCCTACACAATATAGTGATAAATAAAATTAATTCGAACCAAACCTTAAAAAAAAAAAGGGATGAGTGGTCACTCCAAGACCGGATGTGGATTATATTGAGTAAC
>BMAW01059826.1:5001-21644 GCA_019974015.1 Nephila pilipes | reverse complement strand
ACCATTTAATTTACCGGATGAATTAAGAAACGAGCCAATGCTTCTACTACGTCATTTGTCTTGCAATGGCAAAGTTGGTAGAGCGTCGGCGTAGAATCTTCGGATCGAATCCCGTCGAAGCATAAAATTTATTTATTTGATTTTCGAATAATTAATTTTAGTTTTATATGGGAGAAAAAAATTTCTCTCACGTAAGATATTTAGCGGGATACAAATTCAGGAATAAATACCGTCAGTGACGAAGCGTGTAGATCGCCGGAAAAAAATTTCTTTTGCCCCTTAATGTTGTGATTCCGTCATATGTATATACATATTTATATTAATTGTAATTATTCAATAAAAAGTAACTAAAAAAATGTTTCTTTGTTGACTTAAGTAGGAATTGACTTTAAATTTTTTTTTCTCGCATTACTTGTTAATTATTAGAAACTGTTCACATTAACAGCATATAAAAGCGCTAATATTTCGCAAGGAAAGAATAAAGCAAAAAAGAAAAATTGCTAATATTCTCATTCTGATTTATTAAAGAAACTGTGTGGTGTTTTTATTTATTCATTCGCTACAACTATCGAGTGAAATAGTGTTTATATATTTAAATATATATATATTTCCGTTTAATATCAAATATCCGTTTTAATAATAAAAAAAAAAATACCACAATGTTTTTTGGTAATACAATATATCCACTGATTAAATTCGAAAAATTATTCAGAATCGAAAAATGTTTTTAAAGAATTCTGTAACTAATTAATTCATAATTTGAAACTTTTGTAATAAATTATCATGTTTTAAATTTTGGTTCTCTTAATAAGTTTTGTATCTGTCTCTTTTAATTCTTTAATTTAATTTAATTAAGACTCTTTCTAATCCCTAAGATCTAGAGTGATATCTTACATGTTTCGAACAATCATGTGATTTTACATTAAATTCTCTAAATAAAACGAAATAATTATTAATCTCCACCCTTTAATTAATTGCATAACCATTCCAAAATTTCATGAAGTATTTGTTTTATACCTTTTAGAAACACTTAAAACGACATTTATTTATACTTAATGATATAAAAGTGTGTCAATGTTAGATCTGTAAGAAATTAAATATTAATTTTTCCCTATTTAAACGCTATTATTTCCTGCTTTCCTTTAATTTTTAAGTCTTTGTAGCAGTATGAAATCATAGTGCAAGGATTCCAAGGCTTATGTAAAACTAAAATTTAAACTCGATCGGCAGGTTCTAGTTGCAAGTTGTAAGCTGGCAAAGAAAAGTAAAGTTAAAGCCACAGAACACGTTACAGTTAAAAATAAATATATTGTCATGAGACGAAAGTGAAAATAACTAGGCCAGTTGCAGTTTACGTAAAGCAATGACGTTAAAATACAACTATGACACTCAATAGTAGTTAAAGTGGAGTAACCCCGAGGCTCCAAAACAAACTTCTTTATTTAAACCAAAAACGTACTGCGCGTAAGTATCACACCAATCAGTCTCCCGTTTATCGACTATTTCGATTTCGTGAAAGGGATTTTTACTACTGTCCTCAAATATTTACTGTTTAATCAGTTTGAATGCAAAAGATATACATCCGAAAGAGCAAAAAATAAAGAAGGTTTCTGCAGAATTACATTTTATTCCCGAGTTTCGAAAATATTTTACCCTTATTTTAATGATTCGTTTGTGAATTTTTTTTTTTTGGTCTTTAAAAAAATTGTTCAAAAATAATTTCAAAATCGGAGAAATAAAAGTTATTCCGCGGAAGCCTTCATTATTTTTTGCTCTTTCGAATTCACTTTTTTGAATTCGAATAGATAACATATCAAAGATTTGAGGACGGTAGTAGACATTCCATAGGATTAACATTACATTCACGAAATCAAAATGGCCGGTAGACGGGAGCCTTAGACACTTCATGCCTTATTTTAACAATCATTATGTGTCGTTCGCATGAACAAAATACGCCGTGAAACCGACTTTTGATGCAGTTTTTTTAAGCTTATGGCTTACTTTTCACAAGAAGGGTTCCAAATTCCAACTATTTTTATGTACTGATAATAAGCTCATAGTTTATAACCAAGTTCATTTAATCTCATTTCTTATTTACTGGGTATAAAAATGCAGTATATTTCTATTCCATCTCTATACCTGGGCCTCCGTATATTTCCCCAGTTAATGCGAATATTATCCAATTTACAAATGATTGTAGAACGAATTATGAATACATACTTTACTCACTCCATGCGAGGCTTAACTATAGCACAGTTTTTTTTTTTTTTTTTACTAATAGATATTTTTTTTCCCCCCCCCCCTTTATTTTCATACATGCGAAACCTGTACGATTTTTGCTTTGTCCGGCGATCAAACACAATATATAATTAATTGATTATAATTTCTTTAGATAATGTTTTAAGCAGAAAACTGTTCATGATCGAAACAGATGATATTATTTTTAAATTGGAAAACTCCATCATAAAATCAATTTTTGTAGATTTTCTTATTGTACAACTTGTAACTATACGAGATAATTAAATTTTTATACAGAGAGAGAAAAAATGATTACGAATTTCAAATTTCTTCATTTTAATTTTAAAATTAATAAGAATCAAGTTCTATCATTTTAAAGATTTCTTGGGATTCTCCTTTGTTTGCTATAATATTTATTCTGGTTTAATTATATAAAATGATGCAGATTTTTTTTAAAAAATGTTTTTAGTAATTTAATATTACTAAAATGAAGCAGATTTCTTCATTGAATTATAAATAATTTACTATTTTTTTTAATTAAGACGTTTTAAAAATTCATCGATTTCTTAATCTAATAAAATCGACCGCTCTATTCTGTTTAAAAAATATTTTATTCTACATAATTACAAAACTCTCTATTTATTCAGATTTTTAAATTCGATACTATGTTTTTCGAAATTCCAAGTAAACAATTAGCATTAATAATATTAATGATATCTTATGAAAAAAATTCGAAACGCATCTTTTATAAATATTGCAACAGTATAAAGAAGATTTAATGAAAACATATTTTAATATTTATGAATAAAAAGGAAATTATGAGTATTATTTTATTTCTTATGAATTAAAATAAAATGTTACAAGTCTTATTTTTTTAAAAAATGATTTTTGTGTATAAAAACTATTGTTAATTTCGCGAATATCAAGCTTAATTTTTAAGAAATAAAAATTATTATTCGTAGAATTTATAATAGAAAATAATTAGTAAATGTAAATTGCAGCGCTGACATAAAATTTTACATTTTCTTAGTTTCAATCTCTAAATAGATGAATTATATATAAAATAGTAAAAAGTTACGTGTTGATTAATTGAAGTTAATTATTAAAAATGCACTCTGCTACTGTACTTAGAAAAACTGTTTTATTTTAATAGACGACGAATTTAAATTCTTAAAAGTAAAATTTTCATAATTTTTCTCGTATTATTTCTTATATTGCTTGACAAATACATAAATAACAAATGCAATTTTTGAGGTAAATGATAATACACATTTCATTGAATTGCTTACAACTTTGAAACATAACTTTCCTAATTGTGAAAATACCTAGACAAGTAAAATTGAACAAACCGGAAATTTCAAAACGTAAAAGAACTCAAAACTAATAAAAATAACAACAAAAGTCAATGAATGTATTGTATAGAATGACAAATCGAGTTGAGAATAAATTACTGTGATTTTTCTTTTGTAAGTCATATCGCTCATATTTTAGAGTTTTGTTTAGAAAACAGAAGGGAGAAAATTAAGAATTTTTTTTTTTGTTTAGATAAACGTATTTCTTACTGGGTAACTGAAGAAAACAATATGGTTTGGATAGAGAAAGTAATGAAGTACAATACTTCAGTGTGCAATAAGAAATAAATCCGATGATTATTGTACAAAAATGTACTTTTTGAAACAATGGATTCGAATGAAAATTGGGGCATAATTTGTATCATTTGGGTTGGGCTGGAGGAAAAAGATGTGTAATTTAAAATAAGTTGAAAGGGGAAAAATAAAATAACTTTTTTTTCCAAAAAGCAGACGGTATTAAATAATATTCCAAAGAAATGTTTTCGATTTTCACTAGCAATACTTTATTCTTTTTTTTTTTTTTTAAATTCTTGCATTATAGAATTTAAACAGAAAATTAGCATTTGTTTTTGAGAATGCTGAATTAAAATACTTGAATTATAGAATTAACAGTATTATAAATACAGATTATCAGAGTTTTAGTTCTTTCAACCATTCTTGAATGAAGCACAACTATTATTCGAGTAATTACTTTTTAATAGATATTTACATATTAAGCGCAAAAATTGACACACAAATAAAAAATTATTTAATTACTAAAAAATATTCTCAGTTCTTACAAATCTTTGAAATTCATTACCACGAATTTTGAAATAGACTTCCATTTATGTATATTAATTTTCTACTACAATTTCATAAATTCCCTGTCTAATTGTAAAACATTACACAATTCGATTTTAAAATTTTAAAAAAATTAAAGGTAGGGAAATGTTGAGATGTGTCAATCTATAAAAAAAATAATGTATCTTTTTTTTATATATATATATTGAGAAAGATATTAAAGCTTATACGTCAAAATATGTCATGGTATGGTATTATAGAAAATATCTTAATGTTTTTAAACTACTTAAATGATTAATTTCTCCCCCCTATTGGCTATTTTGATTTTGATTTTGAACGTAATATCAATGTTATGGAATTTCTACTGCCGTCCTCAAATCTATATTATTTTATCTATTTGAATACAATAAAGGGCAAGAAATAATGAAGGTTTATCCAGAATTACATTTTCTTCCCGATTTTCGAAAGTATATTAAAATATTTTTTAAACACCGAGAAAATACTCAAAAGCGAATCATTAAAATAAGGGTTAAAATATTTTCAAAAATCGGAGGGGAAATGTAATTCCACACAAACCTTCAATATTTTTTGCTCTTTATTGCATTAAAATAGATAAAATATTGAAGATTTGAGGAGATATATATAGACGAAATTCCATAGGATTAACATTACGTCCACGAAATTAAAATGGCCGTAGACGAGAGCCTTTAGGTACGGGCTAACAAAAAATTTTATAAAAAAAATCAATATAAAAAATATTTATAAATCAATAAAAATATTTTTTTGTTTTAATTAACATAAAAAAATGCAAAGTAAAACTCATTATTATAAAATATTTCCTGGGGGTGTACCAGAGATTTTAAAATAAACATCTTTTGGTATCTGAAATTTATGCAAATTAAATATAATTACTATTCTCTTTTTTGAACTACGGTTCATTTATTTTGGATGAAGAAACTAAATATGATTATCACCCTCAATCCGCTACAAAAATGGGTGTTTTCAAAATGACAACCTTAATCCACAATAAAAACCTTAACATAAAAAACATCCCATATTTAAAAAAAAACAGCGAACTGAAATAGAAGTACAAGTCAACCAGAAATATATTCAAATTTGCCACATTTTTATTTCCAACAACGAAAAAACGCATTTAGGAACGAATAAAATCGTTTTTACAACTGTTCTTTTCAGCTTATTGGATAATGTTCGGCTTATGTGTGTACACTCAATGTGTTCTAATTACACATTCATTCTAAAATCGTCTGCCTAAGCTATTATTTATGGAATTTCGAACATAATAAAGAGCGGTAATTTCTAATAACATTAAAAAGAAAAGGAATTTTAAGTCTTCAACCTCAAAATCTTCTTTCCGCTAGAGTAGCAGTTGGGAGTTATGCTTCGATAGTGCGGAGGATTATGTTTTTTTGAAAGAGACGATTAGTAACACCGAGAGATTAGTGGATAAAGCCATTAAATTGGGTGCGAGCTCTTCAGTTCGCTTCCGTTTAGCTTATTGTCGTCTGCAGCTATTTTATTTTAGCTGCGTTTCCGCCTACAACTCGCATTGTTTTATTTATCGATTAAAAAAAACACGTGATACAGATGAGTTTTTGTGAGAAAAATAAGTTCAATGATTTTTATGGTTGAGAAAAATTAGAGAAATTTTCCTACGGTAAATAACATTTTAATTTCCTTTGGGCGTAGCGTGTTTTCCAAGCCATCGCGTGTTTCTTTATCGGCGCTTATTTTATATGCTTTATTTTTCATAATTTACATTGGCCTTTTTTCCCCAAAATAATGAAGCAATTATACTCTTTCTCCCCTACATTTTCAGTTACTTTAATGAATCTTAAAACAGAGAGATTTTTTTTTGATACGACGATTTTCTTCAGTATCATTGTGTGTTTCAGTTTTGAATCGAATCTTTTTTTTTTTAATAGAATGAGATTTCATAAACCTTTTCCACCCTTTTTATACTCATTAAATAATCGAATCGATCCACCCCGCTCTATTTTATCTCTCAACCTTCAACGCTGTTTTATAGGTGAGTCAACTGGTTGAAAAAAAATCTCATCCAAATCGTACCGGAAACAAACATTGCAAATTGTGTGGGAAAAGGTGATTGCTCTGAATCTAGCCGGATGTTTTGCTATGGTGATGCAGCAGGTATAACTAAAATCATTGATATATTAAATTATTTCATAACTCGATCAGGAACGGGTGATAATTGTGGCTAAGTTCTTGTTTTGTCGTAAAAAAACGTATGATACATTCTGTGGCGGTTGTCGAGTATTATTCGGCCCTTGCGCCATATTTCAATCTTAAAACACTCTATAAAATAAAAGAAAAGAAAAAAAAAAGACGCACCAAGAAGGAGTTGTCCGTTGGAGACAAAAATTGACGAATAGGAAAATTATGTACAGAATAGAAAAAGATTAAAATTTCTGAAAAATTGAATGATTTATTTCAGAGTTATATAGTTTCAAAGTAACGAGCTCAGCTCAATAAGGTATTGATCCACCTCTAGCCTGGATGCAAGCTGCCACAAACGACGTGGCATAGAGTGATAAAGCTCCCTGATGGTCTCCTACTCTATTTCTTGCCAAATTTGCTCCAATTGTTGGGCTGGGTCATCAACCTTCCCTGGTAGATGCAGTCGCTTTCCCATTATATACAGACATGCTCGATTAGAGAGAGATCTGTCTGGCCAAGAAAGTGTTTGTCAAGCTGTAAGACAGAGCATAGCAACGCGTGCCGTATGTGGTCTGGCAATATCTTGCTGGAAAATAAGGCCAGGGTACCGCAAAAGGAATGGTAGTAAAACAGGTCTCAGAATGTCGTCGACGTACCGCTGTGCTGTAAGTGTGCCTCTAATGACGATCAAAAGGGTCCGGCTATCAAGGGAAAGGGCACCCCAGATCATAACTCCTGGTAGAGGGCCTGTGTGGCGTGCAATAGTGAAAGCAGGATCGGCACGCTGCCCTGGGCGTCTCCAGACACGTCTTCGATGATCGTCAGGACACAGTTGGAAGCGGAATTCGTCGCTAAACACAATACGTCCCCAGTCAGCATCATTCCAACCTGATCGAGCCAAGCACCACTGTAATCTGGCTCGACACTGTGTAGGTGTGAGTTGCAGGTGGCGTGTAGCGGTCGGTTCGAGCGTAGATTTCGCTCCATCAGCTGTCTGTGAATAATCATGATAGACACTCGTGTGCGGGTCACACGTCTGATGGTTGATAACGATGAATCAGGCACTATGACAGCTGATCTGACAATCACTCTGTCCTCCCGATCTGCTGTGGCCCTAGGTCGACCACTACCATCATGACGTTGAAATTTGTCATTGTCCACCCATTCTTACCAGCATCTTCTAATCGCCGCATCGCTTCGACGCATAGGACGAGCGATTCTCCGATTTGCCCAAACTGCCTCTTTCAATCCAATGATACGACCTCTTTCAAACTCTGACAGTGGCTCGTAATGAGCTCGAATCCTGAGGCGAGGCATTTTTTCAGTCGTCCTAATCGCTATCCTAAATCGCAATGCAACAGAAAATATGACCATCAGATTGAGAATCGCTTCTTATATACACCTGCTGAGTGCGCAGTTCCTATTAACTGTAGCTCCCACTATTCATTCATTGGACACCAAATTTTAATAATTTGCATAATCGATCCAAATGTCTATGCATACGAAATTTCATTACAATCGGGCAACTCCTTCTTGATGCATCGGGTTTTTTTTTTATTATTATTATAGAGTGTATATTAATCAAGAACTTCTCAATTCATATTGAAGACACGCACGAATAAAACAGATTCTTTATTTATTATCACCGTAGAATATATCTAATGTCGCCCTCTCTAGATTCCCAACCTAACTCCCAATCATAATTTATGATTTAAATAAGAAATTTATTTTACCAGTTCACTCGTTCTTATTTTCACAAATCTCTTCGAGAGTAACAACGCAGAATGCTGCTGATAGTGAAATTTTCTTCAGTCCATAAAACTGTGAGATGGATTGCGATCTCAATAACAATTTTCTGACCTCCTCATCTTCTATCTCCCTTCATTTTCCATTAATTCATTATAATTTATGTATCATTATATCTAAATCACTTCACTTCACTTTTATGTTTATCTCGGTTACCTAATCACGTTTTATTTGGATTCGGAAGAAATGGTAATTTTATTCAATTGAAATCGATGAAAGTCTCCGAGGTCAGTGCAGAAAAAATCGAGGATAGCCAAAAGTCACTATTTTACGCCAGTTATATCCAAAAAACCAAATGCACAATTTGTTGTATTAAAGAATGATTCATAATGCTTCTGATTTGATTTTACTTAATAGAATGATATAATTTCATATGCAACTCGGTTAAACCTGTTATTATTATTATTAATATTTTTTTTTTGAGCTCCTTTTTTGTGTAATTTCATATGCGGTTATAAAAAAGTCCATAAAATTTATAATATGAATTAAAAGTAATTTGAAAAGAAAGCTACAGATGGCCCGATAGTACGTCATCCCTCATAATACAAGTTTAGTTTAGTTTTTATTAACGTCGCACTAGAAGCAACACGAGGGCTATTGGCGACGGACCTCGTAATTTTGAACCACGGTCAAGTGACGAGGACGACACCTTAGCTGGCACCCCCTCTCCTAACATCCACTCCACGCCAACGGGAGGACTTTGGCCCCGAACAGATTTAACGTGCATCAGCCCCGGTTACACGGCGGGTCTTTGGCGGCCAAGGATCGAACCCGTGACTGAACGAAAACCGCCGGCCGCTAGTCCACGACCTTGACCACTAGGCTATCGCGGCCCCTCATAATTCAAAATACGAACTCTGAATGAAATTTAAAATTACAGAATGAGCTTCGATTTCGTATATGTCTGGTTACCATCCAAGCGGCTAATCAAGCAACCATCATCGCAAAACCGATCACCGACTGACTATGTTCCAACAAAAATGTCAATTCTAAATGAGTGCGTAGTAGCATATTTAAGGGACGAAAGTGATTTTGATTCAATTGTTCACAAAAAATGCACATTCTTGTTTATGAAAAATAATTTTTTTAAAAGTATATCTTGAAATTTTTGTGTTTGGGATATTTAATATATAACCATTGAAAAAAGTTCCCGAGTGTCGATTAATTTTTGCCTTTTCGACATTAGATGCTTTTCTGACCTCGTGGAGGATAAGGACAGTTGACCTTGGTGGTGGCGTGTTTCGAATTTTCCACCACTGGGCTCGAAGAAAAAGTTAATCGGTCGCTTTTTTGCTGCGCCTTTATCAACTGGACCAAAAGAGACGTCCAGTTTGGGCCAGTTATTTAGACGTTTTAAGTTCTAGCGTTGTTGAAGAGAGCCGCCTCAGTGTCATGATTGTAGTTGAGATGTCATAGCTCTTTATTTTTCATTTTATGGAATTCGTATTATTCTTTTATTTGGCTGACATCGCTTACAAAAGAAAATGAAAGTTCGCTTGAATTATGTGATAAAATACGTTGAAGACAACATTAGTGAAAACACATCTGAATATTACGAACATTTCAGGCATCTGCAGCAAGAAATTAACCTTGATGGAAGGCAACAAGTGATCAATCAGTGAGTGTGTCCAGTACAGTGGCAAATTCTGGGAGGGGGGTGAAAAGGGGCTTTTGCACCCCCCCCCCCAAGATTTTTTCTCGATATTGAAATCCTTCAGGATAATTATTTTAATACACTATTTTAGATATTCTAAATTTTAAACAGAAGAACTTTTTTCCTCCTCATGCTAAAATTTTTATCCATCATGAATAGAAAAAAAGGATTTCAACTAAGCTGAACGTTTAGAAAATTTTTTGCTATCTCTGAAAGAGTGCCTCTAGTTCAATATTGGTAAATGAAGAGAAGGGGGGAGGTGCATCTCTTAAAAAAGTGCACCTTCCAAAAATACAAATTTTATTCTCATGGAATCTTAATTATTTTTCTTAAGGGATCTTCATTTTTGTAATTTTTATATTTTCATAAAATGAGAGAGATATCAATACTGTAACAGTTTTAAATAGAAGAAATAAGATTGATGTAGCTTATTATATACTTTTTTACCAAGTAGTAATTCTAAACAAATGAAATTGCTTCTGTCACGGCAATGACGATGTACACCCCTCAAAATTATTTCCTGGGTGAGCCAATGGTCGCGTGAGGTCAGAGAGGATGAGCCTGGGCCGTCATGTTCATGTTTTAAATAGTCGTAATCAATTTCATTCATTTGAAATGTATTGATTTGAATTTTTTCTTGTGTGCAATTATTTACCAGTATGCTTCGTCTTATTTCAAAATATGTGTTTCTTTTTATTGTTTTTATTGTACAGAGTGTTTAGTCATGTGACATATCCTAGTGGTTACAGTTAGTGTCAGCTAACTGGGGGGAAGCGGGGGTGACATGCATAGGCGCCCCGCAATTGAGGGGTCCCAACATGATCAAGAACTAAAATATAATAAGGTAAGGTGACCAGATTTTAACACTCGAAAAGCGGGGCATCATTGACGGAGGGGAGGGGGTCTTGATTAAAAATTTGGCACCTAAAAAATACCTACCTTTGGTACCAAAATAAATTACAAACCTAAATCATTTGAATATCATATTTGTTGACATCACTTGTTTAACTAGCACTAGCACGATGTGTATCGCATGAGAGTTTAGTTTAGTTTTTTATTAACGTCGCACTAGAAGCAACACGAGGGCTATTGGCGACGGACCTCGTAATTTTGAACCACGGTCAAGTGACGAGGACGTCACCTGAGCTAGCATCCCCCCTCTCTTAGCATCCACACCGCGCCAACGGGAGGACTTTGGACCCCGAACAGATTTAACATGCATCAGTCCCGGCTACATTGCGGGTCTTTGGCAGACAAGGATCGAACCCTTGATTGAATGAAAACCACCGGCCGCGAGTCCACGACCTTGACCACTAGGCTACCGCAGTGGTAGATATAAGATAAAATACAATCTCATTTGTCCAGTTAGTCTGGACATATGAGATTGTATTTTTATCTTATTATAAATAAGTATGTTTTACTGTAAAACATTAAAAATAATATTCTCTTAAATTCATGAAAAAAATGACTTCGTTTCTGAACAATATGACGCCGAAATCGCGTAAAAATTGTTCAGAGTTGCGAGGTGAGGCAAAGATGTTGTTTGTTCCATTCTGGCACGCTCTGATTGTGACAGACAGAAGAAATATACAAAAAAACATTTGCTGAGTGAAATAAAGTAAAAAGGTATGCAGTAATGAAGCGTGTTATTGTACAAATCAAAAATACCGGTCGTTCCTAACTGAAGGATAAATTAGTTTTTATACAACTGTGCAGATAGTTATGTTTATGTATTGAAATTAAAACTTCTATCTCGGATTGAGTGAAGCGCCTTGACTTAGCAAGTTTAAAGTAAGCAAGTAATATATATATATATAAAAAAAAGTCAATTCCTACTTAGGACAACAAAGAAATTTTTTATTTCAATTACTTTTTATTAAATAATTACAATTAATATAAGTATGTATATACATATGACAGAATCACAATATTAAGTGGCAAAAGAAATTTTTTCCAGCGATCTACACGCTTCGTCACTGACGATATTTATTCCTAAATTCGTATTCCGCTAAATATCTTATATTAGAGAAATTTTTTCTCTCATATAAAACTAAAATTAATTATTCGAAAATCAAATTAAAAAAATTTTACGCTTCGACGAGATTCGATCCTAAGCATGAAGATTCTTTGCCTTCGCTCTACCCACTTTGCCATTGCAAGACAAATGACGTAGTAGAAGCATTGCCTTGTTTCTAAATTCATCCGGTAAATTAAATGGTTGGAATGTTATTTAGCCCAACCACCCTCGGCGACAGGAATTATTTGGCGGTATTTTGCCAAATGTGGCTACCATGGTCCGCTTCAAAGTTCAGCCAAAAGAAAATCACAAAGTTTGGCAATTTTTGAAATCGCGCCAAGTGGTTGGGCTCAACTCATTTTCACCAATTAAATTTAATTAAATGAATTAATATTTGAAAAAACCATATTAACATCGAGTGTCATCCACTACAAGTTTAAAAAAATGTATTTGAGTGGATGAATAAAAAGTATTTTATGAACGATTGAAAATTTGACCAAGATATATATAGGGAGAGAGTGAGCTAATAGTAGGAATTTAAAAAATGAAATTGATAAATATTTATAGAGGATATTCTTATCAAAACTATTTTCTTAGTGCATGCATACGGAAGTACCCGTTTAAAAAAAAATTGCATTCTGATTTTTGATTACTTTTTTGATTGATTGTTTGGATTTTGTGGGATGTTGAGCAACAAAGGTTATTATCCATCATTGCCTCTTGTTTGTTGATTGATTGATTGGTGTTATGTGGGATATAGAGTAACAAAGGCTATTACCCCTTTGTTCAGTGAACGTTTTCAAAATTTATATTTCTTCCCTACTCAAAAGTTCGCTAAGCTTGCCTCGTAATCTTTAGGTGCGATCACATGACGAGGTCGACATTTCAGTTAGAATCTCCCTCTACACATACATAAGAAGCCAAAGTGAGAACTGATCCCCGATGGATTTAACGTGCATCAGTCCTGCATAAATAGAAACAAGGTTCATTCTTGTTGCATTTACGTATGCGACTGTCTACTTCTGACAGACACTAAAAGGTACAAACCACAGCCAACACGCCTCGTAATTTAAAGCAACAATCAGATGACGAGGTTAACATTTGATTTCACGACGCCAAAGTGAGGATAAATTGTCTTCTTTTAATCGGGTGAGTTCAAAAAGCACTTGCATTTGAAGACAGATGGCATCATTAAGGTAAATTGTTGTTACCATCGGGTGATTCCATCTGTTAAACGAAGCCGAAACAAATTTGACATTGACTCTTAAGTTAGTTTCGATTTGGTAGTCATTTGCTGCCAAATCAAAATCAGTAATAGGCTGCCGCATCGAGTTGTCACCGTCGGTGAGACTTGGATTCATCGTTATTCATCAGAAATCAAGCAAAAACCAGAACATTATGTTGTTTCCAGTGGATCTGTACCAAAACAGGCGAAGATGGTCTCATCAGTTGGAAAATTTATGACAAAGAATTTTTGAGAGGCGAAAGTCATCATGATCACGAATACGAGTAACTGAGGCTTAGTTAGACAGTTATCTTGTGAGTCATAATGCTTTCTGTAAAAAAAACATACACATTAAACACATTAAAAATCTTTATCTATAATAGTGTACTCGTAGTGCAACGGCATGTATCAGGCTTTTGTAAGCCAATATTATTTAACTGCAAATGTCAGTAGCAATATCAAGATCTATAAAAACTCGTATCTGCCAGGAGTAAGATTTCTGTCCCATTCAAAGCTAAGCATACATATCTATCCACTTGAGGTGTAGCGCTTCTGCAAAGCCTCCAGATAACTTCACGATAGATTTTTACCTTCAGCAAGAAACTTGTGATCTCGGTTTTCGACGAGTCTGGGGTTCCAGCCTTGATGCCACTAAAGATCTGCAGAATAGCCGGGGCTGATGCAAGTTAAATTTGTTCGGGGCCCAAAGTCCTCCCAATGGCGTGGTGTGGATGTTAGGAGAGAGGAGTGCCAGCTCAGGTATCGTCCTCGTCACTTGACCGAGAATCAAAATTACGAGGTCCATCGCCAACAGCCCTCGTGTTGCTTCTAGGGCGACGTTAGTTAAAACTAAACTCAAGATTTTCACATACATATGTTGAAACAAATGACATAAGTCGTTTTATTGCTCTTTTGGCGGTTTTAGAGTATTCTTTTCTAATGTCAATCCAAAAAATTCATAATATCAGTTTAGTTTAGTTTTTATTAACGTCGCACTCAAAGCAACACGAGGGCTATTGGCGACGGAGCTCGTAATTTTGAACCACGGTCAAGTGACGAGGACGACACCTGAGTTGGCAACCCCCCCTCTCCTAACATCCACACCACCCAACAGGAGGACTTTGGGCCCCGACAGATTTAACGTGCATCATCCCCGGCTGCACGGCGGGTCTTTGGCGGCCAAGGATCGAACCCGCGGCTGAACGAAGACCACCGGTCACGAATCCGGAACCTTGACCACTAGGCTACCTCGGCCCATGCATAACATCAACTTGATTAAAATTTAGTTTCAATTGAGTGTCGATCCATGTATCATTTTGTTGTTCTCTTTCGTTTATTGAAAGTTTGGAGGTATCACCAGGAATTTGGAAAGAAGGATTTTGGATCCAAGATAATTTTTTCTTTTTGAACATGGAAGTACTCATGAAATGTTTTTTGCAGATCTGATTGATGTTAGACTGAACTAATTTTTACATTTTTATCGGGATTGGCGTTATCGTCTATTAAAATGTTACGCAAATTAGGAGAGCATTCAATATTATCTTTCAAAATGCAATCTACCCAAAATTTCAATTTTAAAAGAATGGAGTCAACTTTACTTTATACCTCGAAAATAGAGAAATAAGTCGACAAATAAGTGAGCGATTCCTCACCTGAGCAAAGAATGGAGACTACCTAATGCGTCTCGGTTAATGTATTTGAAGCACGTGACTCAACATTTAAGATTTTATTTCATCTATAAAATATTTATTTATGCTTAATTTTACTTAATTAATTCTTTTAAGAATTCGATCTTTTATAAAAATTAAAATTTTACTACAATTTTGGCGCTTTGATTAAACAAATAGTGATATCTTGCGGATTTCATGTCAAAGTTCCAGGGAACCCAGTTTGAAGAACTCTGGTCTACTGAGTCTTGCGTACTAAAAATAAATTATCTTCGATGCTACGAGCGCCATCTTTGGAATTTCTAAGGACTTGTTGAATGACCCTCGTATAAGCATTTTTTTTTTTTTTATCGATTTTGTCTCATCGAACTGCTGATCGTTTCGCACGTCCTCTTACATTATCAAATGAAAAATTTCAGAAAGCGTATATTTCAAAAAACGATTTTATGATTATAATATTTGAGGGGAAAGATACGTAACCTTAAAAATTCGTTATTGAAAAAAAAAAGTTTTTTTTTTTCTTCTAATATCACACAAGAGCAACACACCTGGTTGTTTACGCGAATGACCTCCTAATTCCATAGGCCAGTGGACGAGGTTGACGTATTTATGTTGCAAGTTTGTCTTGTTCTTAAGCATTGTCCATTGTAGCTTTAAATTTGTTTGCTATTTAATCAGAATTTAAGACAATTGTAGAGAAAAATAATGAGTTTAGTTTTTAGTTTGTTTTTATTAACGTTGCACTAGAAGCAACACGGGGGCTATTGGCGACGGACCTCGTAATTTTAAACCACGGTCAAGAGAGCCCACCTGAGCTGACACTCCCCTCTCCTAACATCCACACCACGCCAACGAAAAGACTTAGGGCCCCGACAGATGATGATGATAAAGAAGTTTTATTGGCACAATAGCCAGATGTGGCCATACTGCTTCAAAAAAGGTAAATCTGTGATCTAGACATTAAAACATTGAAAAAAGATTGATAGACAAAAAGATTATGTAAGAAAGTAAAGTTTATTGGCGCATGAGCCAAATATGGCTATGCTGCGCCAAACAAGATTTTACTGTGATCTAGACGAGAAGAAATTGAAGAAAAGACAAATGGGTTGACAAGAAGGAGGATCGAAAATAGAGAAGGATCGCTAGGGTAACCCGGGGTTGTGTCACCCCGTGTTTACCAAAGACAGTAAACCCCATGGGAAAGAAAAAGATCACTAAGGTGCCTCGGGGTCATGATGCCCGTACTTACCTGAAGAAGGTAAGTCCCTGAGGTCCCCTGATATAATCCCCAGGGGCAGGGTGCCCTGCTATACCCCCAGACGCTGGGTACCCATTTTAGTCGCCTCTTACGACATGCATGAGCTACAGTGGGACTATTTTGTCATTCACGGTCACTACACGGGTCTTGGGCCCCGAACAGATTTAATGTGCATCAGCCCCGGCTACACGGCGGTTCTTTGGCGGCCAAGGATCGAACCCGCGACTGAACGAAAACCGCCGGCCAGGAATCCGGAACTTTGACCATTAGGCTACCGCGGCCACGAGAAAAATAATTAAGGAAATACAGAACAGTTTTATTCGTAAATTTAAAATTCTATTATAAATGAATGCAACTGAGATATTTCGAAAAAAAAAATGTACTAATGACGAATTTTTTTAGGAAAAAAAAAAAAAAAAAAAAAGTGAATGAATTCATTTCATTACGAGG
>BMAW01059815.1:249547-265692 GCA_019974015.1 Nephila pilipes | reverse complement strand
TTCACAAAACAGATTTAATTTTTGTGTATTGTTTTATTCATGTATAAAGCATCAATTCTTGAAAGTAAGAGTCACTTTGACAATTGAAGACTTAGGAATTATGTTTTACCGTAATGAAATGAAATGATAATTTTAACACTCCATCGAGAGAGCCTGAACTCTCACCTTCAAGTCTTAAAAATGTTGTTTTTTTCCCGGAAACTGAATTGTGACGACCTTGACTTTCACAGCATTTGTCCTTTGGGTCATGAATTAATCAAGAATATGATCATTCTTGTTTTCCTGCAATAGAAGCTCCTGAGTTTTTCATTCATTCGAAGCTCTGGATCTGTTAGATGCACGAGCCATGTATTCTTATCCTATCGCTTCGTTTTTCTGGCTCTAAGACTTTTAAGCAATGATAAGATCCAACCGTTACTTAGACTCAACAAAAGTTGGTTGTATAGTCATTTTTCAGTTGTCTTATATTAATTACGTTCTTTACAGGGATTTTCGGCATACGGAGGAAATATGCATATCTTTTATATTTTCAGGCCCTGATAACAATATGTCCTTAAAAATGGACCACCACCACTCTCTAGATCCTTATAATTGAAAAACACTTTAAAAATATTAATTTTCAACAAAAGAGTTCATCAAAAATTTTATCTTTATATGTAGGTTTCTTTTTAATACATCCATCTTCATTGCAACTCATTGCTATCTTATTTATTATCATTTCTTATGGTAAACTTTAGATCAATAATGAGTCATTCCAGTATCTATAAATATTGGAAATTAATCGTATCGCTTTCTCATATTTGCATTTCAATGAGACTGATGATTGAGAGCTTTGCAAACATTATAACCGTATTCTACTGAGTTATCTGATATGCGTTTTTGGAGTCAACAGGTTTAGTTATTGGAACTTCTGCAAGAACATTTATTTCTCTTTATTTTCAGGAACAGACTCCGCCTCTCCTATGCTACAGATATGGTTATGGCTCTGGAAATTTTATTACAAAAAATATAGTTATGAAATAACAATCAAAGTTAAACATTTTTTTTTTATTTTTAATTTATATGTCACGTAGAAAAGGAGGATAGAAAAGTTTTAGATTTCCATAACAATGAAAACTTATTTCTATTGCATTTGTATTTATCTATAAAGGCTGTAAGATAATGCGTAATTCGATTGAAAATTCATTGTCATTAATCATAAAAAAATATTTAAGTTATTTCTTAATGTTTGGCCCTAAACTTTAAATGTAAAATTATTTTTAAATTTTTATATAAAATTAAATCTTTTTAGAACATATCAAGATATTCAATCTAGAACAAGAGGATGTTTAAATTGAATGGGAGACTTCAATAAATAGGTGATATAGAGAAAATATAAAATACTTGAAACTACATAAAGAATCATCGATGTCTATGTTTTTTGAATATTAAATTATAGTTTAAAATCTGTCTGAACATGGAATGTTGACACAAAACCTACCTCAATTATGATGTAACATGAAAACACATTCATTTATATTTTATAGTAATCCGCATAGCTTTTTGATCTAAATATCACAAAACTGTTGTTAAAAATTGGGAAAAATATGTGTAAGTATTAGCCATCCAAAGGGCTATTGTATTTGTTGCATTACATTAGCGTACCAGATCACTTTTCAACTTTTTATATTTACTTCAATTTTAATAACATTTAGCTTAAAAGTATTTAATTTAATAATTTATTATATTCCTTCATTTTAATTACATGTAGCTGATGTAATATTCAATTCAATAATTTATCGTTCCCTTTAATTTTAATATCTTACTTTTGTCCATTTCTCGATATTTCATCATTTACTTTAATTATTATATTTAATTCAGTAATTTTAATAATAATTATAAGAAACTCCCCTTAGGTGGCTAAATCTATTCATTATTGAACTTTACATGTAACTCTTAAATTTGCTTTAATTTCTAAATAAAAATCATTTTTTAAACATTTTTTGGAAAGAGGGGCATTTTTAGAAAGCATATGTAAGCAAAAATAATCTTTGCAGTCATATGTACAAAACATCATTAGTAAAGTTACTGATATGTTTGTATTTTTATATAACTGTAATTTTCTTCTTACATAAAAATTTTAACAGTGCATATTATTCATTTTTTACCTCATTCGCTACTACATAAGGCCTGCTTCCTGGTTTAAAAATAATGACTAATTGATAAATATATGACCTAAGCAAGAAGTCACATATAAATTAAACTATGAATTTAAAATAGATTATTTATTATGAACTTTTATTATTAATCTTCATTTTAATGTAAAACTAAAATATAAAGCAATGAAGATAATATCCGTATTTTTATTTCTTAAAATGTTATTTGAACAAATGTACATTAATCCTGGAAAGAATTTCCTACATATTTATAGTTCCTTATTTAGAGAGATTTAATTGAATTCATTGCTACTTAAATGTTATCTTTTTAAATACTATGTTCTTTGGTAGTAATGACATATTCCTTTTCATATTTTTTACTTTGATTTTCGCATTTGAGATAAAATAAGCTATGTTCCGGAACGTTGACTAAAATATTCTTTGAAAACAAAGGTATTAGCGAATGAGTATTGTTTTACTTTATCAAAAGAAATCTGTTATAAATTATTCCAAATAATTTTTAAATATCATTTTTCATGAAATAACCTTATGATTAAAATAAATGTGATTTAATTAAAAACGATATACTTCTTAGAATTGCCATTGTACTTGAAACAATCCTGATATTTGATTTTTTTTGCAGCTTACTTATTAAAAGATGAGAAAAGTAATAAAGTCAATTTTTTAATATTTTTCAACAAATTAACACAAAATTCAACTCAGATTATGGGTTTCTAAGGTGGTTTAAATATGCATCTATAAACATCTGATAATACCCATAGTACATTATTAAAATTATATCTATTTCATTTTTTTAAACTAATGATTAATACAACGATAGTAAATTTATTTATATATATTCTCTCTAAACAACAATTCTGATTTAACATGAATATAAAATATTCTTTGCAACAATAAACTAGCTTTAATGCAGTTGGGAACATTTATAATTGTGTTGAATACTTGTTCAATATTATATATGATTTAACGTGCTACTTTACAAATGAAGTAATCATATTGCGTATTCCTTTATAAGTCCATAACGTTTTATTTTTTGGGAGTAATTATGGATATTATTTTAAGATATTATTAAAAATTCATTTTCTCATTTGGCCAAATGAAAGAAAACTATAAGACTTTTTTATATGTTTCATGGTATTTATTATCCTTGTTACAGTAATTATAAAATAAATTATCAGGTATATAGATCAAATACTTTATTCTTCTTTTGTTTAACCTATCACAAGCTTGAAAGTCTCTTAAATATTTTATGGTTAAGGAAAATAATTATTTGCTTCCGGTTTTACTCTTATTTAATGTGATTTGCAAAATACAGATGTAGAACAAAATGTGAAATAATCTTATTTCAATCGCCGTTTTTAATTACAATTTTAATAACTTCATGCAAATGTTTAATTTCTATTTTATTTTTCCCGATTTCAACAGTTAACATTCATTTAGGAATAAACAAGAATATTTTATTTTAATCAAGTAGATATTTTTTAACAGTTACATGTATTCGAAGAAGTAACGAATGCGTATATAAAATAAATATGCTTGATAGTTAAATAAATGTCTTCGAGTTTCATTTATTTCCGCGTTTTTTGTCATAAAATTCAAAATTTCTCATTATTATTATTATTTACTTTTATAGATTTTCCAATGTGAATTGAAAATTACTTTAAATTAAATTTGCAACAAGTAATGTATCATAGTTTCAAATAAGAGAAATGTTCTATAAATCAGATTAAAATAACTTAAATGGAGAAGTAAAAATTAAAAAAATATACCCATTTATTTTAAAAGAAACCTCACCTCTCGTGAAAGCCAACATGCCCCAAGGAAAATATTTAATGAAGGCTTACGAATTATTATTACTTTGTCTAATTGTGAAATGTATTATGTACAATATTTAATCACTGCTATTATTTTTTGTGTGATATAGATTCCATTTCAGCAAATAAATCTTTTATTGCATTTCGATGGACTGGTAATTATTTTTGACGACATGTTATAATGTTATAAATTTTTAATTCTATTTAAATTTTATGTTATTCTCTACGTGCATTATCATTTGTAAATACAGTCAAATGTTATATTATGATTACATTTATATGTACTGAATTAACATATAACATAACATTTTAAATTGCTTTATAAGTATGTATCCTTAAATTAAAAAATGTATTTAAATTCTAATTTATTTCTCAAAATTTTCAAGCACTTGAAATATTATTTAAAATAAAAACTACCACGTGTTCTTACCTCCCTCTCCCCTCCAACAAACAATATGATTAACTTTTATAAAAATAAAATAATTTAAAAGCTAATATATTAATCATAAAAATAATTTATTTGCTTTAAACAGAAAGTAATTACCTAAATTTGGATAACAACGAACAAATTCTCTCTTTAGGAACCTTATTTTCAATACAAGAGTAAAAGTATTTAATTTGTTATAAACTATTGTGAAGGACAAGTGTGGAAAATACATTTAAGGTTTTAAGTAGTATAAATAAATATATTACAATTGAAAAATAATTATAGGACATGTAACATTGTTGTTTCATTGCAATATATTATTGGATAAATATTTTCTACTTATTAGCTTATAATCCACGAGACAATATTTTTTCCTATAGAAATAGATCGGAGAAACATAATTTTTGCCAGAAGTACACACAAGAAAAATAATTTTTAATAGACATTCCAAAAGAAGTGATATCCAAGTAATTTTTCCCTGATATTAATTAACAGTTTTTAAAATAAATGGTGCAAAATCTTAAAAATAATTATTGTTATCTTTCGTCTATTATATCGTATCATGTTATACCACTAAATCGCATATCTGATTGTTTTGGAATTAAATAAATTGATAGTACTTAAATATAATTAATATACAAAAGCCACACAAATTTTCATAAACGAACATATGGATCTTTCGAAGATTCAAAACATTTAATAACAAGTATTTCATTTTTTTTGCTTTTTATTTGCTTAAAATAAATACATTTTAGAAACCAATACTTTCTATGCCTGAACTAACAAATGTTAAAATAGTATATTTACATATGAACTAAAAAAAAATGTAAACTCCAAAAAAGGCTCCTACTTCTCAACTTTAGAGTGTAAAATAATCCTTTTCTTCGATCTAGAAAATGCTTTTTCAATGACAATATTTTCTTTCTATAATAAAAAAATATGGGTAAACAAATGCTCTCGGAACAAAATTAAAAGTTATTTTTTTCCATAGCGTACTTCATACTGCGTGCTCATCTCTATAACAAGTAAAGAAAAAAAATACGAAACTGTTTTCACATTTACTCTTCTATATCTGACATTTATAGCAACGAAGACGAGAGTTTCCCCGAGGAGAAAGGTCCTGAACAGTTACTGTAAGCATACTTTGCTGTAAAATATCTTCATAAGAAAAAATGATAAGGTACTTTAATAGTGTTTTTTTCTTGTCGTTGTATTCTTTCTTGTAACTTTCAGGCCTGTGTCCCTTCAATTCAATGAAAGAAAAAAATATATGAATTGATTAACATTTTCAGGTTGCATGAAACAAATCCTTTCTTGTTATCCGACGGTTTCTAGTTTGTGGTTTTAGTGAAAAGAATTTTATTTTATGTTCCTTCATTAGACATTTTTATATATATTTTTATTTCATTTCCTTTCATTCAAAATGCAGAATACGTATATGTTATAATTGTCTTTTTTTTTTCTTTTTGTGCTTTGTATTACGGTTAATGTAAGACCGTAATAAATAAATGTAATAATTTAAGGTGATAAAGAGTAAAATGAACTATTAATATATCAAAGTCTAAAAATTGAGCAGAATTGGATTTATTTATAAAACCTGAAACAATGTTATTGTTTTTAATATATCTTTTTAAATTTTTGTTTATTTTTAAATTTACTGAAATATTCAAAATTACACTGAAATTATTTCTTCAGGTTATAACCTTTAATTTCAATTATGTGGAAATTCTAATGGAACAAAAAACAAAATTATTTTCTCTTTGATTTTAATTTTCATCATTTCTTATGGCTGAAAAACTATAAATGCCTTTTTTTTTCAGAAGTATGATTACTTCAAAATATTAAACAGATGTTTTCCAAGTTCAAAATAAAATAGTTTAAAATATAAATTAATGCTGATATAAATCATAAATTTTAAAAAAAAATACCAACTGTAGCTAAGTATAATTTTCTTTAAAATTTAATTTTTATTTAATTTGATATAAATAACAGAAATTTGGATATCATAATATTTTAAATGGTTAATTTCTTCTGATTTTTAAGAGCTGATGTAGATAACTCTTTTCAATTTTTCAAGTATTTCATTGAAGTTTTTTTACTTTTGCTCTATTAATTCAAGAATTTCGTAATTATTTGCTAACCATAAAATATATATCTGTACAAAACATATCAATACTTTCATTTCAGGTACATAAGTTTGAGATTAATTATTCCTATCAGATCTGCATATTGAAATGTTTACTTGCAAGTGTTTTTTCTTAGAGTTACAGATTTTTAAAATTTTCCAAAAAAATTGTTTATGATGCTAAAACAAGTCTATTACAATAGAAGTATATAATTTTGAGGAATAACCAGAAACAGGTTTCATAAGAATCTGGTATGATGAATTTTGATTAACAGCGACTCCTAATTGCAAAGGAAACAATTCGATCTTTTCGTGAATACAATTTTAAGATTTACATACAATCTTGGTCAATAGTGTTAGATACCTCAATATTTTTAAGAGTAATATCCAAATATAAAATGCTTTCTAAAAATAATTATGCATTTTATTTTCAAATGACCACAATTTGCAAAAAAGTAAAAGCGCACGAACAACTCAACTTTGTTATTTAGCTCGATCCTTCGTTATTCAAACAAGATTTTCTAAAATTCCAAGCTGCAATGTTTTTTCTATTTTGTTCTAATAAGGGGACAATCTTGAAAATCAAAATATTAATAACAGATAATACCAAAATATAAATAACCTAAGTTTATTATCTTGTCAAATCATGATATTATTTAAGCAAGTAAATCTCAAGTTGAGATTACTAAGAAAATGAAACGTTCATAATTTACTGTACTATGTACTTTAAGACTTTTAAGAAGAACTGAAGAACTAAGAAGAACTGAACTAAGAGACTTTAAGAAGAACTGGTTATAAAAAAACGTTTCACTGAGCCATGATGTTCGAACTTTGATTCCAATATCAATAAGTAATCAAAAAATGATTCTCTTGTTGGCTTGTTTCAGAGTTATCACAAAAAAGTGGAGGTGGATTGTGAGAAGAAAACTCGTAGCGTCTGGTTGGAAAGAATGCAAAGATAGTCAGAAGTCATGGTTCTGGCAAAGGAACAACAAAATGAGGATGAATTGGACTTTATTATTCTAACCCGTTACAGAACAAAAATGATCAAGTATTCTTTTTTTTTCTGATGAATAAAACTTTCAGGTCAGCTTTTCATGATTTATATTTCTCACAGAAATTATCTTTTAGTTGTTTTTCATAAGTAATTGGTTACAATTAGTCTCATAAAAGAGTTATAATTTTCTCCCGTATATTTTGGTGTTTGGTGTACATAGCGTTGTCTTTGGGAGACGAAAAATAAGTGATAAATCAAAACTAATAGAACACCAAGTGTGTAGCACTCATTTCAAACACGGAAAATGCAATATCATCATTTGGAATATACTTGTGGGGTAGACAAAATACTAATTGTTGAAGATTGCATGAATAGCAAAAAAACATTAATACTCCTGAAACCAGCATAGGACTGTCTTTTAGTTGATTATTCGGTGATATAAACAAGGATTACATCACATTTCAGGAAGATAATGCACTACATTGATACCCATTTCAAGGGTATCAATGCAGTGGATTCTACCTAATAATATTGACGTTGTAAGGTGATTGACTACGTTTAAAACATTATTTTCGGCCAAATTTTACATTTTTTTTTGTTTTACCATTTTAAAACCGAGCTTTAGCTTAATAAAACTGCTTTTGCTTTGAGTCTAGGATAAGTAGAAGCGAAATTATAACGATTTAAAAATTACATCACAGCTGTCAACCAAACCGAAAGTACCACTTTAAGGCCATTTAAATGACCAGAAATTTGACGATTCTTCCTAATTTCACAGTAGTTTATGTAAAATGATATGTATTTTTTATAGTGATATTTTTAATGAAATGTTCAAAAGGCAAGCCATAAAATTTCAAATTACTTTTCTTGAATTTCTGAGAAAAAGAATGGCTATAGGCAAACATTTCATATTGTCTACATCTCGCATTTGGAAATCGAATTGCGTATAGTCTATTTAAATTACACTGTAAAATTTTTCATAGATTAATCATTGGTTTATTTCTGAAATATTATTAAACAAAGTATCCATTATGAATTTTAAAATGGGATGATCAAGTTATAGCCGTGATTGGAAGAGTAAATTCCATGGAAATTGATACACTGTCAATGAGAACTTTGACTATGATATGAATGAACCGTCACTAAAAGTGCTATAAAAATTTAAAAACGTTACAAACATTTGATTGATGTTTAAATGAAGGAAACAATATTATCTGGCTATCGTATAATAGCTTTAGACTTACTCATTAGTGCATTTACTTTTTTATTGTGCCCATCATGTCTCAAAAATAAATTGAAATTAGTTGAAGATTCCAAATTTGGTCTCTCTTCGAATCTCACTTTATATTGTGAACATTGCCCTTTTTCCCTTGGATTTTGCACATTTAAAAAGAACAAACTAAACAATGAAATAAATACTATATTTGTTTATGCGCTTCGACTCATTGGAAAAGGTTATACGGCTGTAAAAAATTGGTGCAAATTTAAATATGCCCTTTATGTAAAGCATGTCGTTTAGCCAATAAGTAAAAAAATTCCTCCTGCTGCTACATCTGTCTCTAAATGTTAAATGAACGTGGAGGCAGAAACTGTTACTATAACATGAAAATCACTGAACAACTTTGCGGAATGTGGGGTGTCTCTCGATGGAACATGGCAAAGTCGAGGTTACTCATTGTTTAATGGTGTTAGGAGTGCAATTTAAGTTTTAATTGGAAAGATTCTTGATGTTGAAATCATGTCACAGTTCTGAAGAATTTGTAATAAATACAAAAATATCTCAATCTTAACACAGCATAATCCCGATCATTCTTGCGCAAATCACAGTGGGTTATCGAATAACATGGAAGCTGTCGACATTTATGTATTTTTGAGCATTCTGAAACTTTACGTTCTCTTCAATACACATATTACTATAGTGATGGCGACACGAAGGGATTTACGGAAGTTCAAGATATTTACAGGAAGGAATCGTATGTATTGGGCATATTCAAAAAAAGGAGTTGGAGTGCAACTTCACAAATTAAAAGCTAATAGTATAGGACTTGGCTTCAAGGGAAAACTAACGGATAATTTTATAAATAAACTACTAAATTATTATGAAATAGCTATTAGGTCCAATGTTGGAATTTTATCAAATACGTTAAGTGCCACAATTGCTGCATTTGCTTAAGCTGTTCAAATAACAGGAAACCAATGCACTGACAATGCCAAAATGTGTGGACAGTTGGTGTAATCAATGAGCTATTGCTTCGTGAAAACCTTACAAGGATACCAGTATGGGTCTACATCCAAATATAATAAATATAATTAAGCCCGTAAACATGAAGTTATGTGACTAAAAATAGGTCTTCAAATGTCTCTATGGTCATATTCAAAATACCAATGAAAGTTTCAACAATGTCTTATGTTTTATGTCTTCCGAAAAATGTTTTTACTGAAACACAAATTTCATACCTAGCATCATATTTAGCCGCTATCCAATTTAATGATAGATTTTATGGATTACTAAATGTTTTAGAGGAATTAGAAATAATTCCAAGTAATTAACATACTCTGAAACAATGCAATATTATAGAAAAAATCGTATCCATTATTTAAAATGTCATTCTTTTCCTGAAACTAAACCGGCCAGAAATAAACCCGGACATCAAGAAAGAAAAAAAAGTTTTGTACATGAGAAAAAAGAGGATGTGACTTGAAAATGTGGAGGATCTTAAATATAATATCTTTTTAATTTTTAGTAGAATACAAAAGTAAACTTAAATTGCTTTTCCTGAAAAAATGATTTTTTAAGAATATTGTTTATTCAAAACATGATTTTAAAAGTGTAATTGAGAATATATAGGTAAAATTTCAACCGTATATTATTCTTAATTTTGTTAAGCTTGTGTACTAAGTATTTCGTTTTAAAATTTATGCTTTCTAATTTAAAGGTGTTTTTGTATAATGGTATGGTAAATTTGTTAAAGTTTAACTGAAATTATCACTATAAGCTATAACTTTTACACAATCAAATAAATTTCTGAGATTTTAGTTCATTGTGTTAACCTATGTCATAGATGTGTATCATAAAAATTATATTTAAATTGATGAAGTAAAAATTTCTATGGAACGTTATGGAAATTTCTATGGAATATCAAATTTCTCCAAATTTCTGCTTAAATTCCTTAATTTAGTAAATTTTGTTTAAAAACTAAAGTACTTTTGGTCTTTCTTCCTTATTTTGATTCATAATCTTTATAAAAATGTAGTGAAAATTTAATCAATTACTTTTTTTTAAAAGAAATTTGTTTCGAACATAGTCGGATACCTCAAGCAGACAACTTCTTTCCGTATATTCAACTAGAATGAACACCTCTGAATTCATTTGAAGCGTAAAGAAAGCCAACATTCAAATAATATCTTAAAAAGCTCTCAAAAGTTTGGAAAGCTGTAAATGCTGAAGATTGTGTAAGCTAGTAGCTAATATGGGAAGTATAATTAGTGTAATCAAAAATTAAAGATGGATGTTTTACCAAATATTAATATTTTTACTTAATACTCAATACACATAATGACATAAAGTAAAGTTTTTGTGTGTATTTTAATCAGTTCAAAAAATAAATGTGTCTTTAAAGAGTGCCTAATATTTTTCACTAAGGGTGTAATGGAATAGTTTAGTTTTTCCTAAATACCTGACTAATATTGTTAGAAATTTAGAACAATGACATACTTTGTATTGTTTTTTTAGTTTCAGTATCACTTATATTTATTTTCGGATGATTTGCGCAGAATTCAGCTTCGAAAAAATTAGTATAAGAATAGGATAGAAAATTCGGCTAAAGAAGTTAAAAGAAATATGCCTGAATCGAAAGTCCATTATTCAACTTATTACAATCATATCAGTGTAACTTTAAAAGAGTCTTCTGCAACCAAATTTTAATTTTCTTCCATAAATATGTAAGATCTAAGAGTATTACATTTAATAGACATATAAATAGTTTGTTGTCTATAATATATGCTTATTAATTCCTGAAGTAAGCGAAAAATGTATTTGTAATATAGTATTCCATAAAACATTTGTAAAGTATTAAATTTTCAATGCAGTGAGTTTTCTTCGAATTTTAAAATCGCCTCATAACATAAAGCATGATCTTTAATTTTCTTACAATCAAATTTAAACCAATATTAAAAGTTATCACCATTGTACTGAGTGTTGTAATTTAACCGTATTTGACTGATCTATGGATGAAATATCTTGAATAATAATTTGAAAAAATGAATGCATAAATCAAAAAATTATCTACTTGTGAAACAATAAAACAGCAAATGTCATACTTCGTAAGGCCGAATTTAAGATTTCTTCTATAAGAAAAAAGTATTAATGGAGTTCAAATTACTCTTTATATTTTGTTATTGAGGTACTTTCCTATTTTTCTGTTCTTGATGAATTTTTTTTATAAATTTACAATGCAATATTTTCTGTTAGTGATGCGAACCATACTAAATTTTAATTTTTGTTATGAGATTTATTAAAACTTGCATCATTTCCAGCCAATTCACTTATATTTGTACTTTAAATAATTAATAGAAAAAGTGTCTGATACCTCATTTTATCTAACTTTAACAATTTATAATAAAAATATAACGTTTAAATAAAATCCTAAAGAATATTTTTCTTCCACTGAAGAGTAGTTTTTAATTATTATGTTTCTTTTTGTGAAGATTGAAGAATTAAAGGTAAAAATTAACATTAAAAAAACTAAAGTTTCAGTCAAATATAAACAAACTAAAAATTAAATATATATGAACAACAAAAATACAATGCTTGAAACATAGAAATTAGCCATTAATTTCATTAAGAAATGTTAAATAACATTTTGAAAAAAAAAAAAACCTTGTGTTTTAGGATAAGATATTTTTCCAGTTGTTATTTTTTTATGTGTTTATTTTAAAAAATATCACGTGACAGAAATACTAAATTTTCAATTATGAGGTAAATGCAAACAGTGTCCTTTTTTTATTCTCTGTTCATAATCGGTTAAAAAAAAGAAATATTAACTTTTTCAATCTAAAAATAAATGCCTGCATCCAAAAATAGCTATATCAAGGAAAAGAATTTTCTCCAATTTCACATTAACTGAGTATTCGAAACCATTTCTTCATGCCTTTGCAATTGAACTACTAACCAAAAAAATAAATACTGTACGAGCGGACTCAGAGTGAAATTAAAAAGCAAATACACTTCCTACAATCGTTTTGTTCGGTGGAAAAACATCTTATATTCTTCTCCGATTCCCATGGTGGGCATGGTGATTCTTCACTACGATGGGTTTTATAGAAGCTTTGATCTCAGTAATGGACTTTGAATCTTATAATACTGTCTTCCTTTTCTCGCAATAAAACAATCTGGAAGAGTTTCTCTTGTTGCTTCAGTATTTATTGGTGCCTCAATATTTTACTGGAAACGAACCCCTTTTTCAGTGGTATTGGATTTTTTTTTTCAATTCAAAAGTCTTTCCTTAAGTTTCTTTTTGCATGCCGGAATGAGTTGAGTGAGATTGTTACTCAAGTCAAATATAGGTTATTCATCTTGTATATTTCCTTTAGCTGCTTCCCTTTCTTTATTTTCTTCGACACATGTATCTTATTTCAATTCGAGAAAAAAACAAAATGATTAACTTACATGTGAAGTATTTGTTTTATTTTCGACCATGAAGTATCAGATGAGGATACAATGGAGCACCAGATAATTTTTCCCGATACACTCGAGAAAGTTTCGGAACTATACTATTGCTTTTCAAAAGGAGAATATAAATAAAATATTTGCTAGATTTTCGTTATTTATTTTGATTTCAATTGAGTCTGGAATATCCATTTTTATATAAATTAATTTTTCCGCTTTTTTCGTCATTTGAAGAAAGTATATTCAATATTACACTGCCCAAATGATTTTACATGGTAAATAAAACACTTTTAGCTCATATTATTTACTAATGATTAAGAAAGAAACTAACAAGTCATGATTATCTGCTAATAATTATCAACAATGTATGGAGTTTCTTACAGAAATTCTTAGACAATATACCATAATATTATTCAATATTAGCATAGCGAAATAAATTACTTTCAATGAAAAATAAAATTAACCCAAGTGGTAAGTTGTCTAGACTTAAAGACGTAGAGTAGCAAATCATGAAATTTATTTAACTGTGGTATTATTTTACAAATTGTATTTCACTGATTAATAATATAGTGCAAGGTTTTTATTTTATCAGTTTAGTTGAAAGTTTTAAAAATTATAAGGGGAACATTCGTTTCTTATAACTTTCTATATTGTTTGTGATATGACCTTTATGAAAACTTACTACAACAATTTTTTTCTAAATTCTTTTATTGATTTGAAACACTTATAAGAAAAAAATTAAATATTTTGAATGACAATACTAGGGAATTTTAACACAATTTTCGTAAAAAACATTTCTATTTCCCCCTTTTTCATACATTCAAATGATTTTTAAACATATTTCTTGTTAGTATCCTATTTTGTTTTTCATGGGGCAAAGGAATTTCTCTTAAAATTATGTAAAATTCATTACGAAAAATAATGTGCAAATGGAAAAAAATTTCATGACGAATTAAAAATTTCATGACGAAGATTTAAATTGTTATTTAGAGTAAGTAAGATGTTCAGTAAGTTTAAAAATTTTCTCTATTAAAAATATTAATTTTCACATGATTTTGGCAAAATCATCTTAGATTCCGAAGTCAATGTGTGTAACTCTTTTTCTAATTAAAATTTAAGTCCTCAATTTAAAGTTTAAAAGAGTTGATATTTTTCATTTAAAAAGCATATATGATTTATATTTAAGGAAATAGAATAAAACCTTCTAAATGCTTATGAATCACAAATTAAGTTCCTAAGTAATGTATTGAAAAAAACTCAAAATTATGTATTTCTTTACAATGTAAAAAATAAATTAAAGTTAACAAGGCAACTGGTTTAATGCAGTCTTTTGTTAGTCAGAAATATTATTTCTACCGCAATTAGTTTAAATTGGTATTATCTAATAATGGAATGCATTTTTTTATCATTTCATAATTTCTCTAAAATATAAGTTATCTAAATGCAATTTTTATTCAAATAATATTCAAATGTCGAAGCAAAGAAGTACTTGAAACATTTTTTCTGCGTGATAGTGTTATATAAATAAATCAATACGTTACTTTCCAGATCTTTTTATAGTAAATAATGTTTAAATTATTAACTCGGAGATAAAAAAAATTCTGAGATATTGAGGATAAAATTAAACCATTTTTAAGTTGGCTTTACTTACCCTTTTTCATGATGGATAATCACGTTGTGAAATATATTTTAAAATATTGCATTGCTAAAGGCAAAGTTAAAATTGAAGCAAAATTAATAAATAATAATAATTGATGCAAACATAAAATATAATTAAATTTATGTAACAAAGATGAAATCTTAGAATTACTTTTATTCAAATATTTTAATGTGTACAATGTAGTAAAGGGATGGTTTCATTAAATTTAGACAAGTGTTATCTATACAATTTAAATACACAAGTTAAATCTATACAATTTATTTTTAATTTATAATTTAAATAATATTTTTTCTTCTCTAATGTGACAAATTGAAATTTTATTAAATGATAGATAGCTATGCATCTTTAAAAACTATTTTAAATACACATACATTTAGAAACACAAATAATAATCCACATCCCCAATATATATATATATATATATAATCAGTATGATTCAGTCCATTCACAGCAAGGCTTTCTGTTGCACTCCAAGCGGATGTGCTGGATGGATTTTCATATCCGATTATTGTCTTTGAAAATTGAAGGAATGGGGAAATGCTTCAAATTCGGGGAATGGAAACTATATTTCTTTGAGTACGCGTTAATAGTAATTTAGTGCTTTCAGAGTTCACGGAGACCTAAAGTGTTTAATGAAGAATGAGTGTGGAGAACTTTATAGAACAGTTTTAAGTCGAATGTAAGATTATATATAACAATGCATACTCATTTTCCTTGCTATATCCTTTAATTATTTTCGCAAAATGAAAATGTAAATCAAATTAGTAAATTATTGATGGAAAGATGGATGTTATAGACTCTTTCGAAATTAATTGAAAAATAAAAATCTTTTTTACATTTTTTTTTTTTGTAATTTGCATTAAAATTATAAATTTACATATTAAAAATAATTTACATATTAAAAATATTTATTTACAAGGAATTGTGATATAAACTATTTAGTAAATAAAGGAGTGTTAGAAAAGGATTCTTATTCATTCCTACTTTTTTTTATTGCCAAGAACAAATGCAACAATTTTACTAAAATGCTCACTAGTGTCTTATTCGTGACATGTGCTTTAAGGAATTCATTTACCAATAGATTTTTTGCCTGTTAATATCAATTTACAACTATTAATGACTTTTGATTCATGTTTCGAAAAGGTGTGAATCAATTACTTTGCAATCGACCAGTTGAGACTATGTTATAAAATGCAGGTATTTGCTGTAGATACTTCCTACTTTAACAAATAAAATTACAAAACTAATATATAAATAAAATTACAAAACTAATATATAAATAAAATTACAAAACTAAT
>BMAW01059815.1:216071-235168 GCA_019974015.1 Nephila pilipes | reverse complement strand
TGAAGTTACGTATTGCTGTACAATGCCTTAGACTAATATAGTCTGTTTCCTTGGTGCTTTCAGAAATAGCGCCACACGCGCTTCTGTCACACTTAGGTTTACCTGCAACCTGAGAAAAGTGACCAAATTATTTTTGCAGGAGTAATGAATGGCAATATTATACAGGGCTATTGAATTTGCGAAATAAAACTGAGCTCTTATCCTTCAATTATATTTTACATTTAAATTAACAAAGTGCGAATTTTTAATATTTCAAGTTTAAATAAATGTTAATCCTTTAAATTACATTTTTGTTGAATTGACTTTTCGGTATGAATCTAAATTTTCTTCCATAGAGCTCTCACTGCAGAACAACATGCTCTAAGAGAAAACCTCTCTACAATCGATTACAGCTAAGGCAATAAAGTGTGTACATTCAATTCATAATTTTAAATTTTAATGCGGATATATTCTTTCAAAATACAAAATGTTTCTAAACACCTACTTATCTATATGTTTAATTTTTCTTACTTTCAGTTTCTTTAGTGTTTTATCCTTAAAATACATATTCACATATATCTTAATGAAAATTGTCACAGACCACTTTCATATAAGTGTAATTATAAATTTGACTGAGGAAGAAACTTTCCCTTTTAATTTTGTTTTTCAAAACAGTACACTCAAACACTTTAGTTCAGTGAAGGCTATAGACATTTCATCAACGTATTGATACTCAAATTTTGCAAGAATTTTAACTTTTATAATGTGTCCTATCAGCATTATAATCCTACAAAATGGTTAGTTTATTCTGTAGTATTAATGGTAAGAATTGAACATCATATCTTGTTCTCTTTACAGAAAGAAAATTGAAATGTTATCATATTTGATTTTTAGGTAGTTTTGTAGAAAATGGATGCCTCATTGTGAGAATGCAGAGCGTAAGTTTTGATCTATGTAAGCGTTTTTCCCAAGTGTAAAGTATTTAAATTTAAATAACATGACTGTAGCGGATCATATAATTTTAAATGTATCACTTTAATGTACGTGTGTAGTGGTGGTGTTTTCAGTCAACCACTCCACTTATAAATAGACGAGGAGCTTTTATATAGTAACAACCTCAAAGTAAAATTAATGATTTTATACTCAAACCGAAACGGACTAAAATATATGACTAGTTCAGACCTCAAAATATTCAAATATGTAAGAATCACATCTTCAATATCAGTCCATTTTACAAATTGTACCTAAAACAATTATATGTGTTTATTAGACCAAAATCAATTATGTACATGTGTCTCTTTCCTTATGGATATAAAATATACCAGGATGTACAGTAATAAAACATACAATTACAGGTGATACAAATATGAAAGACACATAAAAATATTACACTTTAAAATACTTAAACATAGCAAAATATTCATGGTATGTTAATGCCTACTTTGCAGCATTTTTAATAAGAAATTTATGCAATTTAAGTTTTAGTTAAAATGGTCTATATAAATTATAAACTCAAAAGTCATTTCAAATGAACTTTATATTATATTTTCAAATTTTAACACGTTTGTCTTAAATTTGCACTACAACCTCGACAATTGTTTAAGCCATACAGCAAATTTTAATTAATACATTCTCATCGCCTTATTTCAAATGTTTAATATATTTTATATGTAAGCAGAAGAAAAATACAGTTATCTCTTTAAACCACTTCGAGTTATACGAACACTTTATGACAACATGATTTTACAAATATATATCGCTTCATTAAATAAAAATGTATTCCAAAATAAATACATAATTATAAAAGATATTTTGAGATCTCACAACATACCTAGAAATGTAAAATTTTGTGGTAAAATCCTTTTATTTTAATATACGAAATACTCTTTAAAATGAAATTTTCTGTAATCTAAAAGTTAAAATCGTAGTTTTTAGAAAATGCATAGCAGGACTCCCTTTTATCTAAGAGATAGTGACTACTTAAGAGACTGTGACTCTTTTATCTCAGATATAATGACTCTTAAGAGGAATGTGACCTAACATAAGAGATAGTTATTCTTTTATCTTAAGAGATATTAACTTTAAGAGATAGTATCTTATTTAAGAGACAGTGATTTCATGTAAGAGACAGCAAAGTGACTCTTATGTAATAGACAGTGACTATTTATGTAAGAGACAGTGACTATTTAAGAGACAGTGACCCTTTTTATGTAAGGGATAGTGACTAATTTAAGAGACAGCGGACTCTTTTATGTAAGAGATAGTGACTATATTTTACAGACAGTGACTCTTTATATAAGAGATAGAGACTCTTCATCACGATGTTAGTGATTTTAAACAGATGTTCCTGAAGTAATAATATTTGGGTCATTCGGATGGTAGTTACTTTCTTAACCTCAAAAGACTTTATTAAAAATAAAAGTGACCATGATTTATGTCTTAAAGGGTTCTGATAATGATCAGAGACTGAGTATTAGTAATGATAAGTCGATGAGTCAAAAGGTACTCAAATTGGTGATGCTTCTTTATTTTCTAGTGAATTTTGTTAAGATCTTACGATCAAGATGCAAATAAAATGATATTTTCCATCTCAAGCTGAAAGTTTGTTCCTTCCTTTCAAAGTACAAGCAATAATTAAGTGAATTTTTAATCTACAAAAGCTTAACCTCAATAGACGAAAAACATTTGTACTTATTTGACTTTCAATATACTGCTGTTTGTAGAAAATGCACACTCATGAAAGAATCATCAGAATCAAATGGAAATTTAATGCAGAAACGACTTGTACTGATAAATAAATGATGAAATTTTCAAAACAAAAGAAACAAATTAAGCGTCCGAAATCAGTATTTGCGCAGCCACCATGCGCTGCAAATAAGTGCTAAGCATACGACGTGGCATGGAGTCAAACAGATGTTGAAGCCCGCTTGAGGAAGAGAATTCCATATCGTATGCGCAACTAAAGTCTGTCTTGGAAACTGCAGGACGCGGATCACGAGCGAGATGCCGACCAACCATATCCCATACGCCCACAGGTTATATCCGGTGAATAAGAAAATAAGGAAGAAGTTGTACAAGCAGTTGAACAGAAGTCTCGAACAGTCCGCGCACATGGGAAAAGTATTATCCTGCTGAGATAGCTCCAGGATGCCTGAAGGAAAGGAAACGACTTGGCCGTAGCACTTCACGGACGTACCTGTTGCTATTGAGATTACCCCACTGTATCAAATTGATCGTCCATGATACGAAATCGCACCCCAGACCATAACCCGTGTTCGACCACTATGTCGTTCTCAATACACCTGAAGGCAGTTGACTGGCATAAATTGCCCAACACGAACACGGCCATCATGGGTCCACAAATTGAAGCGTGATCTGAGAAAAGACAACTTAAAAGCTAACCAGTCAGTTCGTTCTGTGCTCACAAGAGTTCACTGCCGACGCAGCCGTCGAGATTCGCCGTGAGGGGAATCCTGCATAAAGGCAATTCCCTTGCACGCAATCCACGGCGCAGCAGACGACGACGAACTGACGAAGCCGACAAATTGTACCCAGGTAGACCAACGTGCCAGCCGCCTTGAGTGGAAGTGCTGTGCGGATCATCCACCGCCATGCGGAGCAGGTGTCGATCATCGCGCTCTGACGTCACCTTCTGTCACAGTGCCTGTTTTTCGAGTTGTTCGGTGCTCAATGGTCCACTGCCTAAACTCGTATCACTGAACTGTTCCATGCATACGAGCTGCTATTGCGCGATAGGAAACCTCCTTCTCGAAGGCCAGCCGATTATCCTCCCTCGTTCAAACTCCGTGTAAGTTGCTTGGTTTTATTCTGTCGTGGAGGCATACTCTTGTATCCTACTAAACGTTTGCCACTAACAAATAATCATAGACTTTTCAACGTCCCAGCACTTTATTTATACAAGCTTTCAGCACACTAGAGTATGCTGAGTACAGTGCACGCGCGATGGCTCTGAAACTTTATTAATTTACATATCCTATAATTGACATTTGCTGCGAATTTCATTTGATTCTGATGATTCCTTCATGGTGTTGCATTTTCTACAAACAGCAGTTTAGTTTATTAAACCTTCTTTAGTGTTTTTTATTTAATTTAAGAGATGATATCACTTCATTTTATCGTTAATTAATTATTTTATAACCAGGTTGTTACATTAATACAATTATGATTGTGTTTAACATACTGAGTTGCATTTACGAGGGAGTAATATAAGGTCTTAGTTATTATGCATATGTAATAAGAAATAATAGAGACATCTGGTTAAGATTTTTTGAATAACAATTAATTCTGCATATTAATTGATGTAAATTGCGGCTATTCGTGTTGTTTGGTTTGGTTTCAAGAAGCCGCAGATTGAAGTAACACTCAGTTTCGGATAATTTTAATTCTTATCTAGGGTTTCGTACACTTTTAAATATTGCTGAAAAATAATCGAAATTTAATTTTTATTTATTATTCTTGAGATATTTCTACATAGCCCTCCACCAGAGTGATATATTTCTCCAACGTTCCTTGTCCTTTTCAAAACCACCATTCCAGAACTCGATAGTTAAACTCTATCATACTCATACCACGCGTTGATTCAATTTACAGTTTCCTGAAACCAAACAAATCAATCCTAATAGCTGTTATTTACAACAACATGTCCATAGAGATAAATTAATGTGCATAGTAAATTTTATCCAGATAACTAAATTATCTCTTAGTGGATCAATGAAAACTTTACGATACTCCCTTGCATATCCCTTAACTGGATATAATGAACAAAACTCTTTTCTTTCCAGTATTGTTTATTTCTATAACGATAATTCTCTTTAAAACTGCATACTATTTTGACTCCCAAAATATCATTATAGAGGGATTTCACTGATATATATATATATATATATATATATATATATATATATACAGACACACACAAACATATATATATATATATATACAGACACACACACACATATATATATATATATATATATATATATATACAGACACACACACACACATATATATATATATATATATATAATTATAATTCACAAAAATTGCATCTTAAACTAAATCAAAATATCACTCATAAATTTACTCATTAATTCATTAGCAACTACATAATTAAGGAAATAAATAAAAATCTAAAAGTGAAATTAATATAAATAATATAAACTTATTATAATTAATTACACATACCAAAATTAATAATTTAAAAGCCAAAGCAAAATTTTTATGTAACTGAAATGGTATGAGAAAGCCCATCGAAAGAAAAGCAAAATTTAGAACAATTGAAATAATGTATTTAATACTGTCCCACAATTTGGTACGGAATAATTTATATTTAGAACGATATTACTGATCAGACCATCACACTCGAGTGAATTTCAAAATAATAAAATATGGTAACAAACCAAAAATCAGCATATACAGAAATTCAACCGTACAAAAGAGAAGAAAGTAAAAACAGTACCAAGTGTGAGGAAATTCATTAACAGCAAATATACACATAGCAGAAATTAAATAAATAAATGTTTAACAAATTGTGTAACCAAAAACTCTAAAAAACATTTTAATTAAACAAATATTCGAAAAAATATATTTACTTTAATAGAAATTCAGATATTTTTTGCTTAATTCATATGCTAAGTTTAATTATCTAAAAACTGCACTCAAAAATGAAAATATAAAAATGATCAAAGATACACCGTTTATATAGAGTAGAAATTTTTAAAAATAACTACCAATCATTTAAATAAAATGCAAAAGATATAACTAAAATAAACGTTAGTGTAACAAAAGTTTTTTTTTAAGAATAAGTAAAAAAACACACATTACAATAATCATATACACTTAGCTTACCGCTACTTTCCATGAAAGAAAAGAAATCACCTTCAATATATATATATATATAATTTTAGTAATTGGTAATTGTATATCAATTATAAATTTATTTTTACATCTTCCTGGCATTTAAAAACAAATTTTAAGGAAATTAATTTTTTTTCCTTAACAATTCAACAGATTTAAAATTAGATATGTAATGTAGTTATGCTTACAAATTAAAGTTCAAATTTGCTTTTAAGTTTCATTGTTTGAACTACATATTTTAAATGAATTTCTCTGATCTTAAATCATCAATTCTGAATTAATCATTGAGATTTTGACATGTTTGATCCTTTATGACGTTAATTAAAGGAACAGCTCATTCAACTGCTTGGATTCCAAGTAAATGGAATTGAAATCTTATTACGTGCAGTGGAATGTGATGCGACATATTAAATTTTCTCAATATTAGACGACTTAATTTAAGATATTGATAAATATTGTATTTCTTTATATTTAACATAAGGCAATTCAAAAATCGAATATGATTTGCAACTTTGTCCAAGTTATGTAGAATTCATTATTTTGAATTGAATATAAAATATTTTATATTTTATCTTCAATTCGAAATAATGAATTCTACATAACTTGGACAAACTACATAACTTGGAAAATTCTACATAACTTGGTTAAAATGAATAATGTTTAATACTGTAAATTATGCATTATCAATAAAGTAGTTTTTTAAAACATAAAATAAATTATTTCTTTCTTTAAATGCGTTTTTAAAAAAAAAAATTCAAATGATAGAATAAAAATTGAAAGAGAAGTAATAGAAATATCTATAAATTTGAAATAAGAAAAATAGCTGTTCAACATTTCTAAATCTACTTAAAGAGGCACACACATTTACTATCAATTAGTGAAATTTTTTATTATTTTAATTTGATTGTTACACGTTTACTACCAATCAGTAAAAAAATAATTTTATTATCTATTGACTGTTATGGGCACAACTATTCGAAAGCCATTTTAATTATTTTAGATGATCTCAATAAACAAAATATTTTTGTGTTTTTCACACATGAATGCTTTTACATGATTGACAGTGCAACAACCTCTTGGTCAATTGTTCTTGGGGCTTAGACTAACATCTACTGCAGATTATTTTTAGAAAAATATAGAAGATATTACTATTAAAATGATTACTTATGAGAGATGAATTTGCTTTATTAAGTTGAAAGTGCTTCCTTATGGGGAATTATCTACGTTAAGGTAAGAGAATATAACTTCAGGTGTAACTGTCCTCACTTAAAATTAAATGAACAATATTACAAATTTATTCTTACTTTTGCAGATGTGGCTTTTCGAAATTTTTAATAACCGCTAATTACCATATTTTTTAAATAGCTACATACTATTTAAAGTACTCGTAAGAAACAAATTTACAAGTAATTATTGATTTTTTTTAAACTTTAGAAATTAATTGACTTTGCAAACTCGTCTAATGTATAGTATGGTGTCACTTAAATACATTATATTCGAAATTTTAAATCTAAAATTAGTTTAAATTAATTTAATATACGAATGATTTCTCTCACAAAAATATTCTTAAAATTAATTTTCTTGTATACGGTGCGATTATAATTAAAGTTAAACTTCCGAAAATCTGTAAAAAAAGAGCCATTGGTCAGCAGAAATTTTACCTGAATATACGCGATGTGGCTATTAAATAACGAGACTGACGCTGCTGCAGATGAAGACACGTGCGCCAAACACCAGCGATCAACAGCTATTTAGCTTGAAGTCTTCTCTTTTGAACGCAGTGCCTCTGGTTTCTATAAACCAATCCGTATAACCATATCCTTCATTCGTATTAGTGTTATTCTTTTGTTTCATCCCGAAAATGTTAGGTTAGTAATGAATTTTTGTGAAATTTCACATGAAATGGAAAAATCCGTTACTGAAACTTATAACTTATTGAAGGAAGTGAATGGCAATTAATGTTTATCTCGTGCACGTGTTTTTGAGTGGTTTAAGCGTATTTAAAATGCCCAAGAAAACGATGAAGACAATTAACGTCTGGGTTGCCCTCCCACGGAAAAAACGGACGACAATATTGAAAAAATCGCAATCTGGGTCTATTTGACTGTCGGTGAAGTATTCGTGTGATTTCCGAGATTGCAGGAATGGACAAACCATTATTATGGCAAATTTTTCTACCAAGAAAATTTTGCCGGCTCATTCCACGTTGTCTGTCAAAAGGTTTCTAACAAAGTCAGCATCCATCCACCACATTAGCTGGATCTTGAACCATGCGATTTCTGTCTGTTTCCTAATATGAAATATGCATTAAAAGGAACTAGATTTGAGTGTTATAGCTGTGAAACGAAAGCGCACGCATCCTGAAGAAGCTGTCAGAAAAAGACTTTTAGTGTTGTTTCGAACAAAGGAAGGCTCGCATGAAACGTTGTAGGGGTAGAGGAAGGGTGCATAATGAAAGTGATAATAAGTAAATATGTCTGAGATCAAAATAAAATGTTTTACATTGCAAGTCTCGTTATTTAATAGCCGCATCTGGTATGCAAAGAACGAAGGCAAGGTATACACGAAAAAAATAGCTCAAAAATTTAGCAATGAAGGGCTTTTTACACATCACAAAAACGTGCGTGATTTCTGTTATTATATTCATTATCAAATCAATGTGACGGACATTGCGTGTGTTGTAGGTTAAAATCAAATGTACTATTCAATACGAATTATCCAATAGAATTTTTTTACTGAAGCATCAACGAATAAAACAATAACATACATGTCATTTGGTAATTGTAGCATTCTGAGTGGAGAGTTCATTTATTATTAAGAAGTGGCGAAACACCGGATAGGAGAAAAATGAAATTGGTTTTTATTTATCCTGAGGCTTAAAATCACTGATAAAGCAAAAGTGAAATCATTTTAAACTATTCTCAAGTTAAGAAATTAGAGAAAAATCAACAATATCAAATAGTCAACAATACCAAAATTCTACAGAATGTCCCATTTCTAAGTCAACTGACTTCCACATGAGTTAAATGAGCTAAATACAATTTATTTTTTTATTGCTTTAATGTATAATGGTTAAATAGATAGAGATATCACATTCTTGATAAATGAGTGAAGTTGTGAATCATATCTGTACTTAAAGTTAAACGCGTGACATGGAGTGATTATCAATTTGAATTAAATTATTGTTTCTCGCGTCGTCAGGTTATAAAATGATTTTACACCTACCTCGACTGAGGATATATGATGCAGCGATGAGGCTCCAGCTGGAGAATTATAGGAGCACGGAAGACGATGAATACAGTGAAGTGAAATGTTAAAGTGTAAGTGTCAAGTAACGTGAAGATTAGTGGACATACCTTTTTAAAGGACAGAAAAAACCCAGCAAATTAAGAAGTCTCCCCAGAAAGTGATATAATTCACGATTCTTTGGTTGAAATTCCTAAGAGATTAAGTGAGCAAAGACCAAGGATAACATGTGTGGGAATAGAAATTATGTTTAAAATAAAATATTATCATATGCCCAATATATATAAAAAATTATCGCATGCTGTGTTATATCTGCATTGTAGCTGTATCATAAGCATTTGAAGATATTTAAGGAAACATATTTAGATATCTAGATTTTAAAGGACAAAAGAAGTTATAATGTAATTAAAAATATAATTTAAGCATATACAAAGCAAAGGAAATGTAATTCAAATGAAATTAAAAAGTAACAATGATTAATTGCATTTATAAGAAAAAACGAAGTATAAAACGGTGTTATAGAAAATGTTGTTTGTAAAACAAAGTGACCAGGTTTGTTTCATTTTTCTTTAGCATTAAAAGCATACCAGCAATGTGAAACGCTCTTTAAAAAATATCTAATCTCGTTTATAACATAATAATTAATGTGATTGTATATAAAAGGGTTACAGCTGTAAATTATAAAAAAAAATAACAAAATAAGGGTTTCTTAATTTTCAAACGCAATAGAAGAAGATCGTCTTTTGAAGTATTATCACGTTCACAATAAAGATGAAAACGACGTTTTACTTACATTGAATAATACAATTTGAAAGAAATTGGCATATAAATTTGAAATAATCATGAGTTTCATTTTATTGAATTTCAAACTGAATTATTCAAAGTCATTTTTTTAGCTGTAAAGGAGATCTAAATACTATTGTTACAAATATGATAGCCAGTGTCCGTACAAAGGAAGAGTTGTACAAATTCATCGCTTGCAGTAACAAAAAAAGTAAGAATTCAATTTATTTGATTCAAAATACCTTCAGGAATTCTATTCGATTGAAATTCAAGCCCATTGAGTTAATTTATCCAATTAAGAAAGATTACGTATTTCTAAAATAATTTATACAATCAAAATTTGTGATTAGAAAATTCAGTGGCTCTCAAAAGAGAAGTCTATTCTTTCTTTCCTCAAGTCTGTAAAATATATATAACAATACATAAATAAATTAAACTAAATACATTATATAATACATTAGGTCTAAAATAATAGTAATTTTAAGCAATAAGTATAATTGTTTCGTACAAAAGATTCTATTACTGAAAAATAACATATATTTAGAAATAATGTATTTAAAAATTTGTTCAATTCTTATAGAGAGAAATATCTAATATAATGCATTTATTATCGCTAAACTACATAAAAATTAATGCTGTGACTACTTACACGCAAATATTTATGGATATAAATGATTTTAAAATATATTAGCTAATCATTTCTACGAAATTTCAAATATTCTTAAATATTTTATGTATATAATTAAATATTTTATGAATGTAATAATATTTCTCTGTTTCTACATGTTTATAATTTCGGCAGTAATTTTTTTAACCCTTTCATAGGCGATAGTATATTTTTAAACCCATATTTAGCACCCTAGAAATCTCTGTAAAATACATTTTTTTCCAACACATTTATCTTCAAATGGTAACTTTTAGTGTTATTTACTCTTAATTTTCTTTAAAGTAGCTTTATAATCTAGTTTTAATTAATTTTTAAATATATATTATAGCTAAAAAATATATTCAAAAGAATGCCTACATGGGTACTTTTGATTGAAAAAACCTGTTTTGCTTAAAGAGTTTCCTTGTGATGGATCGGAGTTATCTTTAGAAACTAGTGAGGAAGAAAATATTTTTGCAGTATATGCAATAAGAAATATGCATTGTTTTAAATAAAGCTGTATATACATTTCTACTAAATTTGATTTATTAAGTTTATAATATAGTTTCAATCCTTGGCCGCCAATGACCCTCCGTTTACCCTCGACTGATGCATGTTAAATCTGTTCGGCACCCAAAGGCCCCCAGTTGGCATGGAGTGGATGTTAGGAAAGGGGGGGTTCCAGCTCAGGTGTCGTCCTTGTCGCTTGACCATGGTTCAAAATTAAGAGGTCCTTCGCCAACAGCCCTCGTGTTGCTTCTGTGCGACGTTAATAAAAACTAAACTAAAACTAAACTAACAATATAGTTTCAACATTAAAAATTATGAAAATCATATATGTATAAAAAAGTTATACTAAAATTAACACTTTTTTGCAAAATTTATCACTCTGAAAAATAAAAAAAAACATCATAAAGTTCTCATTTTTTCAAAAGTGTTTCGTGATCGTAATATTTCCCAAATTAACTAAAATATTATATTTCTTATGAAAGCATTTATTATTTCTTCGAAGGAGTACGAAACAACTACTGTATAAATAAGATGTCCTAGAGAGGTGGTGGTATATTATATATACAGGGTCTTAAAAATCAGGTAATATATAAAAATTAACTTTACCGCTTAATTTTGAGTCTTTTTAGCATTATTAATCCATATCAGAGGAATTTTAAATAAAATTTATTGTATTTTTTATACCGCCACTCAAAGGTTAATGTACTTTTCTTATTTCAAATGTAAGCTGTTGCCAAATTAGCATTTACAGATTGCACAACCAATTTTTTTACAATTGCTTATCAATGTTTTACAGATTGTAATGAAATTTCGAATGAATAAGACATGCTCGCGCATGCGCTTGAAGTAATAAATTTCAATTAAAAATAATATATTTTGTAAAAACTTACATTTAGTAATACCTTAAAATGATTTAAGTATCAAAGAATTGAATATATATTACCAATGAAAATAATTAATTAATTTCTGGTGTTATAAAATATTGAAATTTGAATTAAGGAGAGAAGAAAATTATCAATAAAAACTACATTTCTAGGAATTACAAATAAATTGTAAACATATTTTATGAGCAAATCAAACAGAAACATTACAAAAAAAAATAATGCTGATTTGAAGAAATATTTATATCATAAGGTGTAATAAATTTAATTTTCTTAAACTTTAATTTAATATCTTTAGACCATATAGATATAAGAACTTAAGTGGTAAATTCTTTGTATCGAGACATTTTATTGTTAACAAGCAAGTGAACAATGTACATAAAAACTTTGACAAGATCCTTCAAAAAATTTCCTTTTTTGATGATCAGATAAGGGAATAAGGAATAAAAACTGGATTGTCTTACGATCGGATGAACAAATGATTTTTTGGGGAAAAAAAACCTATTGAAGAACTAAGTATAAAAAAAATATTTTTTCATTCTGTTCTGCAGTATAGTTTATATATATATACCGTACTCTCCGCAGATACGATGACCTAATAATAGGAAAGGTATAAATGTTCGTTAATGTTTTACAGATTTAGCACATATCTGTCCTATGAGACTACTCAACTATCAACGGTCTATGAATTTACAAATCAGCTATCATCATCTGGAACAAATTTTATTTTCTTGCGCCTGGCGCTCTGTCTTCAGAAGCATGTACCGAATCATGAACTCATATGTATTTCTAACTAGGTTCGTTGTAGGATGTGTCGTGTGTTCTCACTTTTTTTTCTATAAGTGTTAAGTCTAGGGATATTCATACAACCAACGAAAAGAAGGAAATACGAAGCAAGTTTCAATTTATAGGTCAGGAAACGGCTAAAGAAACAAATCATTTTGCTGCAGCAAAAACTTTCTATATAACTTAGAAGATGGTAATATATTGGAGAAAGAGCATACATAATATTATTAATATTATTAAACAGAAAAGAAAAAATATTCTATGAGGAGAGGAATATATTGCTGGAGAAATTTGAAAAAAATGTAAGAACAAATGTAGAATGAGTGTAAGAATAAAAGCAGAAATACAAGTAGATCCTTATTTTCACAAATAGACTCTCTAGGAACATAATTGGTACCACATAAAGAGCTTCTCAACAAAGAAATTGAGGATGTACTTGAGAAGCTACTTGTACCTTAGATAATGAATGTGAGGATTTAGTAGGATTTTAAATGCTTTTAAGAGTAATTTGTTTTATTTTATAATGGTTTTAATTTATATAATTTTCAGTGCTAATTCTTTTTGTATCTGTCAAATAGGAAGACACTGAATTTCAAAGATCTCTTTTTATAATCCAATATAATCCTATCTGCTTAAATATACCGTATATATATATATTAACATTTCCAATTATATTATGAACAATTTTAAAAGATAGTTTTTACCTACCAATTTTTATTATATATCAAAGTGTTTTCTGAAATGATTTTCCTCCAATTTTATATATAGTAACTAGGGGAAGACACATATTTTTAGAATAATTTCTGTTAAAAATTTTGATTGTTTTGAATTTAATTAATATGATGCAATTATTTACTGCAAAAATAGTTAAAATTCAAATGCATACTTAGTATTGAGTTTTAAGTAATTCGAATTTGATTGGATAAATATATTTTGTAAAGTGTTAGTTTCGTACCATCAATCTATAAATCAATAGGTTTAGCGGTTATAAAATCTGTAAAATCGTGCCATATTGGAATGAATTGGACACACCAAAATTTTTATGAATGTAAAAGTTTAATTGTTTTAGTTGAAATATATATATATATATATATATATATACATATGTGTGTGTGTGTGTTTATGTGTGTTCATATACTTTGGTTTCAATGCATCTGTTTCGTTATTTCATTTTTCTAAAGGTGTATTTCTGTTCGCTTATAGAATTTTGATTCTTCATGGTCCATACTAAGTATGGGCAAATAATGGCCCATGTGTTGCCACATGCGGCCTTCTAAAAGTTTTTTTGTGGTCTGCAAGATTGTCAGTAAAATCCCCCGTGAATCGAGTTTCCTTCCCTGAGTAAAATCATTTAAAGAAAAATATATGCCTATTTACAAGTCAAGCAAAAGAAAGCAATTTTTAGCATCTCTCTTTAGAAGGAAATCGGAAAGTGCAAGAAAATGTTTTTGCTAAGGTTAGGGATCATCTGTAGGCATTGGAGGACGAAGTCACAAGATTTCAGGATTTTACAAAAATACATTTTGCTCTCTTATTCCATCACTGTTCATATTGACAGAGCACCTGAGGAGCTCTATTTTGAATTTATTGACTTACAGTCTGACACACTGCGAAAGAAATACTTAATGCTGTGAAATTAGTTGACTCTTACCAATTTTTGTGTGCTGAAAAATTCTTATGTATGAGTAAATTTGATTCGGAAATATTTTCCTTATTTGGATATATATTGGTAAGCAAAACTTTCCCTGCTTAAAAAATCAACAAGAGATGCTCTTTGACAAATATTAACTTGCAAACTGTGATGAGAATTTCAACAAGCAATCCCATTCTTGATTTTAAAAATAATCGTTGAAGAGTGTGATAGGGCACATTGGTCACGTCAAATTGATTTTAAAATTAAATGTGTTTTGGATGGGAAATTAGCACTAATAAACTGAATGAAACTACCACTATTTATACCACTAAGTTATATCTGTTCATTTTCAAGGTAGAAGTTATACCTTTTGGGAAATGAAAAATTAACTAATGAATGTAAACATTTCAAAAGGTGTGGCCCGTCACTATTTTCCTCTTCTACAAAGTGGCCCCCGAGTCAAAATAATTGCCCTCCTCTGGTCTATACTATTAATGATATGATTACTGTAGTTGTAATGGTTGGATAGTTTAAACAATCCATACCTATTCAAAACTAACAAAAGTATATTATCTCTATTTTTGTTTTTAAGATATTGACAAAAAGTATCTCATATTGGATGGAGGTTCGAAACTGCTCGTTTTTGGACTTTAGGAAATGATACATTTTTTTTTTAGTTTCACGTTTTCGGCGTTTGCTGAAATTAGTACTCAATCTTCCAGAAAAACAAACTATATAATTCTTTTAAAATATACTTATCACTTTTCTTTTGGTTCTATATTTTTTCCAGATCTTTAATATCACATAAACAGTTTAGAAATGAATGAATTCGAATTCCAAAATTTATGAAAATATTTGTTTTGAAAGTATGTATTTATTACTTTATAATATTATGTTCGTTTTCTCAGAATTCAAAAAATATTTTAGAAAGAAGAATTAATTCATTACTAATTTTTTATGTGTAGATTGACAAATCAATAAAAAAGTTAAAAACACAGCAATATGTTATAGAAATTTCATAATTTTAATTATTATTAGGAATGTTTTTCCCATTTATCAAGCAATATTTTTGTGCAAATATTTTATTAATATATATATATATATATATATATATATCATACCAGAAAAAGTCTAACTAATATTTATTTGCATTTCTTTGAATTTAAATGTATAAATAACAATAATTTCAAGTTTTTTAGATATAAAAAAATATCTTACAGTTTTTAAAGTTAATTTTAATGCAGTTATTATGACATATTTCTCTCTCTCTCTCTCTTACCCATCTTATTCTAATCTAGCTCAAACTAATAAAAATTCTTTTTATTCTTGTTAGTGAGTTTAAGTAGATAACTTTTGATTTGCTTCAAAATAATCATTCAGAGCTTGTGTGATTTCCTTTAAATCAAAAATTCAGAATTTTTCCTTAGCCGGTAAATTCATTCATGACATATTAAGAAATTGTGAAGAATTTAATAGTTTATAATTGCGATTTTGGTCTTAATTTTTTTCGGACAATATGTTCTATATTGAGTATTAGGTAAATAATTTCATGATTCTTGTGATTTCATCTTGTTTAAATTTGGCTCAACATTTTATATTTAGGATGACGTGTCTTTGATAAATATTTTATTTCATTACGTTTTAGTTTGCATACCTTGGTGATATAATTTTTGTGGTTTAATTAGAATAATTCCTTTTATTTAAGGATTTTAATTGTTTTAAAAATATTAGAAGATTACTTAAGTGTAGTTTGGAATTTCGAAATTCATTTGAATACGTTTCCTAAGTTAACCTTCTTTCTTTCTTCTTTCTCTTCTGTCAGTTATTACCGATATGAATGTAAAGTATTCCATTCCAATCTATGGAACAATGTCAATAATAATATTTCCAAGTTTTGGCTTTTCAATCACTTTGTTTTGTTTTAAATTGTCTGTTTCCTAAATAATAGGGTTTGGATTTTGGAGGGGTTTTAGATTTATAGATTGCATGATTATTTAAGTAAATTATGATTTAATTCTTAAGAATCTAATTCTGAATTTACATTTATTGAACTGTTTAGTTTCTTTCTCTTAGTTTTTTGTTTTTTTTTTAATCTTACATATATAATGTTTAAATGTACTTACATAATGGACATAAAAATAACCCTAAAGGAGTTAAAAATATTTTCAAACTCCATGTAAAACATTTATTTTGGTATTTCATAGAATCTAGAAGTAAATCAATACATTTTAATTGTGATTTACTGTAATGTATTTTAGATTTTCGCCACAGTAAATGCAATACAAAATGTTCTATCAATCCACCAATAAGAATCAAATGTTGATACCTACTTATCAATAGAGAACGAAATACATATCACAAATATCCCATCACACCATCAATAAAACTAATCCCATACTTTCACCTACAAAAATACTTTTACAATAAAGTTATTTCTCTGAACAAATAAAACACATTCACAAAAGAAAATACCTCCCATAAAATATAAAAGAACTCCCTTCCAAAGGGTACTCCAAACCACATTCTTATCCGTATAATGTGTGGGGAGAATGAAAAAAAGAATTGCCAAGAAACTTCCTTCTTTTGTTGCTTCTTCCAAATATAAAAAGCTCTTTCGTCGTAACTGTTTTATTTTTCTATACAGTCTAGGATCACGGTTTCTTGTTTCAATAGCTCTCTAAGGTGAGTTTTCACCAAACAAAAGGAATGGAGGAAACTACTTGTAAGCAAATTTTCCTGTAGCGTCTTTCCGAGAGAGAAAATGATCAGATAGTTCCACTTATTATTATTTTCTTTTTTGCATTTGTCTTCAATCTTTTTTGTTCAATTTATTATAGGCTTTATCCTTAAGTAATAAAATATAGTGAATAAAACTGGATATGTGTTAACTGATAGTTTTATATATTATGATACATGCTTCTTATTTAGCAGCCATTCAATAAATTTTATATTTTTAGATTGCAAATAAATATGCTTTTTAATAATCTTGTGATATGGAAGTATCTCTAATTATTTTATACAGCTGATAAAATATTTCTTTTAAATAATTGTTTCAATTCATCATTAAACTCTTCAACTGAGGAAACGTATGCTCAGCTCTATAAATACATACAAATATTAAAAGAGATTGGAATAAAATTCAAGTTGAGTTCTTGTTGAAATGAATAATATATGTTGCATAAGTGTAAACATTATGAAATTTAGAGATCCTTATTTTCTTTGTAACTGTATTTGATTCTGCTATACCAAGGAAATACTTTTTTTTTCCTTGAAAAATATTAGATCTTACTTAAATTCAAGAAAATTCAATTGCATTTTGCTTTTATCAATAATCTATCATTTAATTGCCATGAAATATAAGTTTACCAAACATTCAAAAACATATTAATTATGAAAAATAATTTTTTATCAATATAAATAGAAAAAAAAATATATAAATTAAGTCTAAAAAGTTTTTAATGTAGTGCTAATATTTGCGATATTCCTTGAAAAGATCATTTCGCGAATTTTGAAATATTAAGAAGTTATGATATGTTATAATATATATATATATATATATATATATTCATCTACTTTCCATGAACATTTCTTCAGGAAGAATTATTCCCATGAATAACAATATTAACCAAAGTACTGATTGGAATTGCAGTTTTATGTAGAGAAAAATGATACAAAATATATACTTTTCTATAAAAAATAAAATTAAACTGCATCTCTAAAATCTGTTGATGATTGCTGAATGTAAAATAAATTGATGCACTATGGAAATTAAATAAAAGTCGTCAGCAAATAGTGGATATTCTACTGTATATATTATATGATTTTCATCGGAATTTCAGCTCAATAAACAAAAATTTGTTTTTCCACGGTGTGAAATAAAGAAATTGAGTCGAATATACGTTTATTTCTGGTGAATAGGATAGTTTAAGGATATTTTGCACTACAGGTCTCAATCTGCTTGGAAATTGTTGCAGCCAACTCAATAATGACTATTGGGTATTTATTTTTCTGAACATCAGTGGGCATTTGTGAAAAAAAATAAGGTAGAAATTATTTCTTCCCGAAAAATACCCAGTGGTGTTCAAATGCATCATTCCCCTGATTTTAAAATATTTTTCACTGATAATTAAGAATAATTTCTTTATCTAACTCTTTGGTTTTTCTAAACAAGAGTTGGATTAATAGTTTTTTTATATAAATGATTAAAATAATTTCCTTCAGTTCTTTTCAAATATTGCTTATTTGACTTAATAGCTTAGTTACGAATCTCATGAATCCATAACTTGCTCCCTTTAATTTTTTCATCTTTTTCTAACCTGGATAGTTTCATTTGTATTGATAAGCTAGACATACCAGATTCATTAACAATTACAACCCCTTTTTTAACTGGGTTATTGATATTCGAGTAATTTTTAAAATAATTTTATGATTAGTAGCAATATTTGAATATATATATTTAACTAAATATGTAAAAATACGGCAATGTTTAATTATTCATTTTATATGAATAATAGATGGCAGTTTAAAGTGTAAAATATTATACCTTTCAATATGTTGTATAAAAATGTTAGTAAAATTCTCTCAAACTGTTTCATAACACAATTTGATAAAAACTTAAAATACATTTCCACGAGCATATAAGAATAAATGAAAAAATAAGGATATTGATCATACATTTTGAGATATAAAAACACTGGCAATAGGAAAAAATGATTATATATGTATATATATATATATATATATATATATATATATA
>BMAW01059815.1:166614-201071 GCA_019974015.1 Nephila pilipes | reverse complement strand
GAATATATATTATATATATATATATATATATATATATATATATATATTGGGTTGGAGGGAAAGTTCTGTCGTATTTTAAAGAAAATATTTGAATTCATTTATAAAAATATATGTTTAATATTAATCAATTATATATGCTCCGTTATTTGTTACAACATGTTGCCATCTTTCAGGTAACCTGTGAATTCCTGTTTTGTAGAAGTTCTCGTCCTTGGAGTTAAAATAGTCAGCAACTGCCTCAGAAACACTTTCAAAAGACTTGAATTTTTTTCCCATTAGTTAATTTTGCTCAGATTTGAAAAGGTAATAATCAGATGGTGCAATGTCAGGTGAATACGGTGGGTGACTAAGGACTTCCCATCCTAAGGCATTCAGTTTTTGTTGTGTCACCATTGCAGTATGCGGTCGAGCATTATCGTGGCGGAACTCTATTCCTTTTCTGGACACTAATGCTGGCCTTTTTTCTTTGATAGCTGCATTCAATTTATCCAGATGATTGCAGTACAGATCCGCGTTAATGGTTTTCCCCTGTTTCAGCTACTCGTAGTACACTGGACCTTTCCTCTCCCACCACAAGCAAAGCAGTACTTTCGTTGATGGATACTTGGTTTTGGAACTGTTGCTGATGATGTTCCTGGTTTGCAGGAAGATTTTTTCTCTTAATATTCTCGTAAGGAATCCACTTTTCATCTCCAGTAACCAGCTTGTCCAAAAACGGCTCCACATTGTGTCTAATCAGATGTGATGAACACATTCTTACACGATCAGACAAATTCTTTTCCGTTAATTCATGTGGAACCAAACACTTTGCTTTAGCACAAACCCAAGAGATTTAATGTGAGCTCCAACAGTTGAACGATGAATGCCAAACTCTTCTGCAATTTCTCGACTTGTTAAATGTGGATTATTTTCCAACATGGATCGCAAAACATCATTATCGATCTTGGATGGTCGTCCAGATCGATCACTTTCTTGGAGGCTCAGATCCCCGGAACGAAATTTGCTAAACCATCTTTGACAAGTACAAACATTTACAATATCTTTTCCAAATACCACACATAAATTTTTACATGCAACCAATGCGTTGCTTCCTTTTTGGAATTCATACCAAATGCAGTGTCGTAAGTGCACTTTATCTACTGACATGTTTTTCACTTTAAATATCACAAGTAAATGATGAACTGTAAAAAAGGACTCCTTTTATATTACACAGCAGCTAAAAGAACAAAAAAAAATCCGAATGACTCACTAGCCAGATGTTTTTTTTATTTACAAGAAAAATCACCTGCCTATTTAAAATACGACAGAACTTTCCCTCCAACCCAATATATATATATATATATATATATAAAATAATAATAATAAAAAAACACTACAAATAATTCGAATTTAATTAAAAACTGAATAAATTATCAAAATAGTCAAATCAATCAAGTTATTTATATTATTCTAAATTAAAATGCGAAAGATAGTGTAATGAAAACAGAAACCATTGCTTTACTGAAATGCAAAATATTCAAAATACCTTTAATTCTTTTTAATAGCTTATATAAGTTTTATATATAAGCCATTAATTAAAAATTACAACGCATTTAAATACAAAACTCATCTCAATAAACATAACAAGAAAAATACTAGTTTAAAGAGAGCCAAAATTGAAGATTGTGTAATTTAATTACCTTATTGTACTTAGGATTAGGAGAAGAGTGTTTAAACTAGATTGGTGAATCGAACTATTAGAAATTCATTAATCATATAGTCATAAATGGTATATAGATTGAGAATAATCATAATACAGACACGTACAGAGAAATACAAAATAGAAAAATGAAGGAGGGAAACAAATGCATTAAATCGATAGTAAATAAGTATTAACTATTTTTATATAATAAATATAAATATTTTTGCTTTCAACCAAATTTGATGTCCACATCTCATTCCAACAAGGCGTGATATTAACTTTTTAACCACCCGAACTATTAATTGATTAAATAACTGTGCAAAATCAAAGATTTTCTTCAGAGAAATCCAATCCGAATTAACTTATTTCAGTACTTCTACCAAGTTATCATTTTAAATCCAATACATTTCCATTTATATAAATAAATTTATATATATGTGAATGTGTGCTTGTATGTACAATATATTTATCCGTGACACATCTTCCTACATACTTCTAAAGGATTTTCGAAATCAGACCGTGAACGTATATATATGAGGAATTATTCAAATCATTTATTCATACAAGCTCTGATTAAAAGTGAAATGTGACTGTACCGAAATGTAGTAACTTTGTAAATTAGAACAGATAAATTACGTTCATAGTTTCATTACAATTATGTAAAATCAATTTTAAATGAAACGACGCAAAGTAGGCCGAGATCATGTAATTCATATGAAATCTGATAGATTTCCCTTATAATGTACTATCATACTGAATATATAATATAATAAGACTTTAGTTGAATCAAATGCATTTATAATTTGGAAGATCATTTGCAATTACATTAATATAGAGATTTCCATTGCAATCCTTGGTTCTGTTACCTGAAATGGTAATATAAAGTATAATTTTATATAAATCCTTACAGATATATAGATATGATTATTATTAGTTATTTATCATTGATATAGTTTAATGAAAGCTCTAAAATTCAAACTTACTCTCTGTAATTATTTTGATTAAATTTCAAATTTGTATATAATTGCATTGTTTCTCATGGTGTTAGTGTGAAAGTAATATGATTTCATTAAATTTTACTGAATTAATTTGATTTTATAGGCTTACACTGAAAAATTAAGGGTATCTTAATATTATACTTATGTCCACAAAATTATAGTACATGTTTGTTTCAATGAGTATATGACTTTTTATTGAAAATGGGAAGCAAAAACAATACATGAACTTTCATTTATCATAAAATTAGAACTTTGTATTTTATTTTGGTCAAATATAACCATATAAGAATTACACACACTGAAATTTGAGAATACCATACCATTATAACATTGGGAAGTTAATACAATTATTTTTTGGGGGGGAACGTTTTTGTACGAAAAAGTAATGAATCCTTGAACTTAATAAGGTTACATTTCAAACTTCTTTTAAATTTCCATTTAATAGTACTGATTATTATTCCATGATTTGCTGTCCGGAATTTCTTACATCGAGACTGATGAAACATTCCAAGAATTCATGGTTTGTTGAAAGAAATTCAAATAAATTGATTTTCAGACAATGAGTATCCGTATATCCGTGGTTATCTCTATATTTTAAGAGGTTTGTTAATTTTATTAAATTATTACCTATTTCTAATGCTCAGTTTTACTTTTTTCATAAGTATTATATTTTCTTATAAATTATACGCTATATTTTTACAGCGTTAATATTCTATATTGTTAGGTTTTACTTAAAATAGGAATATATTGAACCATAATACTTCTAAAGATCAATATTTCCAGCTATTTTTTATGTTTTTATAAAATAGTCGTACTGTAAGTAATAAATAGTATAAAATTTATTTCACGTATATAGATGTACCATAATTCATGTAACAGATTAGTTTAGTTTAGTTTTTATTAACGTCGCACTAGAAGCAACACGAGGGCTATTGGCGACGGACTTCGTAATTTTAAACCACGGTCAAGTGACGAGGACGACACCTGAGCTGGCACCCCCATCTCCTAACATCCACACCATACCAACGGGAGGACTTTGGGCCCCCAACAGATTTAACGTGCATCAGCCCCGGCTACACGGCGGGTCTTTGGTGGCCAAGGATCGAACCCGCGACTGAACGAAAACCGCCGGCCGACCTTGAACACTAGGCTACCGCGACCCTCATGTAACAAATATACAATACAGAAGAAAACTGCCAAAAATCAATACATTTTGTGATACCTCAAAAGCTGAAATAAGCTTTCGGTCCTCGCAATATAAGCATTTTGTTAAGGCAATTTTCGTTTTATATACATCTTTTAATTGGACAATTCATCAGAAACATACAATTATTTAATTATTAAAATATCTGTAGTATAATCTTTAAATTGATTTCACATTGATTAATAAAGGTTACATATTTCAATTAAATAAGGTAATAATTAATTTCACATTATTACCCTATTTACTTTTATTATTTTGTTAAGGTTTTTTCCCCTTCAATTGTTAATATCATCTATTGTATAAAGCATTTATTTTTTAATCATGACTTGAAGAATTTTCGTTGAGATTTTTAACAGTAAATACTACTTCATATTATTTCAGAGAAATACACAATTGAGAATGAATATTAAATGCACACAAAAAATAAGTAATTAAATTCTGGCGGATTCAGAATACATGATCGTTTGAGAACTCCCCACCATCTACGAATTACCATTTCTTTAGATCATAATGAAAATGTTTTCCATCATGTAATGCATAGAAATCATATAATGCCATTCTCACGGTTTAACACTTCTTCCGCGAACATTTCCGTTGATAAAAAAAAAAATTATTCATACATAATATTCAATAGTAAAAATCTTTGACATATTTTTTGAAAACACCTTGGATTCCCTATGCACCGCAAAAAAATTGCACTGGAAAATATAGACGTATTAAACGCATTACAAAAGGAATGAAAAAACTTGAAAATTTAAGAGTTATGAAGGTTACTATTATTTACAATACATTTACAGTGGATTCCCAAAAGTAATCAAAGGCACTTCTCTTGGACACAAGCTGGTGAAGATCTGGCGCCCAATTAAGGTTAATGTCTTTATAAGCCAATTTTAGGTTCTATCTATCGATGTAAAATTTAGAAGATGCATTTGTTCTTCCTTTCTCTCGCCAAAAATGCTTTAATAAGAAGTCGTTGGACCCAAATTAAATCTGCTTGGATAACTTTTGATGTTTCCATGACCAGTGACTAGTTAGGTCATTTTATAATTGGTAAAAAATGCTAGATAACAATCTCGTTTACATGGAAGGGAAATAATCTCTTGGTTAAGCTTCCTTTATTTGAACTAATACATTCTCTGTTCCGTGATTCCCTCATACTTTATCTCATGATCTTATAAAATGATATAGAGATATTAACAGCAATATCGATTTCGCACTTTGTGGTAATCTTTGTAAGAAAATCGACTCACTCGTTTCCATGCGTCCACGAACAAATGCATAAGTAACATAGGTTTTTATCTTGCAGATTTTTGACTTGTCTTTGGATCTCGAAGATTATGTTATACGAAGAAGAAACATATTTTAGGGTCTTCAAGGATGAAAGGGAGTCGGTACAAATGATTTGGTCTAAGGTGGCTTTATTTTGGTCAGTGATCCGTTTGAGGTTGAAATTTAATCACATAAATTTTTAGCTATAAAAACCGTACATAATACAATTTCTGAAGACAGCCAATGTGAAACTAACTCTGCCATCAATGGTACTGCTATCAGTATAGGAAATAACAGGTAAATCATTTGAGAATTTGATACTAAATTGAATAGCATTGTTAGCGTTTCTATTTGAGGGGTGAGAAAGAACAGTTGGAGACAGAAAACAAACATAATTAGAGATGGAACGAGAAGAGGAGGAAACTTTCTCTTCAGACGAGCGACAAAAGTATAACATCCCGAACAATCAGAAAATAAGCTTTCATCAGATCAAGTAACGTATATATTGTTGTTTAACTCCTGATCCCGAACATTAAGATGAGACAGTAATTTTTTGATTCATGAAACACATCTTTTATTCAATAATGTTATGTTATGTTAAATTTAAAATGTTTAAATCTCTCTCTTATTAGGATGTTAATATCCCCTTCTCCCATAAATATATATAACTCCTCATTTCAAATACCTTCGCCTTCTGTGAAGGATAAAATATATTAATGTAATAGTTTTTGAATAAGTTAAAAATTTAAATTAAACGAAATTAAAAAATATGTAGTTATTTCAAAAATAGCTAGATATTGCATTTGAGACACATTGAATTCGTTTTAATATAAATAAAGGTATCAAATTTATTTTGTAAATTTATAATTTTTTTAATTTACTTGGGCGGATACTATAGTTTTCATTTCGCGTCTTGTATTTTCTATTTGTTTCTATTCTTGATTTATATCAATACAGCTATTGCTATAGAATATGAAAATAAAATTTGAATATTAAAAAAATATTTAAAACGTATACAAATTTCATTGTAATATATCACTTAAGTCATCAATAGAAAAACAAAATTCTCAAAAGGTACCAAATATTTTACCACAATTTGTTCCGTTAAAATATATTATCTGTTCATTTTCCTTTGAAAAATATTTTCAAAAAAAAACAATGGTTATAAAAACTGACAACAAAAAAATTTCTTTGTAACGATGGATTTTACACAAGGTTTAATTTCAGTAGTGAACTCTGAATTTTCTTAGAACAATCTTCCTTATTCGCAATAAAGAAATACAATAAAACAGTACTTCATCTTTCTTCTATATTTATTGGTTACTTGCATTTCCCTGGTAGGTCCTGTCCCATCCCATACTACTTGGAATTGCATCTTCAATTTAAATAAATTTTTTAAAACTTTTTTTTCCTTTTAGCAAAGCGAACTGAGTGGATTGAAATTGTAACTTAAAGTACCACTTGAGTTATTCAAAGTGTTTTATTTCCTTCGCTTATTTTCTTCCATTCATCTTGAAGAACGTATTTTATTTCGAGTCAAGAACGCATAAAAGGACCCACTTTGATATTGAGAAGTAGACATTTGTTTTCTTCGGAATTATGGGGTATCGTATGAGGATATTATGGGCACCTGTTGTTTCTTCTATGCACTCCTTAGAAAATCGGGCTGATGTGTTGTATGATTTCAAAATTTTGGTAAAAGGAAAGCTTGTGGAATCGTTATGTACAGGATTTATACAGAAAAGGAGAAATTTTAACTGACACTGTTTGTTTAATTAATACCTATATCCACTGAGTAAACATATTCTTCATTATAGTGCTTTTTAAACATTGATAATTAAACAATTGTATTGTGAATATAAAGGAAATATAATGGAAATATTTATCAACAAACTTGCTCAGTTTTATTACTGATAATATCCTATTTAAGAAAATGTATTTTGAAATCACGGATTACTTTTGTATCATTCAGAAGCCCATGTTATTGCTACATGAATAAAAAAGCATATTATAAAATATTGATAGTGTTTCATTTTGTTATAAATACCAATATATTTCTATTAATTTCACCGTAGAAATCTTAATTTTTTTTCTTTTCGATCTGAAGACTATATTTTTCATAGTGATGATTTGAAATGTGTTTCTAAAACAAAATGTAAAAAGTTTATTCAATTTTCTGATTCCCGTTACGCATCTGAGACGCAAAGACTTTTCGAATACATTCCCTGAAAACAGCATCGACTAGAGGTAAGGTATAATTTGTTCCTTGTTTCCTTGTTAAAGACTTCTAGATAACAATAACACACACACATGTTACATACCGAAAATATTCAAATAGCCTTTGGTGGAAATTAGTATGTACGGAGAGAAATTAATTCTCTTTAAAACGAAAACTTCTACGAATTCCGATAAAAAGAATGCGAAAGAAAATATTCAAAGTCATTAAAACGTATAATTAATACATTTACAAAATATTTATAAGACAAATATGTTTGTTTTTCAATTACTTGTTTTCCAATAAATTTGAATTTTGTTATTATTTATTATTTTGTTAAAATTGTTTAGTTTAAAATTTTATTTTAAAAGTTTCACACACATACAAACTAATTGTGAAGCCTTCTTCCATCTTAAAGTTGTTCAGTTTATTTGTAATCATTAAAGAAGCAGCTTCCATATATTAATGGAATTATCTTTATGAGAAAATATTTGACAAATTTGTTTTTTAAAATACTTTGTAATGACTGTATCAAAAATAATTTGACCCGTGTTTTGGAGGTACTATAGTAAAATGTTTACATTTATACTGCTAAAATTTCAATTAATAGCTATATTAATAACGCATGTTTAAAAATTAACTTCAGAATTTAGAATTATATGAGCAAAAGTTTACAAATATATATAGCAATCTCGTATGTCTTTCGTTTATATAATTTATTTGCTCAGTACATAATTTTTTATCTACATTTATATGGATTAAAACATCCACTGTTATTAAAATAAATGTGTTTGTGAATTATTAATTAAAATCATATAATTATTAAATAAATTCCTTTCGAAATCTGTAAGAGTTGCCGTATTCACAAGAAACTGTACAACATGTCAGATTGAAGGGAACCACGTTACAATTTGAAATGAAAATAAAGCTAACCTTTTTCTAAAAACGAGTATCAAGAAGACAAGAGTCAATGACTTTTCCTATATCCATTAGTCATTCTCGATTATAAATAATTATCTACTTATCCATATAAAAATTAACCGTATATTCTCTAATACGGGTGGTTCGATTCATATATTTGAAATAAAGCATGCGAAAAAGTCAATATATTAATCAAAAGTAAAAACATTCCAATTTAATTATTCACACTATGCCTTAAACAGAAATATGGTTCAGCTTTTTTCATCATATTACAGGGTAAAAAACAGAAAAATATCTTCTTTGTAGATACAATGTGATAAAATAAAGCGAGAAAGGTGGGTAATTTTAAAGATAAATGTAAGAGACAATTGATTACAGATGTAATAAAAGAAGCTCTTCGAATGATTATGTTACTATAAAAAAAAAGATACTTTCTAGAAGATTATAAAAGTTCATGTGTGTGAGAATGAAATTAAATCTTCAATTAAATACACCGTCGTGTAGAATTACTATGCATCATGGGAATGGAGAAAAATTAAAGTTATTTTGTCACCGAATAAGATGAGAGGATGTGAAATACTTGCACATTTTGCATTTTAATTCCACCTCCGAATTGGATTAGAGAATTTTATTTTTATTCTTATTTTTGAAGCGAAAATTTATTAAAAATAGTTTTACAGAGTTTTGCCAAATAGCTTTTTGGTAAGCATTTCATATCAACCATACCATATTTAAATGAGGACTTTTAGTGTAAAGTTTAAACTTATATAAAACCTTTTTTATATTTTACAGTATTCTATTTCTAGTGGTACTGTACTTTACGTGACTAAAATAAATCTGCGATGGTATCGTTGAGAATTAAAACTATATTAACTAGAAATATATTGTAAACAAGAGGGAATAAATAAGTTTAAACCTCGAAACAAGAGCGAATAAATAAGAATAAACGAATAAATAAGTTCTAAAATTAAATACCTTGCTATTACTTTATCAAACAAAAATCTAAATTCTGAATTTTTAAATATTATACATAATTATTTGATAGACATGTTAAAGTTATTCAAATGAGATCGTTTATTCAATTGTAAAAGAAATTAATTCAGAAATCTAATAATTTATAATAAGGCATTTCGTAATTGCATTATACACACACACACACACACACACACACACACATATATATATATATATATATATATGCGTGTGTGTAATTCTGAAACATGTTCTATTATATTTATTTCATAATAATATAATACAGTCGTAAAAAGATGGAGAATATTTAATCATCTTCTAATATACTTCAATTTTTCTTTTATGTATTTCAAAGAAGATTGTATAGAATTCCTTTAATCAATAAATAGAAATAATAAGTTTCTTTTATTTTACTTCAATTAATTTATGTTCAAAATTAATTAATACGTCAGTCAAAAACTGATAAAGGAAACTAATGATACAATACGCAAAATGTAATTTGAAGTTCATGAAATGTACAGAGGGAGTCTTCAATATCACATATAATAACATCATAATTTATTCTTAAATTTTAAAAATTCTTAAGCATGATTAATTACAAAACAATGTAATTATGGATTTTAATGTATATCTCTGGATGCCAGATAAATTTAATAAAAATCTTTTCACACTAGTTGACTCAATAAAATGAGTCGTTTAAATTTTGTCTCTGTGAAGCAGTCCTGTTTTAGTATAACTCACAAAATATTCTGCATCTAGCTCCAAATTAAATAAATGTTAGACACATTCCAAATACCTTCGAAATCCCGTAAAGGTGACAAAGCTTCCTTTCTCATACAGAATAAAACCTAATGAAGGAAGAATTTTGAGAATAATCTCTTTTTCTATTTTTCAATGACTCCACTTCGCCAGATTATGTCGTATTACAATAAATCGCGTCCACACGAATGACTAGAAAGAGAGTTGATAAAGCTAATCGAATTACTATTTGCAACCGAGATTCGTTAACATCTGTACAGTGTTATTAATGACCACCAAATGACAAACAGATAAATGAATTCCCAGAAACGTATGTCGTTAAACAAGTTATTATCAGTGGTGTTAGGAAAATTTCATGTTTGCTGCGATGAACCACAAGAAAAGGTGAATGAATGGAAATGCATTCTTCCTTAAGCCCATATAATGCGGACATTGTAGTTTTCCATCGATCTATAGTATATTAGAATTAAGCTAATACATTTATTTAAAGGTCGCAGTGTTGTCGATATATTTCCTAGATTTTAAGCAGTTAAATGATCCAGTAAGGTGATTTCAATAACAGTATTTAAATGGGTTGTTATGTAAATTAATCTTTATATTTTAAAAATAAATGATTTTCAAACAAAAGTAAACATAAATGGTTGTTTGGTCCCGAATTTCGTTATGTGAGTATTTGTGGCATTAAAATTGCACTTTGTGATTTCAATATGATAATATTTCAATTGAAGAAAGCACTTTATGTTACTAACGGAACATAGCTATTTTTATTCTCTCAATTTTTGCCTGAATTACTGCGGATAATTTTATTTTTTTGATTTTAAAACAGAAAACACAAGCTCTATTTTAAATGATATATGTAAACGAATGTATACTATCCTATCCATGCTTTTTAATTATGTATTTTATTTTTTAAATTGTAACAGAAAAATACTTTAACAATAGTCTCTTATCGATCGACTTCTCCATAAAAATTTGCATATGTAAGCAATCTTCAAATTAACTGATCTTGAATTTTTACTATCTTACCGATTTAAAGTATCATATCACACGAAGAGATATGAGCCAAGGTATATTTAATGTACCTTATACTTATTATAAGTTACGATATTCTTCGTTGTATTTGGATCTTTAACTTGTGAATTATTTGCCATAACATAATTTCTTAAATCTTTTTATGGAATCAAATGTCAAGGATTCAGTTCCCTAAATTCGGTATATTTTATCAGACTAAAAATAATTATATTCTGAGTTGAGTGTCTTACAGAATGAAGCATATGTTTTTCTGCAGCTCGTTTATTTTTGAATTTATCTAATATTTGTGGTGCAAACAATATTCCATATTTCTTCACTTATATTACGGTAAATTGATTTTTAACTTTACTCGTAAATCGAAGCTGTCCCAACAATATTGTCCTCTTTAAAACTAATCATCAACTGCAGACATTCTGTTCTTACCAAGCATTTTGCGAAATGTTCAAGGCTCAAGTACCGAAATTGAACCGCAAAGTACTTTCCAGGCTGGATTAAAATTCAAATATTAAAAATAGTTTGTCTATTCGGGTGAGCTTTAAGATTAGGGGTCACACCCAGTAAACTTGAGCTCATTGGTTTTGTCTCGGGCCTGTCACCTATACATGAATATCACGAAATTTTCTTTCATAAGGGCTTGTGAATAAGAAAAGTAAAACCCCTTAGCAAATAGGTTTTATTGAGACAATTGGCCTTGCAAGTATAAACCAACATACTTGAAAAAATAAAATGATCCAAATGTATTCTTTATTCTAATTTTTTTCTCCCGTTAAGACCATAGTATTTTAACATGCTTCTCATATTTGCATTAATCCTTTCTTTGTACAAAAAATATCCTATTATGTCTGTTGTAGCTTAAAGTCATTTAGAAATATTAGTTTTCAAGTTGTGTCTTAAAAAGGCTTTTCTTCCATGTTCATTCTTACTTTTTTATACTTTTTAAGGATACATTTAATAATATTAGTAATAAGTTCTAGAATACTTTTCTCACATATAATTCATTGTAAGTTCAGGAGCTTTTCAAAGTATAAGAAAACATTGCCATCATGTCTATTATATCTTTTAATCGCTAACCTACTGTTGTTCAAACACTTTCAAAATACTGATAAATAATCACACATATACACACACACACACGAACACACACACACTCTCTCTCTCACACACACACACATATATATATATATATGCGGTACAGGTAACACACTATAAAATGAAAACATTTTTATTTAAATAAGAGAAACATATACTTAAATGCATAAAACAATCTATTGAATGAATACATAAATTTTCCAAAAATAAATACTTACTATTCAAGAAAAAACAAATTAAATCATAACAAAATAAAAGAAAAGCAACCATTGTCAACAAAAAATGAAGATTAAGTAATTGTTACTGTTCTATACTTCATACTTTGGAATGGGATAATGTGCGTTCATTACAGTATTACGAATCCATGCATTTTAGTGAATTGCATTATAACGAGATGGTATAGAACCAAAAAATAAGGAGAAATACAACGACAAATCAAATATTAACCGAAAGAAAAAAGAAAGAAGGTAAACAAGGGAAACATATTCAATTAGACCTAAATAAACTAATGCAGTTATAATATATATTTTAAAATATTTTTGCACTTATTAAATAATTTTTAATTTAAACAGTAATTAACCACATAATTATACCACTAAAATCTAGAAACATTAAAGAAATTGAAATATTTATAACATACCACTGACACGTCACCAAAGTTCTAACATGAGGAGCAAATTAAACACTATAACAAAAACTAGAAAAATGAAACGTTTTAGGTTTTCACATCAGTAACATAAGGCTATCAAAAATAATATTACAACAAAAAATGCTGACATTTATCAAAAGCAAGTATATTGATTTCTTTATAAATTCTCTTAAACCCGTCGGGATTATTCTACCTTCAAGAAAAGCTTACAGCTAAGATAAGAATGCTGATAGGTTGTTTTAATGATAAGATATCGTAACTATTAATCCAAATAACTAAAATGAGAATCATAAATAATTATTTATAATATATATAAATGTATACACACGGGTGACTGTTTGTGTAAAATTGATAAAATCTACAGTGTTCTACAGTTTTAATAAGATATTGATAAATTTTGCACACATAACCTTCAAAATAAGAGGAAAGTCACTGTTTACATAAGTTTTCAAAACCATTCCATGATTAGAAGAAATGTAACAGTTTATATACAGAAGGGTAAAACTCTAATACCAAAACGTCAGCAAGTAAATATATTTTATTTCTTAAAATACGGTTTAATTAATTTTATTCTATTTTAATGCGTAATCTATAAATGAAAGATAATATTTTAATTTTTTATAAGTATATTGGATGCTTTCGCCAATGTCGAAAGGGTATTTAGAGACATTTTTCGAGATATTTCACTTTTTTTGCGCAAATATATAAGTTACATAAGTTTAGTTAAGCAAGTTATCGATTCATACACACCAAAACACTACACAAAGAAGGAAGGAATAATAAGAAGAAAAATTGAGAGGTAAATGACAGAAAAAAATATCCAGGCTTCGAATACATCTGAACAACACTTCTACAGCGGAAGCGTGAGCAAGCTTCTACTAAGAAAGCGAGAGATTCCACATCCTTGAGGTTTGCGATGAAAATAACATTTATTTTCTGTCTAAATAAAATTTAGTTTCATTCCACCGTAATAAAATTTTGCACAATTCATCTTGAGTCGATATATTCATAAAAGGAAAACCATTATTTTCCTTAATTATCTAAGAAACTACATCATTAATTATGCATTTATAGTTTTACTTTTCCACAAGAAGTGCATGGGTATAATGGCCTTGGCAGAAAAAAAAAGATTTTTTACATAGTTTTCAAGCCGTCGAGATCTTCATTGTCTTTTTTGGATCAGATTCTGTGACAGAAATATAAATATATATATATGTGTGTGTGTGTTTGTGTGTGTGTGTGTGTATTTAAACTTTACTTAGTTTCTAAATTATCATGATGGATCCACGTCTAATCGACGATAACATTTGACGCAAACCAATGAAAGCAACTCATCAAATGACAGCAAACACAGTGGCTGCACAATCTTGCTTCAATGACTTCGATCTTTTATCACAGGAAATTTTTGAACCCTCGACTTATGCATTATAACGCAACATTTAAAAATAGGCATAATATTTATAACAAGGAGATATTTTTTTTCCCTTTATACAAATAAAATGGTGCGTTAATTAGTAGTCTCTTAAGAACTTCTGGAATCTTGTATAAGTTGAAGTTATTTTGTAAGTCATCAGATACTTTCAATTCAAGATTAACATTTATCTAATATTGTTTGCAAAGACGTATAACAATGTATTTTCTTTAAAACTTTTCTAAATGTTTCTGAATAAATTATATGCTTTTTAAATTTAAATTACAACTGGCTCCGGACACATACCAAAATAAAAACATTTTAAATAATATATATTTATTTGACAATTTTAAATACTTCATTTGACTCTGCTGAATTTTTAGATCAAACTACGAGAAATATATTTTGCATATTTTATATTTATTTTGTTACTGTTACATGGATTCGGTTTGTTAACAGCAACTTTTTATGGATTTAGGTCATAAGAAATTATGTTCTCAGGGATATCAGTTTGACATATTATATGTCCCTATTATAAAAAAAATATATAATAAATTAGTAGCATTTTTTTTAGAAAATTTATTAATTTTTTCAAGTGTTTTTACGAATATTTTTCTTATTGTTACTTGCAATCAAATTTCAAACCTCTACTTATATACTATTGATTCATATATAATCTTTACGTTAGCGTGATTGAAAATTCCCTATTAAAAGGATTTTCATTTTTCTGATTTAAAAAAAACTTAATTTAAATCATCATGTACTATTTAGAGTTTAAAAAATTGCCTACGTAAAACGATATTCTTTTATCTTGCCTAGATCGTCTCGTTTGCAAAGATATTGATTATGTTTTCATAAGCTATCTCACCTTCCTTGAGTAAACTAATTCAGTAATAACTCACGATCGATAACATATTATGGAATATAAATGAAATTTCATTATTATTATTGAAATTTTTTGTATAAATAACTCAAAAGACAAAGTCGAAATGCGTCTATAATCTTATTTAAATGAGTACAATGAATCTTTTCAATGAAATGCTGATTAAAAGCTGAATTACGTTACTCCCCATACTAGCGATCGAAATTATGGAATCTTGTTCAAATATTTACAAAACTAATTTAAATAAGCAGAAGTAAAGTCAGCAGTAAAACAGAAGCTGTAATTGTGAATGAGGTATAATTGCGAAACTCGCAAATTGAATTTTATCTTCTGATATTCAGATATAACAATCAGGAAATAGCAGATAAATTATATTATTCGCTTAGAACTCGACATTGTAATGTAATTAACTACAATTATGAATACATATGTATTATCATCGTGACATCAAGCAGGTGATAAGTTAAAGGTGGGTAACACCCGTTTTGGAGATTGGTTAACAAATCTCTTCAATAATCTGGAACACATTTATTATTATTTTACATCTTATTATACGAAACTGAATGTTTTTCTTAATTTCTATAAATCTAAAACATATCATATGTTTTTAATACCGCATGGTTAAATATATTGTTACAGAGGTGGGAGAATCATGGTTATGGCTGGAATTTCTCAGGGTGATTTCAAAATGACCTGCATGCACTCCATCGAGAAAGTCTGAATGTTGTGAGATATCTGTCCAAATTCCACATGTCATAATATAATCTGTAATTGTAGGTGATGAATTTATTTTTGTGAATGATAATACTCAGCCACTTTAAGGTATGCTTGTTTGGAAAGATCTTGAGGATTAATTTTGTTAGCTTAGGGAGAACAATTTGTTTTTCAAATTGAACAATTGTTTTGAATATTTATGGTTTATACCAATTTATTATAAAATAATATGCTGAATGAGATGGTTAGGATCTACAATGCTAGTGTAATCAGGAATTGCTATTCTCAGCCAGTATATAAAAACATTTTAAACAACTTTATTTACTTTTATGACTTGGTTGTCTTCGTTATACTTCAGGGATATGGTACACATATTTTCTTCATACAATGGAACAAAATAATTACTCTGTTTTAAATCTGTAGCTTGCTTCGGAATATATTTATATTTTAGAAATGCAAAACAATGGATTGAATTAAGAGGAGAATGAACACTTTTTGTTTTATATATTCAATGGGGCATCATTAAGTTTAACCAATACCAAGAAGTAACCGTGATATGCAGATAAAATTTATTCTACATGTTTACTGACCCTTAACCCGTTCACTCCCAGCTTATCTCATGCGATACGCTCGCATTTACTCTTCTGTGCTCAGCGTATCATATTAGATATGCTCCGAGAATGTCTGCTACAGACCGAAGTATCTATACAGATGCGCTCGATGAAAACGTTATATTTTAATTATAATACTGCTATATGACCTTACAATACCGAAAATTCTATATAGATAGGTTATTTGGAGTGTTAACCTTGGTGCTATGGGCTTAGGTTTCACTTCTGGTTATTAGGAAGGGGGTAATTGTTAAAAAACCGTGTTGCGGCGCGGCTCTTTAAATGTAATGGCATTTTTTACAGGATGCACTTGCTTTCGGTTTGCTTTTTTTCCTTTCTTGCTTGCTTCTAAGAAGTTGGAATGATAATTTATGGATATTTGGGGGGGTTAGGGCTATTGGTAGCAGATGCTCTCAGCTGTTCGTTTCATTCGGTTTTTATTTGTACCGACAGTCATGACGAAAATATAGTATTTACCTGATACTGAGATTTGAGAATTAATGAAAGAATCTAACAGTGGTGTTAGCTAAAATAATCCATATCTCTACATAGATATTAAAGTAAAAAAAAGGGGGGAAAGGGACTGAGATGTGCCCTTTGCTCAAAATCTTGCCTGAAGTGTCAGAATATGTGTGTAAGACATATGACGTTGAACTATGCATTGATTTCTTTTTTATAAATATACCATACAGCACAATAAGATTTATCTTTTATATCTATGTATTCCATATAATGGCACATCATTGCACCATGAAATTCATGTAACGTATGTAAATATATTTTTTTAAAAGTATGATTTTTTATGTAATTTTATGTATAAAACATTCAATTTTCGATTTTTTTTTCTTTTGTATATATTAAGCTTAATGCATTTTAAATAAAATATGTAAATACCAAAATATTTTAATGAATGGCCGATTTTAGAAGAAATTTTTTCTCGAATTAGGCTTAATATCTAAAATCGTCTGGGCACAGCGTGATACTCCGCTGTCAGAAGCCGCGGAGTCAGAGGAGCATTTCTTTTTTCTCCCTCCGGTAGCGAAAGGGCTAATGTTGTTAATTACAGCTATTAATGTGGATTTATTTGTTTTCAAGCACCTGTCGATTGCGGAAGTATATAGAATCTGAAGTTTTAATTATTATCTTGTGTACTGTAGAGTTTCAATAATTTTTTTTTTTAAAATGTCTAGACAAAAATTAAATCATTATTTATTGCTTGAGAAATTCTCTACTAGTCACCATATAGTTAGAGTTATACACTTTTTCTAACGTTGTTCGACCTTTTGAAAGTCATCATTGTAAAACTCCTCATATTGAGATGTAACTTCTTCTTATTTCTGGTTGCTTCGGCTTAGTAAAACCAAACAAATCAACATCAACAACTATAATTTACGACATTGTGCACTTAAGGAACAATTAATATGCAAAATAAGTTTTATCTAAATACCTTCGTTAATTCTTGGTGAAAAGACTTTAAGAATATTTTCTCTTATTTTTGTACTCGAATTTCTTGTTTTTGACTCTGCAGATTTACTTTTATTCATTCCTACTTCAAATGTTTCAGTAATTTCATGTGTTTTATCATTGTAACAATAGTGCAAAGTTTTAAATTTTTAATTTTTAATTTTACATTTTAAATATAGGATAATTTATTTTCTCTTAGATTATTTATTTTTATCCTGTATTCGTGCTTATTATATATTTCTTTACATTATTGCTATATATATATATATATATATGAGAGTGTGCATATGTGTTTGCGTGCAAAAAATTATTTCACTTAACTCTTATTAATTTCATAATTTATCCTGCAATTTAACTACCATAGTGTTATATTTATTATTATTTCGTGATATCATTCCGTTTAATTTTTAGTTTATACTATCACGCGATTTCCAAAAAAAACACACCTTAGATCGGCATTTCCTACGCTTGGAATTAATAGGGATACTGCCTATTAAAGATACTCATACACTATAAAATACCTAAGATTTTTTACATTTGTTACAGTGTGATCTATATTTTCCTAGAAAACCAAACAGGAAAAAAGCTTTGTCACTTCGTTCTTACTTACCAAAGCAAGTAGACGTATGGTGCGTCCAACGCTTATCTCGATGTATCTCAATCTCCACTCGTGTAACAGTAATATAAATAGGTTTTCTTTATTAATATAAATAAAATAAATAGTTTTATCTACATATTGTTAAGCATATATGCAATTTTTTGTTCATAAAAAGAAAAGCGGTGATTGTAATATTGATAAAAAAAATAGATTATTGTCGTATTAAACTTAAGAGCAAAAACTCTGATAAACTTTGTAACCGTTGATCTATTATTATAATTTCCGTAAAGGCTTACAGAGAAATATAATATTTGAAGGTAAAAAATTGTACGGATAATAAAAAGTATATGAATGAAGATTATCCACATGTGTGATTTCTTTTATTCTTATATTGTTAGAAAAATAATAAGGAAGAAATTAAATATTTAAATTTTTAGAAAAGAAATGTCCCACGTAATATTGAAATTGTTTTTAAAAATCGTTATGTTGTAATGCTAATAAGATCTTGTTAATAATAATGCTTTTATTAGTGTTACAAATAGAGATATAGATATCACCAATAGTATTAAAGGTTTTTGCGTGAAAATGGGTTATACTATGAATATTGTAAAATTACTTCATTTCATTTTTTAATTCTTAAATTTCATTAAGTACCTATTATTTAAGAAATGTGACTAATATTTTCAGTACAAACAATACTGAAGGTTATAAAACCTTACAAAATGCTACAGATGGTTTTGATTAGACAATTGTTATTAAATATTGTTTTGAAATTTTTAAATCTATATAAAAGATAAATGTAGATAACATATTTATAGTTAAGATTAAACTTCTTTTAAATTCAATGGATATAGAGGATTCAGTTAATGATATTCCAGTTCATTTCAATAAATTAAAAATTAAAGTTCTATATATTTATGAGAAATTTAAATTTCTTATTAATCTATATTTAAAAGAAAGTTATATTTTATAATGATTAAAAATATATATAAATTCAAGAAACACTTCAGGGTAGACCCATTAGTAATAATTTTGACAATATTTGCTTCTATTTTCATAAATCAAATTTTGTGAACAACAATAAATCAGTTTTATTTATGTTATGGATAAATTTATAATACTCTTAAATGGATTCAATCTAGAATTTAAACTGGATATTCTTTTAATTTAAATATGTTTAAAACTGATATAAACTCTAATAAGACAGATTTTTCTTATATTTAAATAAAAACTATAAATAATCTGTAGTAACATTTTTGACAAGCGAAAGATTTACTTATTCCCAATCAAAAAATTCATTTCCTTGACAGCAATTTAAGTTTAATTACATATAAAAATATATTGTATAATTTTTATTAAAAAGAAATATAATTAATAAATATATTAAATTAACATTTGAATATCCAGAATAATTTAAAGCAATTCAATCCCTTTCAAAGATTGGTAACCATACTAATTTTCAAAAGCAAATTGAAAATATAAAAATTATATTTCAGAATAATTTTTAAAATTAAGAATTAGAATAAATATTTTTCTGTTTTTAATAAAATTTCGTTTCTTAATTTTTGAAAAAAGTTTTAATTTGGTATACAAACAAGGTTTTTATTATTTTTTAATTTTTATTTATTTATTATTTACTTTTATAAGTAGTTTTTTCTAATTTTTCTTAATTTTTTTCCGGTTATTAATTCTTAAGAATATTATAATTTTTGTAATATTTCTTGTTATCTCTTGGCTTTCATTTAGATCTAGCATTACTTAGTTAGTGAAATTGTTACTTAGTTAGTGAAATTGTTACTTAGTTAGTGAAATTGTTACTTAGTTAGTGAACTTTTGCTTAGTTGTTCTGACTTTTAGAGCGAGAACAGTCAGACATACACTCTGTTATTTTATTTACACTTTATGCTAGTCACATTACTTTCTCCTATTTATTTCCATAATCTTTCTTTTTTAGTTTTATTAAATAATTTTTTTTGTTTTTATTCTTTGTTATAAAAATTGTTTTGATATTACTGGGATTGCTTGTTTATTTTTGATATAAATGATTTTTTTTATGAATTTGATTTTCGCTAATCTCTGTTCAATTGCATGGTTCTTACACCGATTTTATTTAGTAAAATTGTTGATGGGAACGGTTTGGCCATTATTTTTTCAAAAACCCTGATTATGATGGTCTGCAGCATATCCATTTTTTTTTTTTTTTACTTTTCTCTAATTATTATTAGATATTTTATTTCTTTTACTTCTTTATCTCTTCTAACGATATTTTTAGAAAATATAATAACATTTCATTTAATTAATTTATTTTTGGAACTTTATCTATAGTTCATAATGTTTTTTTATAGTTAAATTTGTAGCTTAATTTTTTATTCATTTCTCTTTGTTTTTGCAATTTACCAGAATTTTTAAATAGCTTGGTATGTCAGCAATTTACTCAATTCTATAATAATGATTTCTACCTTACTTTAATGTTTGAGATTTTTTTTTAAATCGATTTTGATTATAAAATGGATCAATGTTTATTTTACACACATATTATATATGTGTGTGTGTTTGTAGGAAATTTTGGTGCTTTACTTCGAACCAAATAACGTAATTTAATAATTATTTCTCATGTGTATGAATATGCTCAGCATCAATGTTCGCTATTTTCTCAAATAGATACTACTCGGAGAAAAATATAATTTATGAAGATATTTTAACAACTCTTAGTTAGCCTTATAACTTGGCTGAAGTTATATAAATAATACAAAGCGGACATTAAAATGGAGTTTATTTATCAAAATTAAAATGATCGAAGAAACAAAACGTATCTGAAAATTATCTTTTCACACTGGATCTCTCTTTATTTTGTTTATAAAATTATTTTATGAATCTGTCAAATGTTTTGAGGCTATTTATTAATCAAGAAAAATTCGTTCGGAACATTAAAATATATCTATTAACTCTAATTTGAAAATTTTTATTCCGAATCACCTTTAATTTATATTTTTATGAACATAATTATGTGACATGTTTCCTGCACATTTATAGTCATGATGCAATGCTGACTATGATAAACTGGCTGCAAGTTATAGATGCAGTAACACCCACAGTGAAGCTGTCATCAACTAATCAGGTCTCGTTTGTCAAAGCATTCCGATAATACATAGGCTGTGAGAATTCTGGTCTAACTGGTTTTCCGGCAAAAGCAGACGATTAGACTGTCAACCGCTTCTCATGGTGATGGAAGGATTTGTGTTTCTCATTGGCCGGAATTACAGTCACGTTCAGATAATCACTGATGAGCTACTGTTTTAAACACGTGCATATTTAGGCTAGAGTTTCTGTAGAGCTAGATGACAGTAATTTATTCCAGACACCACTGTTGAAACTTGCCACTGGGAATGAGTCATTAAGAATAAAAACTCATTTTACAAGACAGGTTTTGATGAGTAATTTTGTAAAATTTGTTTTTTGTTCATCAACAATTTTAAAATACTTTTCAACTGACATATTTTTGTTGTTGAAATTGTTTGTAGAAAATAGGAACTTTTTCTCCTACCACATTTCATACATTTGAGCTATTTTTTGGAAATTAAAGCTTCGGCTTAGTGCTTTTATAGTAATTTAAAATTTTATATAATGATCTCAAAAAAATGAATCGAGTTATAGAACTCCCTGAAGAAAAATGAATTAAATAAAAGGTCTGAGGGGAAAAGTTATGTACATTATATTGTTATTTCAAGGGCTTGTTACGCGTGAAAGAAAAGTAGTTTCTGTGCTTTAAAACCTAACAATTAATTTTCCTACATTTCATTATAAATTAATATTGCATTTGAAAATAATGTGTATAATGATTTTAACCATTTATATCATAGAAATAAAATATTTACAAAAATATCTGAGTCGACTTTTTCAAATTAATGAAGTGTTTTGTAAAACACGGTTTTTACGTGCTTCGTACATTACTTCATTATTAATCCTATGATATAAAGTAGTAACAGTATTACACAATTTTAAAGATTAGAATAAGTAAGCAATAGATATTTCATTTCTTAATAAATGTAAATATAGGTTTCGTAATTCCCAACTTTTTAATTAATCACAAAATAATAATTGAATTTTAATTTATTACGTCTAATGAGTTTCATTTTCAATTAATATATCAAAGATTAATATCTATAAATTATAAAATAGAACTTAAATTGTAACAAATTAAATATAATAAAATCCAAAAGAGTTAATAGTTCTATCCTAATAGAAAATTTGTGAAACATTTCATTTTATTTCAAAATATTACTTTAGAAATAATATATTTATTGAATGCGAGAATAGTTTTTTAATTAATTGTCTTATAACAAAATCATGAATTATTTTAAGTATTTTTCCATCTAATTATATGCACCTAATTAAAAACATGTTCATAGCAAAATTCAAACAGTCTTTAGTGAACAGCAGTTTAATAAATGGAGTACATAAGACAGTAAAAACAGATTCAACCATCAAAATGAAACATCATCAACCATCGAACAATTCGCCATCGATACACAAAACATAATGATAGATCGTTTTTTAAATATCGAACTAAAATTTAAACGTATGAGAGCTTTTATTCTTTTGATTTATATGCTATATCTCTGTTTAACTAAACTGCTGTTTGTAGAAAATGCAACACCATGAAGGAATCATCAGAATCAAATGAAATTCGCAGCAAATGTCAATTATAGGATATTATGCAAATTAATAAAGTTTCAGAGCCATCGCGCGTGCGCGGCGCGCGCAGCGCCCTCTGAATTGATGCTGAAAGCGTATAAATAAAGTGCTGTAGCGGGACGTTGAAAAAAGTCTATGATTATTTGTTAGTGGCAAACGTTTAGTGAGACCTGAGTATGCCTCCACGACGGAAGAATAAGAAATTCAAGCAACTTACGGAGTTTGAACGAGGGAGGATAATCGGCCTTCGAGAAGGAGGATTTTCCTATCGCGCAATAGCAGCTCGTATGCAGCGGAACAGTTCCACAGTGATGCGAGTTTGGAAGCAGTGGACCGACGAGCACCGAACAACTCGAAAAACAGGCACTGGACGACAGAAGGTGACGTCAGAGCGCGATGATCGACACCTGCTCCGCATGGCGGTGAATGATCGCACAGCTTCCTCCAGGCAGCTGGCAGCACGTTGGTCTACTGCTACAGGTGTACAATTGTCGGCTTCGTCAATTCGTCGTCGTCTGCTGCGCCGTGGATTGCGTGTAAGGGTGCCTTTATACAGGATTCCCCTCACGGCGAATCATCGACGGCTGCGTCGGCAGTGGGCTCTTGAGCACAGAGACAGGCGAGCTGATTGGCACCAAGTTGTCTTTTCAGATGAATCACGCTTCAATTTGTGGACCCATGATGGCCGTGTTCGTGTTAGACGTTATGCCGGTCAACGCTGCCTTCCTGAGTGTATTATTGAACGACATAGTGGTCGAACACCCGGAGTTATGGTCTGGGGTGTGATTTCGTATCATGGACGATCCAATTTGATACGAATTGAGGGTAATCTCAATAGCAACAGGTACGTCCGTGAAGTGCTACAGCCCGAAGTCGTTCCTTTCCTTCAAGGCATCCCTGGAGCTATCTTTCAGCAGGATAATGCACGCCCACATGTTGCGCGGACTGTTCGAGACTTCTGTTCAGCACAACGCATGCAACTTCTTCCTTGGCCTGCTTATTCACCGGATATGTCGCCTATTGAGCACGTGTGGGATATGGTTGGTCGGCGTCTCGCTCGTGATCCGCGTCCTGCAGTTTCCAAAGACGAACTTTGGTTGCGCATACAAGCGATATGGAATTCTCTTCCTCAAGCAGATATTCAACATCTGTTTGACTCCATGCCACGTCGTATAGCAGCACTTATTGCAGCGCATGGTGGCTGCACCAAATACTGATTTCGGACGCTTAATTTGTTTCTTTTGTTTTGAAAATTTCATCATTTATTTGTATCAGTACAAGTCGTTTCTGCATTAAATTTCATTTGATTCTGATGATTCTTTCATGGTGTTGCATTTTCTACAAACAGCAGTATATATTATTTCTACGGTGGGTTTCTTTCCGGGTTTGTGTTTGTATCCATTCACTGAAAATGCTAATCCTACTTACTCCTCATATAATATTATTTAAAAAAATACCAATGATACATATCATTTCTCAAGTTTGAAACAGGTATTATCATTTTCGAAAGGTGCTAGTAGCAGTTCATCTGTACCATTGAATATTTGTATTTGTACAATTCTGGTGGTTCAGCCACCACATAAAATGCTTTCTCTGATAAACAGGCGTTAAGGATATCCACCGTACAGGACGTCAAACAAACAGACTGACACTGTGCAGCCTCCTGGCCACGGTAAAATGTTATATCGGTTGTCCAATCATCTGTGCCTAGAGATTTCTCCAGCTGTCTGGCGCCTGTTCCTTCTGACCAGTAGAGGAACATATCGGCCATCCACTTACGTGTTTGCTCGTGGACGACCAATGCTGAACAGTAGGTCAACTGATAGTGTAGTTTAAAATTCTCCCTAAAGTCGTGAAACGATATTGTGAACAATCCCGAACTCCGAAGCCATACTTGTATCCTACGTCGACCTTCTACTTTTTAAATGATTCAACCTCATATAAATTCATCCAGATGTCATCTAAAAGATTGATTGTTTGACATGTCACACTCAGGAAGCAACTAGACGTCGTTTAAACTGATATACGCCATACAATCGCTTTCCCAAAAATGCTGAGCTTACACCATCGGCGTGTTCCATTTAGACACTCCCGCTCTATGTCTAGCTGCATATTGGCATATATCTACCACACTTCAACCCAGTTAACATCCTGATAGGGCTTTTAATCCGCTGTGCCTCTTCATTCCGTTGATATACTAATTTTTCGACTTCGTCCTTAATTTTTGCACACCAGTGTACGTGTTTATATATATATATATATATATATATATATATATCAAGAGAGGCACACAATTAGTACTGACATATGTAGAGAGTCCTTTTTCGAATAAAATGCAAGAGTAAAGTTGCAAGTTGTGGCACGGCCTCCTTCTGAAACAATTAATCATATTCACAAGATTTTTTCAAACCATGTGGAACTACTAAATCGCACCATCTTAAGGGTTTTGTATTTTATAAATTTACTTATGAAAAATTTGTCACTGAGTTTTAACATCTCTGAACAGTTAATTTAGCTAACATATTATGAAAGTAACGTTCTCTTTATTATAAATGATGTGTGTAAAGTTGTAGTAATTTTTTTTTAGGATTATATAATGTTGTCAAGTGGTGTACATTCTTGTATCTGTAGACAACCTTCTTTATGAAGGATCATAAATACTTATGGATAGTAACAGTATTAACAGTTTCAACTGAAAATTTCAAGTACCATTAACTTTAGTCGAAATATAAGAAAAGAAGTAAAATGACTTCCAAACTGTGAAAGTTGTCTCGGGCATGTCTTCTCGCCACCATTCTCGTCAAGTTTTGGAAGCTGGCCTTTGTGTTCTGCAGTGTCACAACCAAAAAAGATGACGGGTCATGACGGCCAATTTAGCATTTCCTTCGCATTATAATTTTTGCGAACCCTGGTTGCGCCTTTCAATGATTCGGCCGAACCAATGAATAGAGACCACCTGCATCGATGAGCATCATTTCACGGCTACTCAGAAATGGCGCTTTTATGGTGAACTAGAGAACTTTTGAGGCAATGACTTTGGTCACTTATTTAATCTGTTCCAGTTTTCATATTTGCATTTGATTTGCCATTGGAAATAAAAAAGAATCATGGCTCTCGTAATCTGCCATCTTAATTAAAGAAGGAGAGAGTAAAACAGCTGTGGGGGAGGAATTCGACGAACAGATTAAACCTTTCTGGGTAATGCTATTGTCAGTAAGTACTATACTCCCAATGAATTATGCCATACGCCCCTATCGGGAGATGCGCTCAAAGGAAGTTCAGGGAAGGATTATTCTGGAAACTTTTGGGTACTCTCTCCTTATGAAAACATTGTTTACTTTTGTAAAAAAGTATACCTGTTAGGCGTAGTAAAATATTAAAATATGCAGTAAATGTCACACAACAATGAAAAGATGTGAGGACTTCCTAATACACAAATGTCTCAATGAACGTTTATCTATCGAATGATGGAAGTTGAAATTGCACATAAAAATAGTCTTACTGTATGAAATTATGAATTACGCATTTAGTTTCATTAACAAGGATACAATTACATAGAATTTTGACCGACATTTGTCTAACAAAAAAATGTATAAAATTAATGACAAATATATTATTGAAACAAAATTTTATTGAAGAAACATTATAAAAATTTGTTTTAAGAATTACTGTTATAAAAAATAATTTTAATATACATTTTCTTCTGATTATTCTCTGGTAAATGCTATAACTTAGAATAATTGTAAATGATTATCAATGTAGTTTTATTCAGAGACACTTCATAGCATGTTAATTGTATTCAAAATCTTATGTAAAAAATTCTAGATTCATTATAAAAATTATGATCATATATTGTTTTTAATTCAGTGCAACTTTTTGTTATAAAAATATTAGTATTATTTGACTTTATCACTTTTTTGTTATAATCTATTTTAATTGATGTAATATTTCTTAAACATAACCTAACATTGTTTGTTTACTCTTAGATGAAATACATTTAACACAATTTAGGATACATAGATTTGTAGAAAATTTACACAAATTAAGAAATGTTTTTGGACCCTAATATTTGTTCAAAAGCTTTCGCTAATAATATTTTATATGCTAATAAACTGATGCCCTATTTACTTGAATAATTTTCTTACTTTCGAATAGTCACTTTAACAAACATTATTATATTCTTTAGTAATGGTGCTGTAGATCATTTAAATTTTATAACTTCTAGGTGTTATTCTAAAATAATGTAACATTTTTACTAACAAGTAAAATGAAATAACTAGTTAGTAAGTATACTCATTATTACTGGCAAAATTCATTTAACAAGTTTTTTCTCCTAAAATTACATTGAAATTTTTTCTAAATTTAACTACAACATAATCTATTTTTTTTTTCACCAAAATTTCATGAGCTTACTTGACTAAATATAAGCAAATAAGAGTCCAAAGGATCTGGCTTCTATATTGTTTTATTAAAAAGAATCAAGACGTCACTATTTGCTATTTTACCATGGGAAGAGTAATTATATGAAGAATAATAAGAAAAAAAGAGAAACAATCATTAGTCGTTATGCCTTAAGAACTCATAGCTAAGGTATTCAAGAACCATTAACGTTAAGCAGTATCGGAAACTCAAGTAATTTGTCAAGATTTCCAAATCTGACGGAAGAAACATTTTTAAGTATTTTTTTTTCTTGTTCTTTTATGTAAACTGCATTTCAATTTGGGAAAATGTTCTTTAAGAGTTGTTCTGATTGCTTGAGTTTTGAAGAATGTGTTCTAAATTAAAATATTCTTTTAAATTCTTTTTGCAAAATTAGTCCCAATTGAGAAAAAAAAAATATTGTTATGATGAAGAATAATTTATCTAAGTTCTTTTTTTCACTATTTCGATACATTTCATTACCTTTAATGTATATATATATAAAAGAGTTATCAACAGATTAAAGTTGCATCACAAGGTGAGCTTGAAAGTAAAAATTTGGTCAATATTTCTTTATGTATTTTTATGAAGATAATTTTTTATTATTACAGTTTTAAAATAGTTATATATATTAATGATATTATTTTCGCTCACATTAATAATAATAAAGATGTTAAAACTTTCTTTCTTTTTATCCAAAATATTTAATTTATTATAAATTAATATTAATATAAATGAAACAAAATATTAAGGTATTATTCTTTAATTAAAAGGTAATGTAATGTAATAAAAATGGTTTTTTTTCTTTCGAGACTCAAAAATTTCCTTTATTTAAGAGTAGTTTGAGGCTAAATATATTTTGAAATGTAATTTATAACCAAATATTGAGTAATATTAGTTTTATTACGAAAACTTTGTATATTTAAAACCAAGGTATTGGATATTAATAACCAAGGTATGTTTTAAAAAAATTGTTTGGATGCAGAATTCCCTTTGAATTTTTGAAACAAATTTAAATTGTTAAAAAACAAATTAAATTTATTTTTCTAATTACTCTTTATTATCTAAAAATTATATATAAGCTTTCATTATAATTTTAAAAAAATGTCATTTATTTTTATTCATTGCTCCTTATTCCTGTTATATCAAGTACTGATTAAAATGTTCCAATACGTATTTCTGTTCATACAAATTTCTACGCATCGAATTATTTTCCAGGAGTCTTTCAATACGATGTATAATGGGGTCGATTATAAGAAATCGACTCCGTTTACGCATATAACACATGGATCAATAAGTTCCGAGACTAACCAAGAGATGGTGCTCGTAGTAAACCAGTAACCAAGTCTTTCTAGAGTACTAACCTTTGCTTGAAACGTGTCAAAATTTTAAGTCGATCGGAGCAGAAACAGCTGAGTTATCGAGGTTGGAGAAAAGTCGTTTTGTAGTTTGTTTAAAAAAATGGAAAAAAACCGAGTTTCGTGTTCTGATAAAACATTGTTTTTTAATGGGTAAAAACACCGTGCAAGCGAAACAATGGATTGAAAAATGTTACCCAGACTCTTGTCCATCAAAAGCAACGATTTGTCGGTGGTTTGCCGAGTTTAAACGTGTTCGTACCGACACAAATGACGCGGAACGCTCGGGTAGACCTGTGGAAGCCGTTACACCGGAAAATGTGAGTGAAGTGACAAAAATTATAATGAAAGATCGTAAAGTGAAGCTCCGTGAGATTGCTGAGATGACACAGATATCATATGGAAGTGTATTTACTATCCTTCATGAAAAATTGAGCATGAAAAAGGTTTTTTCCAAGTGGGTGCCGCGATTGCTTTCGATGGAACAAAAACAGCAACGAGTCGATGATTCAGAAAGCTGTTTATCGCTATTTACTCGCAACAAAAAAGATTTCTTGCATCGGTACGTGATCATGGACGAAACATGGATACATCACTACACTCCAGAGTCGAAGCGGCAGTCATCTGAGTGGCGCACAGCTGGCGAAAGCCGTCCGAAGCGTATGAAAACGCAGCAGTCAGCTGGAAAAGTCATGGCGTCAGTTTTTTGGGATACGCATGGCGTGATTTTCATTGACTACCTCGAAAAAGGTAAATCGATCAACAGTGATTATTATATTGACTTGCTGGTGCGTTTGAAGGAGGAAATCGCAAAAAAACGACCGCACATTCTCGGGACTTATTGATCCATGTGTTATATATATATATATATATATTATTTATATTACTTCTGTTATGAACTACGGATTATTAGCATTATGTTTCAATTAATAAGTTATCTTCAATAACAAATAAGTTGATAACACCATTTTTTCGATTTTGTACATGATGAATTATTTGGAAAGCCTGGATTAAGTTATTTAATTCGTTATTTTTAATCTGATTGTAACGATTTTAAGGAGTTAGGCAATTGAATGAACAATAATTTCGATTTTGATTTCCCAACAACTTTGCAAAATTAATATTTCTGTGTTATTTCTTTTAAATCGATTTTGATTTATTAAATTTGATTGATTTGATCCTGGAATAAATTCAAATTATTATAAAATCATAATAATATGACGTAATTAGTTGATGATTTCAAGTATCCAAAAAATTAAATATAAATCATGATGTAAAAAGTGATCTGTGTACAATTTAGTCCCCCCCCCTCCTTTTTTTTGAAGATTAAGATTAAATTCCGATTTCTTCTTATCATGTGATATATCAGTTTCACATAATGATTCGGCATATTCTTACATCAGCATTTCATTACATTAATTTAAGCAATAATTTTTAGTGCTGTTTTAATCAAATAAAATATTTGAATTATTTTTTTTTTAAAGAAAGATTAAAATGTTAAATGTAAGTGTCTCTTAATACTTACGAAAAATAGGGTGAATAAAAACTATGTATGTTAAACAAATTAAAAAAAAAAGTAACGTTTGATATATATCCTAAACACAGATTTTACTTTTAGCTAACAATGAACAAATTTTAGAATTCTCTTTGCAAATCATTTAAAATTTAAGACCATCAGCATTATGATTTTAAATAAAAGTAATAAATATCACCGATTTTCTCTATCTTCATGTGTTTTAGCGTCTTATTTTGGAAAATATGAACTTTTTCAAAACTAAATGCTTGAACACCATTTCCATAAATTTTACACACATATTTCAATTCCCTTCTTTTTAAGTAAGATTTTTTTTTCTATTTTGATGCAAAATAAATATAGGAATAAAATACTCTAGAAGATATTTACTAAAACTTAGACTGCAGTTCTGAATTCTACAGTGGATTGCTTAGTGTGGCAGAAATTGAGGCAGAGTAAAAATCGAATAAATTGTCTCTGTATTATGAACAGATCCACTGTATATATAAATAATATTTTCAATGAAATATTAGAAAAATAAGCTAAAATAGTCTTTCACAAGTCGTTGCTACAGCTGCGGCTGGGCAGTCGAGCTTCCGTTTATTATACTTGTAGCATGGTCCCGGAAGAGGGATTTTGTGACAGGTTGCAATTTGTATGGTAATGCAATGGTCAACAGAAGAATAATGACGGGGAAATATTTGTCCTGACTGTCCACAGACATCTGTTGCTGGAATAAGTCGGAAAATATTGCTTCCACTTGAGAAGTATAGGCTGACAACATATTTCTTTTCGCAGCAATAAGAACAAATTATGTTATTCAAGATGAAATTGAAAATGAATGATATAAACTATTTCGATTTAAAATAAGTTTTAATTTAAAAAAAATTTATGAAAGTGAATTAGTTTATGGATAATATTTTGATGTTGATTTTAAGCTACTTTAATTACTCAATATACAATTTTAATACACTTCAAAATTTTGATGTTCTTTACTTCCTTTCCTTGTTATTTCTTTTTTTTATTTATTGAAAAATAAAATGTTTAAAATACGATTACTCCAATGTATTGTAATAATATTCTTATTTACGAGTATCGTCAGATGTTATATATATATATATCCCTTAAAAACATTTAAGAATTTTATTTTGTTACCTATATATAAGAGTTTTAATTGGGCAACCCTTACATAATACAAACTTAGAAATATAGGAAAGTGACTTCAAAAGGTACTTAGCTAAAATACTAAAAAATTTAATTTCTTCGTTTTTGAAATCCGTTTTAGAAAACTTTTTTGTAAGCGAATTATTATTTTTGAAAAAAATAGTTTTTCAACTTTAATGATTCGTGATGAAATTCCACGAATTTGAACTATTTTATTACTTTGTTTCTTAAAATAACACAATACTAAAATTTGCAATTCATTCACAGGTTTTTTTTCTCCTTTTAATACTATCCAAATATATAATTAACCACCCAAGGGGCTGTTGTTTTCTATATCCTATAAATTTCGTACCTGAACCTTTTTCAAAAATTTATCGTTTTTTTTTCCCTATATTTCTTATGTCTGCTTTCACTAGTAACGAACGAAATTTTCAAAAATACGTCATAACAAATTTCTCCTGAATTTTCTTTTAGCTTGAATTAAAATATATGCAATATATGCCTGATACCTAATACACCTCTAAGGAACACAAATTTCAAGATTATGTCGTAATAAATTCCCCTATTTATTTATTGAATGGAAGTGAAAGAAATATAAAAATTATTTTATTTATTTATCAATTTATGTTTTTCCTTACATCATATGTAAACTGGAATCACATTGAGAATACCAGATCACTTTTCAATTTTTATCGTTTGCTTCAATTTCAATTATATTTATCTTAAATATATTCAAGTTAATAATTTATTGTTTGCATTTAGCTTAAATATATACAATTTAATAATTTATCGTTTCCTTTAATTTTAATATCGGAAAAGTTTACTATTGTTCATTTCTCAATCGTTCATCGTTTACTTTAATTCTTATATATAAATGAGTAATTTAATAATAATTAAAGAAACGCACCTTGGGTGACTAAATATGTTCTTTGCAAAACTTTGTATGTAACGTTTTAATTTTTTATATATTATTACCCACCTATTCTGCTATAAACAGTTACTTTTTGCATGAATGAGTCTATTTAAACCCTGTTAATATTTTGTGGCTATTAATACAAACAAAAAAATGCGTCATGTATAATTCTCTTCTCCTTTTTTTCTTGTTTCCATCTCACTTTCTCATACAATCCCTTGTTTGTTTAAATTAAATCAAGGATTTGAATCCTTGAAAAGCGAAATAAAGCTTTTATACACAATATATAAAGCCTTATTTCCTCATTATTGATGCATTTTCTTATTATAAAGAATTTTAATTTTACATGTTCTTAACAAAGAAAGACTAAGCGTGAAGAACATGTCGTTTTTGTTTCTCGATCTCTCCTTAGTCCATATTCTTTGCATCTTTTTCTTTATAAGTTCTGGTATGTTTGATTTTACTCCTGCAGAAATTACTAATTTTTCCTTACTGTTTATGAGATTTCTTTCAGTAATATCAAAATATTTCTGTGATATTGAGCTGTTTTTCAAGTCTTTTTCGATAAAAAGCGTCTGTGGTACAGCTTGTTTCCATTATAAGAAAAATTATAAATCCAGAAAAATGACAAACACATTTATTACAGCCATATCAATTACTTTGCATTATAAACACACAAGCAATCTCCTAGTTGCTCTATTGTATGTATATGTGGTAATATACGCTGTAAATATGCGTAATAAATATGCACATATTAGCAACTATCAGTGGTATCCAACATTAGTTATAAAATTATGTATAATTACAACTGGTTTCTCTTCTTACTCATAAATAATTTTTGCCGTATGGTTCATATTGGAAAAATGGAACTAGAAATATTTTCTCATTACAAATACATTAAACAAAAATCATATTTAGTTGAAAGTTAAATAATGTGGAAAACGTCACTATCATGTGATGGTGGAAATAAAGGGGAGGAAGGTTTTCTTTCTCTGAGAGTTTCAATTACAGTTAATGATTTCTTCAATAATTATTTTACAAGAATATAAATTTTAAAGTAATTATCAACCTTAATATTTTGAGCCACAACCTCTATTAGTTTTGATAAGCTTCTCTCGTGGTATCGATTGTCGAAATGAGAATTTGCTTCTGTAAGGCAAAGGTGTTTGTCAATCGATAGATGTTCGAGGGGAATATGTATATTTTTAAAATTATGTAATAAGTGTCTCGAATAACCTTCTTGTTGTAGCTAGCATATCAACACGGCGTTGATTTACTCTAATACATTTATTCTCAAATCTAATAGCTTCCGAATGTTAGAAAGATAAAATTTCTCGACAAATGCGTGTCAAGGCTGATCTTTCGTTTCATAAATCTTTGATGGATTATATTGCTTATTTACAGGTATAGGTCAAAATTGACAAATTTTGTAGACATGAATGAACGGGAATAACGTAAAAATAAAGAAAAAATAAAATTAGTTTCACATCGCGTGATTATAACTATTTTACTTCAATTTATTTCAAAGTCATCGTTATAAAAGCTTCAGACAATTTACCCATATAAGTTGTAAGTTCCTGAGCTGAAACTAGTGCATCGATTTTTTTTATATGAAAATACCGTCTAAATTTCTCGGTTTGTTTCTTCTAAAATTAATTTCATCATGTCATTTGTTGGGAAAGTCTTCATTGCTTCAGTACCGTAGCCTGTAAAATAAAACATGAATGAGAAAATATACCAAAATGAAATAAATAAGAAAAAATAAAATAAATATTAAATAAATCAATGATAATTTTATACTGTTTTTGTAGAAGAATAAAATTAGCACCCTTCAGTTTTGTTACCACTGATAAAGGAAGATGGTGATTGATGGTTTATTCTTCTGCATCGCAAATATGTTTTTCTTCTCACTATCCTACGTTATA